>WFMF01000022.1:600000-993689 GCA_011033025.1 Beroe forskalii
AGAAATTATCATATGCGGAGTGTGGGAAAGCTAGCCACCTATACGTCATCTGCTCACCATTGTAAACCATGACAGTGACATCACTCTCATTTGTCTACTGCTGGTGGGAAACACTGGTAACAAACCATCTGGTGCTCCTTTATAATGCATCACCAGACTCCTCTGTGTTCGCCGAAGCTTGCAACTCCATATTTACATGGAACTCGCTGCTCACAGCCTCACAAGTCACACTATCCCATGAGTTAATCGCTTGAGTTTTTGTTGGATCTGGTGACTCTTAGCTTGCTAACTTGCTATGATGACGGGTTCTTTCAGCTTGCAATTTTAATTGGTAATAATGGGAGGATAATGGCTGGTCGGTGGGATGCCAGGTGTCCAGACACAGTCCCAGGTCGGAATAGGATCCCTCTCACTCTAGGATGTTTGGGAGATGATCGTATGATGATGTTTTCTCCCCACCCTCAATATAGTCCCTCTAAATTCTAATCATTAGTTAGTAGTGATAATAATAATACAATGCATTCCCTCGTGCTTCAGCACTCCCCGATCACATGAACATGTCTCACTGGGGCACATGACTTTGTCACACTTATAGGTAGTGTCACATGACCATGTAGTGTCACATGACCAAGGCCCACTGTGACACTGTGGTTGGAAGTGCTAGGAGTGTAAATTCCTCCCCTTCTTCTCAATTTAATCTGAGTTGATTTAGGCGCCGGATTGACGCGCGCCACTATGTGTTCAGTCCCCTATCATGTAGCACATAATTCACACGTGGACTGTGTTTAGCACTCAGTGGGGTACAAGAGCAGCAAGTTGCATTTATTCTATGCTCTGGGTGGGGTATTTGAGTAGCTATGTTACTAGCTGAGTATAGCTTAATAGTTTAACCTCATCCTAGGAGCTGAGAGCGAAGACTATATGAGGGTTTCTAGTCTTAATCTTTTTGATAAGCCTCTTTAATTAAACTATTGGACGTTTATGGAAATCATGACTTTGGCTTTAAAAAATTCCACTTAAAACCGACCTCAACATGGGATGTTATGAAAGAAGGGAGTTAGAAACTGCAAACAAAACGTGACGGCTGCCTAAATGAATTTAAAATATGTTGAACAAAACTTTTTTGTTCTATTCAAAAATAAATCCTATTGTGTTTCATCGATATAGTAAAAATTCAAAACAATGCAACGGATATAGCAAATTTTTACTGCCCCATTGTCAATGGACACTTGCTAACAAATATCAATCAAAAATCCGGTTGCTGCGGCCAGACACCGAGAGGTTATTCAGACACAAGAATTCTCACACAAACCCCAATGATCTCGTGGATTCCACACCTCGTAGCTGGCACACACTCCCCACCTGACATAATATTCTCATGACATATTGGCATGTATAACAATAATCCTGCTTGGGGATGGGGAACAAAGATTCAGTACGATATGCCGATTGCTACAGCAGCATATAACACGGATTTACACAATGTGTCGCCTCTTCTCAGTCGGGAGCTAGTAATTGCTCATTCACGTGGAGTAGCCATGCCAGCCCTGCCAGACGTAAACGACTGCAGCCTAGAGCTGCTCCGCCGTCTACTGCGCTTCTAAAAGTGGAGAATAGGGATCTCATCAGAGAAAAATGAAAAGAAAGGTCTACTTCAAACACAAGTTTAATTTCTAAACGTTTCTACATCTTTAAAGACCTACTTATATTGTTACACTGCGTCATCTCATCAGGCAGAGTATCATGCAAATCAATACTTGAATCATTTTCGGGCTAATTCAGAATTCTCCGTCCTCCGGGGTCATTGTTAAAGAAAATTGCAGGCCTTTATGTTTGTGTGGGGGAGGTCAATGACCTCTAAATTGGAAATGGAGCTAGCTCGCTGCGAAACACGGCAACAGCACCTCAAAACGTAGCAGAATCACAGTTAAAAGGTAGGACTGGCAATTACTGGTTCAGCATTAGCATTTAGCAGGGTGATGGGGGATACTCATGATATAAGGACATGAATATCTCTCATTATGTGCCTTATATCAATATCTATAATCAACTGCCCAACTACCATGATGCAACTAGGTGGAATGTTTAGGAATCTGGCTCCGGGCAATACCCAGACTTAACTTTCTGCCATTATTGCTGTTCACAACCAAATTTGTAAAGATTAGATAGTTTTTCAACCAAAAATTGATTGATCGAAAGATAAAATGGAAGGAGTCCTTATTCCACACCGATAAGACGCTCTGCTATGAACCAAAACCACTGAGAAGTTGTTAGTTGAGTACTCTTCGCATATTTCACAATTCTAGTATGAGAAAGCTGGAATATGAGTAATTGGGCATTGGTTTGGAAGGCTTAAAACTCCGTTGTTGTCCAGGAGAATGCTTGTTCCCGAAAGAAGCAACATGTATCCACATTGGGAGGACAGCATTGTTAGCTTTTCCTGGGCACCAAATCCCAGTATGTGATAAGATAAGCATGCTGATACGTTCCCAATCACACCTAGCTGCATGTGAGTAACTATTATTATTAATTATGCAGTATATGTGACCAGTCTCTCATATGGTAGCTATTTTTTACTGAGCTTCAACTTGTAGAGTTTAACAAGTTTACGGGGACACATAGAAAAAGAGTTAAATAATAGCAAGTTAACAAGTTTCAAGTAGCCGTATATATCTATTCCAGACCATTGTCATTTCGAGAATTTCTAATTGGCAAGCTGCGTGTTGACTCTTTTATGCCACATACAGTTATGTTGGATTATATTATTGGTAAGGGAGCTCATTGAAAAAATCGTAAATGTTGGCCCTCCTAAGTTATCACTCATGAATCATATCATAGCTATCCAGTGAATGAGACTGTCGAGTGGCAACTTTGGAATGAACAGTCATTGAATAATTGAAAACGGCGTTCAAGGAAACAAAACGGCATCGAAATCAATTGGCTATATTGACATACCAAAAACAATTGGCAGGAATATGGATGTAAATTGTGAACAAAGCAGAGTGAAGGTTGAGCCTGGATAGGTGGAAAGTGAGAAAGTGTTGTCTGCTATCTGTTCCCCTCCCAATCTAAGGGAGTCGGTTCGACCAATGAGAGCCGAGCTAGCTGAACAACAGTATAGATAAACACGGCGCTTTAATCCCTCCCACTACGCGCAGCTAAAGTGACTAATGTTGGTAGTTATTATTATTATTATTATTATTGATGGTGAATAAATTTTTGGTAGTACAACTACTTGTTAATAGTCACTAGCCGCCCGCCGTTTATATCATTAAGACCCCAGAGTTAAATTCGTTTAGTTATAATCCTTTTATTTGGAGCAGAAATTATTTCAGACTCGCCGAATTACTCTATTGACAATACCAATTTGATTAATTTGAACTGGAAAGGGCTCTTTTTAATTTCACGTATAAATGCAGATCATTCATCATTGAGACTTATTGATTATTGATCATCAACGGACATTAGTCGTTATCGTAGGGTGGAAAACTTGGTTTATACTACTCAAGTCTCGACGTAGTAGGAACTTGCCTGTTTTTATAACTTCTGAATGGATCCTACTTAGCAAAGATCATTGATCGATATCTATTAGTGCCGGTTATAGTGAAAACTGAAATCTATCCCTTTCAAATTCAGGACCTTAATGAAAGAGGGCATGAAGTCCGAGGAAAGGGCCCTTCCGTGGCCTGGCCTCAGGATTATTTGCATTTTATGCAGCAATTTGTTGACAACTGTCTGACAGAATTAGGGATAATATCAATACTTCTTTGATTGAACGCAAAACGCGCAAAGAAAAAGAGCAAGAAAATGAGTGAGAAAATTTTTCACTATAGGAGGTTAAGTAAGGTTTAAATTCCCAGAGTGGATTCCCATTGAATACTTATAGAATACATTCATACAGTCTGTCATAATATGTCCATCTGATATTATAACAGAATTCTACCGAACCATATGATATTAAACGAATCATGTGAAGTTAGAGCTGAAACACGCAACATTGCAACGTCGGCAGTTGAAACGCAGACTGAACTCGCTGCTGAAAATGATTGTGTTTTTCTCAGCATTAATAACAACCGACAAAGCTAAATCAGCAAGATATTTTAAATCAACTGGCATTAATATATTATCATTAGAACATACAGAGGTTTAATCACCGCTCAAGTCGGCTCAAGTAGCATGAAAATACGTGAGAAGGGAAGGTACTGTAATGCAGGCATAAAATATAAGAATTATCGGATTATATTAGAGATATTAATATGGCGTTGAGGTAATTCAGGTTTTAATCCGTGTTGTGTTTCATCAACGGCCGGTTGTAATATGTGCGTCGATTATAATACTTGTAGCAAACCATTTTGGCAACGGTATAATTGAGAAAAATGTTACACTGTTGCAAATATGGAATGACCTATCATTCTTCTTTGTTCTTTTGTTACTAATGAAATGTCACTTGTCTCCCCTCTGAATTAGCCGAGAAGAGTAAGGTTTTACCTGCCATCACTCTACTTAAACTGTGGTCTTCTTTGACATCATTCCTCTACGAACTATTTACTATTTAGCTCTTACATCTGACACCACTCTACCCTGGCACCAATCTAATTACATTGTACAAGTTCAATCTGACACTAGATTACTCTGTCAGAAGTTAAGTATGAAAGAGGTCTATACAGTTACATCGGTTTTTCTCTGGCACCACTTATAGTACTGAGACCAGGCGCCAGTTTAATTTGACTCTAGTACCTAATCTGACACCAGTGTTGTCCCTTGACACCAGTTGAGTCCTCTGACACCAGTATAGTTCTCTGAGACCAGTATTCTACTCTGACACCAATTAAGGTCTCTGACACCACCGGGCAGAATTTTGATTTATGCCTCAGAAGTGAAAATATGGCTTTTCAAAGTTGGCTCCTGCCCAAAAATTGGCCAGATCAAATGATGATTTTCAAATTTCAAAAGACCAGTTTATTTCTCTAATCCCAGTATTGAACTCTGGCACCATATAAGGTCTCTGACACCAGTATAGTTCTCTGACACCAGTATACTTATAGTTCTCTAACACCAGTTTAGTACAATACTGGTCTCAGAGAACTATACTGGTGTCAGAGAACTTAACTGGTAGCTGACGTTCAGCTCTATCAGAAACAACAAAAAACCTAAAATCGACCTCAGACCCCCCGGCCCCCTTAAGTCTCTAACACCAGTATATATCTCTAAGACCAGTATTGAACTCTGACACCATATTATTAGGTCTCTGACACCAGTATAGTTCTCTGACACCAGTATACTTATAGTTGTCTGACACCAGTGTGGTTCTCTGACACCAGTTCAGGTCTCTAAAACCAGTTCAATCTCGAACCTTATACCATTTCACCATGTCTATCAATCACTCAATTTTTGCTCCAAGTCTAACAAATTACAGCGAACTGCTGATTTTTTGTATTCTTCCGAGTAATATGTTAATAACACAAAATAAAAATTCATTGTTATGGTTGTTCTCTAGTTTGGCTGACTGAGCCCTCATCTTTCCTCAGGACGAATTCGACATTTCGACAAGTTGCGATGTGAACATATCATCATTCCGGTCTCCTGTGTCGATACCGTTCTTATCTCTCAGCAATTGTAAGTCTTTAACATATATTTCACATGATTGGTTTTTTAAAAGTGAATACAATAATTAGCAACAATGCAACCTTAGGTCCAGTGTCGATACGTAGTTGTGGGCATACTTTGCCGCAAATTGTTGGGCAAAACGTTGGGCAGAGTTGGCTATGGGCATAATTGGGGCAAAACTAACATTTCGAGTGATAAAAGTTTTTTTTCATAATATGCAACAGTAAGTATGATTCCCCTAAATTCAACTTATACTCTTCTACTATTTGTTCGATTCGTCAGATCTCGCCAAGAGTGATTTAGGTATCAGGTCTAAAAAGCATACCATCACACGTATTTTTGATGGCCCACTTTGACCTTTTCTAGGAGCCTTTTAGAAGCTATAAGAGGGACTTAAGTTCTGCAGCTTAAGGCCCTACTGTTATCCGTTAAGTGTTAAGGGTAATAATACAAGGAAAATCTTGCTTGTATTGTGTGGTTGAATTATCAAAACAAGGGATAGATAATGTTCCTGCATATTGAGCTGACTGCTGAGCTTAGTCATTTTCTCTCTGAATTCAAATTTTGAAAACCTTGCCCAGGTGAGGGCCAGGCCGCTTCCTAGGATTTTTCTAGGGGGGGCTTTCAAAACTCCTGTATTCCCATGCTGCAAAGGCAATAATTACATAGTGATATCTTTGTGATGATCAACTAATAAACTAACCAAAATTTGACATCAGTCGTCAGGAAAGGTATATTCAAACTGTGAATATGATCTTCGTACACACTCATTTGTGAGTAATTTGACGTGTGCGGTGTAGGTATTAAAATAAATTTAGAATAACGAGCAGTCAATATTTTGTACGAGGCAAAACCCACTGCCATATTGTCATGAGCTACACAAATATTACATATTCGTACCCTCAAAGAATTGAACAGATCACGGAAGGCAATTTCATGGGATCAGATTTAGAAATGACTGTCAAAAGCACACTTTCAGCGTATTATGCCAAATCAAAATTATTTTTTCTCATACGTAAGCTTATCATACGTTGAAATTTCGAATATTCATTGTCCACAGTAATCCCTGCAAAACATGGGATTCAATGCAAGAAACTTGTGAGAAAGGGAGGATGAAAGGAAGGTACACAAACACAGCACGAGTTGAATAACACTGGCATCTCACACGACCAGACATGTGTCAGTGCTTGAGACAGACAATGGACGAAGCGCAAGTAACGAACTTTACTCTCGACAACGGAAACAAAAGTCAGGGCCTCAACAAGGAGGGGGAGAAACACAGTAGTGTCAGCAAATGTAATCGAATCACGGAGTTATTGTGCGCGCGCACCCTGGTGATTGGTCAAGGACCCAGAGTAAACTCGTTACACGGGAGTCACGTGAGAGAGGGCTGCGTGTCACATGTCGCGTGTCATGTGATCTCCCTCAGAGGAATGTGACAGATTGGATCAGAGATTGTATCACAATATGTGTGAGACACACAAAACGTAACTTCGACAGTAGGTATGATACACATCATGTCAAGTCGTTGATTTCTAACGGATCTATGCCTGAACAGAGTGTTTTAGCTGTTTTATAACCTGTGCGAGACAATGTAACTTTCCCTGATAAAGCGATGATGAGACAGGTATGAAGTCATGAGTGGTACGCTGCAACGTGCACTCATGACTCACAACCGAAACATCTGCTGACGTGTTTTGTTGCAAACTGTCGTGAAGTTTTTATACTTATTCGCTATTTTAATAACGTTCGTGGTATGTTTGAACTACGCTACAACATATCCGTGTACTGCATTACGTCATTGATTCGAGGGCGCTCGTCTTCTTTCCTTGGTTCGAGTAGGCAGGTATAAATTTACTTACAGATTTTCGGCTGATGTAAGGAAATAATGTACCCTTGGTTGGCAATGAATCCCTTTAATTCACACCACGCTATGATCCGAGGCTTACAATCTGTACGGTAAGACATCGAACGGTTCCTCGTTAAAATTTACTTCGGATTTTTCGAGTCAATATCAGCTTTAGAAAATCGGCGGATTTTGGAAGAGTCTGACTGAAAAACAGTGCTCAATTACCATTATTGTATCATTGTACTGGAAAAACTGGGTACATAAGTTAAATTTATCAAATTTAACAAGACTCTCAGAAATTGGAAATAAGAAAAGGACCTCGGAGACCATAATATTTTGTCATTGCTTTTTCTTGAAGTATGGATATTTTCTTGAGAATATCTATGTAGTAGTTGATATGAGAAATATTCAGCTTTTCGAGGATATCACAGACTTGATTCATATCAGACAGTGCCCTAATTTGTCTTGTCAAACTTGTTGGAAAATACACTTGATCACGCACGCCGAAAAGATTTCTTTCCATAGTCTGAAATCTGAGGTGCCAAATTTGAGTTTGTGTCACTTTTCAAGGTATACTTACTGCATGTAAAATGCCCAGATTTTCAAGGTGACAGCGAAATCTTGTCTATCTAAATCCATTAACTCGAGAACTTAGAAGCGACAGTTACTTGGTCAAAAGGTGACGCTTTCGATAATTTTTGAGCTATCTTTAATAATTATTGTCAATGACTATCCGTGTTTTGGTCACGAGCGCCCACTGGACATACGGAGGAGGAAGTATCACCAACTCTGTTCGTGTGACTAAGAAGACTTTTCAGTTTCATACGTTTTACGTTTATTATCCCGTTGTGTCTCTCTCCCACTCAAAATACTCAATGACAACAATCCATGCTTGTCTCTGATCAATCATACGTATTCAGATGACATCAGGCATGCCTAATCTATGACATCCACTGTCCAATATGTCTTCTGGAGGCTCCGCTGCAATAAAGCAGAGTGCCAGGGCCAGCTTCACCCCTAACACCTTGGCAGAGTGCCAAGGTCCAGCTCTACAATACTTGGTAACATGGCCCCTCCCTCCCCTTGTCACTAAAACAACACTGTACAGAAGTGCGGCTGTAAGTACAGTGTACGCGCACGTGATACAGCTCTAATCTCCGAGTATCCTGTCTAGCAACCCATTAGCAGTTCTAAGGAGATACTCCCCAGTCTGATATCTCCCCTCGTCCCAACTTGTTTTCCAGGTGACAGATATATCGCAGTTTGGGGGAGCTCTGAATATGGTCAGCACTCTAATTACACCGCTCGTGGAGCGTAAACATTCCCCAATACTCTGTGTCAGTGCGGAGGAGAGAAAGAGGAGAGAGAAAGAGCAGATCACGTTGAGGAGGGAGGTCAGAAGACACTTCACTGCTCGCTCACTTCACCAGGAGGAGAAGGAGGAGCTCTCACCACTAGAGCGGCAGTGACGTCATCCTCCTCCTCTCCTGGCAGCTGCGTGCTCATGCTGCACAACGGACTTAGAGCGATGAAAAGCACTGCTTCCACCCTGCTTCAGGAGTGCTAATTCCCCCTTGGGAGTTTTAATATAGTGTCAATGTATGTCGGAAGTTTAACGCGGATATGACATGTTGGAGCGTATTATTTGAACAGCGGCACACAATTGATTGGTGTTGATCGGATTTATTAACTTAATAATAGTCTATTTAACAATTAGCATCATCTACTTATCGTGCATCTGGCTTCAATTGGCTCCCAGCGGATTTTAAAAGTCTTTGATCTTCAGTTCATTAATTCATCTCCTCTATATCGATTCATCATATCTCTTATTTATTTTTCTCAAGCTTTTCAGAATATAAATCGGATAAACTTAATTACTTTTTTGGGTTCTGAGAGTAGCTCGTGGTCTGTAGAGAGAAGCGTTGTCGACTGGAGGAGGACACTATGTTCCAACCCATAGGACACTACTAATGCTGGCACGACAACTCGGGAACGCGCCATCACTCGGCATGCGCTGCTTCCTGATCTGTAGCACACGCCAGCAGCAATTCTGAGGAATCATCTCTCTGGGGTGATGAGATTAGCGGATATAGCAAACTTTTATAGTTTTATAATTCAACAAAATATTGTATAAGGCACGTAATACGTATACCCTAGCCTCTAGGTTTTAGCCTAGAATTATTAGCCTAGAATTATTAGCCTAGATTGAGTATTTCATAGCTTTTTTTGTTGAGTGAGACTGACGAAAAACCCAAATTTACTAATTTTATGTGGATAGTAATGGTGAAGGTGTGACTGGTTACAGCTCCCAAGTTTGGAAGAATGACACACTGGAGAAGGGCATAGATGTGTCAGTGGATTAAGAATAAAACCTCATGGTGGGAAAGAAGGGGCTAGCAACTTCTAGCCAATTGGTAAGCAGATAGGTACATTCATTACCACAAGGTAAATGACAAGTGAAAAGTGATTCATTATTTCCTCTAGCACATCTCCACTCCTCAATGAATTCTATGGCGTGGAAAAGGCTATAACTGAGTTCGGGAAGATTTGAATTTCTAATTTTGAATGGGTTTTAATTTCCTGTCCTTGGGATCATTCATCCATGAATTGTATGCCCGAACTCATGGCCTTCTGTCCAGGTGTGACTGAGGCGCACTTCTCTCCCTATTCTAATCCTATTAGTTTCACTTCAAACAAAAACCCGAGTTGAGTTTAAACTCTGCACTGTCCAGTCGGTGGAAAGTGTTGTCATCTGATGACGTAATGTTGAGTATTGCCACTAATATTTGGCGGTGTGTGCGGTGGTGTCGGAACTATCTGACTAGATACATCAGTCAGGCACGTGACACCAAACCCTCTCAAAGCACTTCATCCCTTGTTCCAGCCGTGTCCAAACTCTTACTCTCACCTTCAGTGTCCTGCTAATAGATTCATTGTATCAATTCTCTATCAATGTCACTATCAATTCTCGTGGCAGAGTCACGTGGTGTGATGGAAACAGCTGTTATATTTGCATCACATCCTGGTTTAGGACATGATGTGAGGGTTGCTCCTTCATAAACACTACCTCATACCACGTGGGGTGATGTCACGGTATCTTCAAGAAGAATACAAGCTGTAGCTGAGAGGGATAAGGTTCTATTTTAGTATTCTTCTCTCTCACTCAGTTTAGGAGACATTAAATTAACCAGAAACCAGTAAGGGTAGCCGGCTCTGTTGGGGAGTTGCGGGACCATGAATACATTGATGAAGGAGTACTCTGAGGGAAACCCTTTCTCCGCCCAGTTCAGTAGCTTTATTCCTATTTTCAGCAATCGGATGATTTCAATAATGCGACGATTTGAGCGAGTAAAATCAAATAATGAGGTAATGCATTGTTCCTGCCATGTGTGCTCCTTTGTAGCCCCGCTGAGAGGTGTCACTATCACAATATAATGTAGAAAGTTATAGTTCCATCAAGGCAAAATTCTCGGCGCGGCTCAGCGATAGCAATGGCAGTTAGCTGATGATCCTGAAAATTAAGATATTACTAAATTAGTAAAGTGAGGAGGCTGTGAGAAATCGTCCTAAACCGCGGGAACCATTGTTTGATCTTGGAGCGACAGAAGCTACGCTCCGTTGTCATGCAAATATCTATCGCATATCATAAGGGTGTTTAATAAACAGGAACTCACAACCCCAGCCGCAGTGCTAGTTGCCCCCGATTAACCAACGCTTCTCAATCGCTTATTCATGGTATATCTTTATGATGAGATATAATATGGGGTTGTAAACTGATGCTATCATCAAATCAGAGTTGTTTATCGCCCTTGGTTATAAAACTCCCGTACAATTCCTTTGAGGGTCATTCCTTAAGGACGTCCGCAAAATTTCGGCCATTTTAGACCCCCCTCTCCCCTTGATCCGCTAAAGTACGCAACCTAAAATACCTATTCCCCTGGACGTCTGCATTTTGATCGAAAATTTTTTGTGTCCCCATTTTTGTGCCGTTTGATTAATTATTCGCGAAAAAATAAACTTGATTATTTTAGTAAATTTTGAGAAAATAAGTCCAAATTCTGAACAACTCCCTGATCATACCACGTCACTTGGGTTGATGTCAAGGTATCATCCGGATGAAGACAAGTGATCGGTGTATCCTGGGTAGTGAGTGTTTGTGTGAGTTTGTCTCTACCCCTGTCCTTTCTCCCAAATCTACTACCTTGATATTCATTATTGAAGTATTGAAGCAAAATAGGGTATGGGGTATGAGTGTAACGAAGAAGAGTATTCCATAACAAAGCCCATTGCCAAACATCCCAATTTAAGAACGGGATTAATTTTGCGAGCCTCGGCTATAAGCTCAACCAAACACCCCTGTCTTCCTGTCGTCAGGAAACAATGACCCAAGGAAATAACCCTCTGATAACATGATAATATGATCCTCTCCTAAACATATGATTCGGAGTTTCATAATACGCTAAAAATACTTTCTGACGTTTTCCATGCCCTAGTATTGGACGTTATCCTTGTCTTTTTTCAGCTGAACCTTAATTTAATATGATCAGTTGTAAATCTGATCTTCTATTTCTGATAAGTGTGGTATTCCAAGGTTTGTAATTCCAAGGTGGTGGTATTCCAAAGTTTGTAATTTCACTTGGCAGAATAAGTTTATAAATTCGCATATACCTTCAAAATTCTAAGTTACCATTGGCCGGGCAATGGGCATACGCAAATTTTCTATGTAAGATGCCACTCCGATTAAAAAACTCCATAAGAAATCCCTTATAGTGATTGAGATTCTGACAAGTGAGATAGTGGCTCACCGTGTGGCTTACCCATATCAACCTTAAGAATTAGGATCATGGATAAAATTCGGTTCTACATCGATTTCATCATACGTTTAGGAACTTGGACCTCTTCTACTTTCAGTTTCTGATATCTGGTCTTAGAGAACACGATGGTTATTACCCACGGCTGACCATTGTTTCACCAACTCCAAGAGTTAATCATCGAAACTAATTGTTAAAATAATTGGAGCTAATTATTTTAATAGGCTACCATTTATTTACTTTTCTATTGTGAATAGATACCAATTTTAAATGTAATTGCTTTCAGTTTTATTCCATTTATTTGCCGAAATGTTTGGTGATTTACAGCCGCATTTGTATGCCATTACACACTTTTTTCGAGCTAGTGGGGGCCAAGGCACCCCTAGATTGTTTCTAGGGAGGGGGGGGGGCTTTTGAAAAGTGGTGGGGGCAAAATATGCATTAAGCAAATCATGGGCCTAATTTTCACTATTTTGCATGAAAATACAACTGAAATCATGTTTCATTGATTGATTTAGCTAAAGTTTAAAAAAAGTGAATTTCAAGAAAATTTCTGTCTAACTGAACTTTATTTTAGCTTCCATTTTAAGGCCCCCTAAGATTTTTGTAGCGGGGGCCTTTTGAAAACTAAGGGGGCCTGTTCCCCTCCCACCCCTAAGGGGGCCATGTAGTCTTATGCACATTTGCTTTAAGTACCGAGTGGAATTTCTTAATTTGGGCACTATTGTTGAATAATCGTTAACCTCTGATTCACAGTGTATTTGTTTTGATCATTTTCTTCAATATACGATCAAGAAATGAACGTTTGGGCGTTCAACGTAATAGTAATACTTATTCTGCAACTTCAAGATCTTCCCGCTCAAGCACTGGGAGGTAATGATTCACCGAACACACAATGTTCATCTTACCATGTCTACTTCGCTACAACCAGCTCTTAACGACCAATCCCAAACTCCCAGTCGGTCCCAAGCCAACTTTTTTAATTTACCTCAGCACCGACCAAATAAAATTAAAAAGCCAGACAACTTGGGTGACATTCGAACTCCTACCTGCGCGGCTCACTGACTGTTGATAAGTTGATAATAGGCAGTATAAGCCGTGCAGAAAAACTAAAAGCCACGCACGCAGTACTAGAAGTGCGACTTAAGTCCCTGTTAAGGGGGCCAGCGCCCGGCAGGTCCGTGGCCGATTTTTTCCTGACGTCGTCAGACTCATTATTATTATTTCTGCGAGTCGTGGCGCGCGCGCGAGGGGGTCAGGCAACGCCTGACAAGCCGATTTCTGGTTTTTGTTGTTTCTGATAGAGGAAAATGAGCTTTCAGTAAGATTTTACGGCATGAAAAAAATACTGTTGCTATCCGACGTTATGAATTTTTCAAATCGCAACTTCGCCTTATAGGCGAAATTATAGTGCTCGAGCAAAATTCAAAGTCTACGCAATTTTCGAAAGTAAAATTTAAAATCTCCCTTTACATTTTTGAGTAAAACCCTTGAAACTTGGTGGTTCTAGGGCATGGAACGAAAAATTTGAATGGGTCAGATTTTTGATTAAGGCCCCATCAAGGTGAAAATATGAATTTTCAAAGTTGTCCCAAAAATAGTCAAAAATGACGATTTTCAAATTTCAAAAGATTATATTTTCGAAAAATTTCCCATCAATGGTATGAATGGTTTTCCTCAAAAAAATGTAGTAGAAGATAGATTTTAAAGTTTATTTTTGGCAACTTGTTTAGAGGTTTGCGCGCACTGCAATTACTGTTGAAGTTGCGATTCGAAAATTCATAACTTCGGCTAGGAACAATATTTTTTCATGCAGTAAAAACCTACGCCGGCGTTCTTTTCTATCTGCAGAAACAACAAAAACGCGAAAACTAACCTCGGGTCCCCCGCCCCCCTTAACATTTTCAATTTGGTTAACGAAATGTTTTTGATAATTCTGGTGACCTCCACAACATTTTTGGCCATGAGGGCTGGTTTAATTGGTTCACAAATCATTGATACTGATTGGGTGACTGATAGAGAATATTCTCCGTTTTCACAGCTCCACGTATATTTTCCAGGTGAAGTTGCCCTCGACTGTAACATGCTGACAATTGAATCCTCGAATTACGTGGACCTGACGAGTGAGGACGAGATTGTCATCTCCAACTTCTACAAGAACTTTCCCGGTTTGGTGGCGGAGGGGACGGTGGACAAGTCCACCATCCCTTACACCGGGACTGTGGACTTTCCCAGAGATAGGGCTTACAACTTCTGGTTCTATCCGGAGGAACTGACGTTCTATTGGGACGGCGATAAGGGCGCGACAAATAATGTCTGGCGCAACGGGGAGTGCTTACTGTGTGAGTTTAATCAGTTAAAACTCACAGATAACAGGATGAAATCAATTGTGAAATGAAATGAGTACATATTATTTGCCTCGTGCTACTCACATTTCGTACGTGTTGCATAATAGAATTATATAATGGCCAGTAGCTCAGTAGGATGTTACCCGTACCGGTACCCCAACCCGCGCGCGCAAGGTTCCACTTATAATTGGTCGGCAAATTTGCGCATTCGCCCAGTCAGAAGAAAAATACGGGCAGGGGTAGAGCTGCACAGAGACACTCCTTTATTTCACAGAAAGGGGCGACCCTTTTGGTCTCATGTGGTTTCACGATATTTAATTTCGGAAGAGGGGTTTTAGCCATTATTGCGGATGAAGGATTGATTGCGGAATGGGTTGAAATGGCCAAAAATTGGATAGGTGAACCTTGCCTAAACTCTACTAATACACTTTTATTATAATCGTCACTTCGTTTGTGACATTTCTTCGTCGCGATCATCTCTCCATCCCAAACGGTTGAAAAGTTGTCGATCTTCGAAGTTTTCATCACAATCGCATATCATGCTACGATCTGGCCGACACATTTGGGATCAGACCATCTGGGAAGCGTCTCAGATTCAATTTCAACAACCAATAACTTAATTCAGATATCTACAAAATAAAAATAAAAATCCTTGATTTCTCAGTTCTCTCAGTTTCATTTTGTACTTGTTTTAGAGTTAGTAGGTGTAGGTACGTTATGTAGGAGTAGTATTTCAGGATTGGAACATTTGGAACTGAAACAGTGACGCTCATTGATAAGAGAACTCAAATATTTCCCTGTAACAAGATATTATTAACACATACCATTAACATAAAGTCTGGGTTGTTAAGTACGTGCAAAAAATACAAATTTTTCTACAAAATACGTGACTTACTATGAAAACGAAAAATTTTGATAAAGGTTGTTAAATGCACAAAAAACGCGATATATTTGAAAATTAAAGCAAAATTTTGAAGTTGGAACGGGAAAATACGGCACTTTCTGCCAAAAAATATTGTATTTTTTCGGTACGTTTTTTAAAATACGCATTTATCAACCTTCCAATTCCATGAAGTTGAACGATATTTTACTGTTAGTAAATTAATGTTGTTTATTAAAGTTTTAGTTAGATTATGTAGTTATTTTTATAAATATTTTGCTTTGTTATTTCATTCAGTAAACATGCATTTATTTCATTCTATAAAAACAAATAGTATTGTTGCCTCAGGCGCCGATTGTTTACAGATATTGATAATCATAATGGGGACTGTGAGTATGACCAGTCGTCCGACCTACTCTAAGATTGGATAGGTGCACCCTGTATGCACCCTAAACGCACCTCAAATGCATCCTAAATGACACTTGCGTACGGCCCCTAAGCGAACTCTTAATCAAAATACACCCCAATCAATGCACCCTATATGAGTATATGCATCCTATGAGCACCCTAAAAGTGAACGCACTCTAAATGTCCTTTAATCAAGGTGTTGTTACTGTATTCTACTCGGTGTTCGTTGATTGGATTCCAATCAAGGTGTTGTGACTGTATTTTACTCGGTGTTTGTTTGATTGGATTCCAATCTAGGTGTTGTTACTGTATTTTACTCGCTGTTCTTTGGTTGAATTCCAATCAAGGTGCAGTGACCACATTCTACTCGATGTTCATTGATTGGATTCCAATCAAGGTGTTGTGACTGTATTCTACTCGGTGTTCGTTGATTGGATTCCAATCAAGGTGTTGTGACAGTATTTTACTCCGTGTTCGTTGATTGGGTTCCAATCAAGGTTGTTGTGGATGTATTCTACTCGATTTTCATTGATTGGATTCCAATCAAGGTGTTGTGACTGTATTTTACTCGGTGTTCGTTGATTGGATTCCAATCAAGGTGCAGTCACTGTGTTTTACTCAGTGTTCGGTGGCCGTATTCTTCTCGGTGTTCGTTGATTGGATTCCAATCAAGGTTTTGTTACCGTATCCTACTCGGTGTTCGTTGATTGGATTCCAATCAAGGTTTTGTGACTGTATTATACTCGGTGTTCGTTGATTGGATTCCAATCAAGGTTTTGTGACTGTATTCTACTCGGTGTTCGTTGATTGATTCCAATCAAACTTATTCATAACTGTTTCCTACTGTTCGTTGAGTTGTCAAGGTGTTTTGACTTTATTCTTCTCGATGATCGTTGATTGGATTCCAATCAAGGTTTTTAGACTGTGTTATACTCGGTGTTCGTTGATTGGATTCCAATCAAGGTGTTGTGACGGTATCCTTCTCGGTGTTCGTTGATTGGATTCCAATCAAGGTGCAGTCACCGTATTCTACTCGGTAAACGCTGATTGGATTCCAATCAAGGTTTAGTCAATAGTCATAACTGCGTTCTACTCTGTGTTCGTTGATTGGATTCCAATCAACATGCAGTGACTGCGTTCTACTTGGTGATCGTTGATTGGATTCCAATCAAGGTGTTGTGACCGAATTCTACTCGGTGTTCGTTGATTGGATTCCAATCAAGGTGCAGTGACTGTATTCTAGTCGGTAAACGCTGATTGGATTCCAATCAAGGCTTAGTCATAACTGTTTCCTACTCGGTGTTTGTTGATTGGATTCCAATCAAGGTGTTGTTACTGTATTCTTCTCGGTGTTCGTTGATTGGATTCCAATCAAGGTGCAGTGACCATCAAAATGTAAAACGTTTCATCCCGAAAAAAATAAAAGTCCATCAACTTTCGCCTTGGTTGGGAACCCAATCAACGAACACCAAAATATAGAGTAACACCTTGATTGGAATTCAATCAACCAACACCGAGTATAATACAGTCTAAAAACCTTGATTGGAATCCAATCAACGCACACCGAATATAATATAGTCTCACCAACTTGATTGGAATCCAATCAACGATCACCGAGAAGAATAAAGTCATGACTGTACCTTGATTGGAATTCAATCAACGAACACTGAGTAGGATACGGTAACAAAACCTTGATTGGAATCCAATCAACGAACACCGAGAAGAATACGGCCACGAACACTGAGTAAAACACAGTGACTGCACCTTGATTGGAATCCAATCAATGAACACGAAGTATTATACAGTAACAGCACCTTGATTGGAATCCAATCAACGAACACCGAGTAGAATACAGTCTAAAACCTTGATTGGAATCCAATCAACGAACACCGAGTAGAATACGGTCACTGTACCTTGATTGGAATCCAATCAACGAACACCGAGAAGGATACCGTCACAACACCTTGATTGGAATCCAATCAACAAACACCGAGTATAATACAATCTAAAAACCTTTATTGGAATCCAATCAACGATCATCGAGAAGAATTAAGTCAAAACACCTTGATTGGAATCCAATCAACGAACACCTGAATGCTTATGGTTTTGTTAAGAGTGTCTGGATGTGTTGATGTTCTGTTAACCTTGAAAACAGCGGACGAGGTTAACAGAACATCAACACATCCAGACACTCTTAACAAAACCATAAGCATTCAGGAGGTGAGCTCCACCATCAAGTCACTCAAATCAGGTAAAGCCTCATCGACCGACATGATAAGCAATGAATTACTTAAATGTTTAGACATTAATCACATCAACTTCTAACTAACTTCTTTAACTTATGCCTTGATCACAGTATTTATCCATGGAACGAAAGTATAATTACCCCTCTTCATAAAAAGGATGTCTCTAACCCTGATAACTACAGAGCAATTGCTGTGAGTAGTGTAATAGGCAAAGTGTTCTCAACAATTTTACTAGAGCGATTGAAAATATTCAAAAGTGAAAATTGCCCTGACCCCCTAACCAACTTGGATTCACCAAGGGTGCACAAACATACGATCACATACTAACCATGCAAACTATTGCAGCTAAGTATAGGAAGATGCATAAACCCGTCTACGCAATATTTGTGGACTTCAAGAAAGCATTCGACTCTGTCTGTCGCCAAGCGTTATTTCAAAAATTAGCCAAAATGGGTGTGACAGGAAAATTTTTCAGTGTCCTTAAGTATATGTACACTAATTCATATGCATTCATCAAACTTTCTGGGCATCATAGTAAGCGTATAGATATATCAAAGGGTACAGAGCAAGGTCACCCTCTCACCAGATCTGTTCAAAATTTTCATAGGTGACCTCTCACCGCTTTTAGAAATATTTTGTGGACCTAAACTATCACGCCTCAAAATAAGTCATCTTCTATGGGCTGACGATCTTATCATGTTGTCACTCGACCCCAAAACATGCCAAGCACAGCTCAACATTCTTGCGAACTACTGCTCTGAATGGGGTATTGAAGTGAATAAAACTAAAACAAAAGTCATGATTTTTGGAAAGAATGGTAACTCAGATCAAAATTTAGAATTTAAACTTGGCGGCACAAACTTGGAAGTAGTAGAAAATTACTGTTACCTAGGAATAACACTTCGCAATACTGGTGAACTATCAACAGCTCAATCAATACTTAAAACAAAAGCCATGAGAGCATTCTTTGGCCTGAAACGCACAGTGATCCGCTCAAAATTATCATTCAGAGCACTAAACACACTATTCGACTCACTCATAAAAACCTATAGCACTCTATTGAGCACCGATCTGGACACCAACTAGCGCTATCAACAAAGGTATGATCAAGCATGTCGAACATAGCCCATTCAATGTTAGGAATTTCATCTCGAAAATCAACCGTATGCCGTCTGAAAAGTTCATCTTTCATTCCTCAAGTGGGCCCTAGGTGTGCATCGCAAAGCCTCTAATGTGGGTGTCTGGGGTGAGAGTGGGAGATACCCTCTGATTTATCAAGCAATTCGTCTTACACTTAATTATTTCAAACGAATATCCAAACTCCCCAAGAGCACATTTATCAAAGCTGCCCTGTGTGAACAAAAAGCATTAAATCTCCCCCTGGTACAAAAAACATTGAGCCTCTTCTAAAACTGATGATATTTATCACCAAGATCACGTTACTGCGTTGCGTGTGTTGAAAATCCACAGTTCAAACCAAAAAATACGCCAAAAAGTCAATCAAGAATTCAACCGCTACCAAGTTGCAAATTCCGCGTACAGACAATAGTAAAGTCACTAACTGAACACTTCACTAATTGCTGGGAATATGAAAAATCCGAATCATCTAAACTATCATTCTATCACGCGTGCAAGAAAAAATTTGCAAGAGAACCATATTTAGATATATCAAAGGGATTTTCGCGAAGATATAACACAACCAAATTCAGAATTAGTTCTCACGATCTGGAAATTGAATGTGGAAGATACAATAAAATACCGAGAGAAGCGCGTATTTGTTCATGGTGTAACACATCAATGGGTGTTAACGTGATAGAAGATGAACTTCACGCAATCAATGACTGTGACCTGTATGGTAGCCTGCGCAATAAGCTTATCACGAGACTGAATAAAGCTCCAGGACCTCAATCTGACACGCCTATTGATCAATCTCAACTCAAAGCTAATTTTCACACTCTCCTATCACCATATGTCTCCACCAACCTGGACAATCATACTGCATTCAACGACCATCACACAGCCACTAGTGACGAGGATATCTCACTAAGTCAAAGACGTGAATACATAATCAACTGCATGTGCACATTTCTATGTCATGTCATTGAAACCAGACGCAAATATATGAACGAGTTAAAGGAAAAAGAGAAACGAGCAAACACACTCACTATTTACATAGCAAATGGCATATCACAAAACTAAAATGAAGGTAAAAATGGCGTGTCACAGTCTGTCACCTATGCGCTGATTCAATAATTATCATACCTTACACTCACACATTTACATCAGCTCGATTTCACTGCCAAATCAACTATGATGGAGTATCCTGCATAAATGGGCCTCACTTATTCACAGCCGGATTGATCCATAACCCCCCGTGAACTAAATCCTCCCAAAGATGTTAGAACGGAATTCGGTAGTCCATAGGCCCAAGAACCACCAAAAAAAAGTTGCCCAAGAAAATCCTTGGGGAACCTTGATTTTTTACCCCTTTTTTACCCACGCGTAGGGTAAAACTTTAAGAGGCCATATCTCTGCTTCCTTTTGAGATAGAGAGGTCAACGACCAGTCTAAAATGTGCGCAATGGTCACATTTGGTTGGGCGGGTCAAGGTTTGAAGTCGTTATCTCGAACCGTTTTCGAGATAATCCCCAAAAACCCCTTTTTCGCTAAGCGCAAAGGGGTAAAAAAGTGGTACTGCTAAATTTGGCTCTACTGCAGGCAAATTGACCATTTTTGTAATTGTAGAAACGTTTCTGAGTCGCATATAGTCTAAAGTTGCACCGAAAAAAAGTTGCCCAAGATATTCCATAAGGAACCCCCATTTTTACCCCTTTTTCGTACCCCCGTAAGCGAAAATTTGAAATTGGGATATCTCCGCTTCCTTTTGAGATAGAGAGGTCAACGACCAGTCTAAAATGAGCGCAATGGTCATATTTAGTGGGGCGGATCAAGGTTTGAAGTCGTTATCTCAAACCGTTTTCGAGATAATCCCCAAAAACCCCTTTTTCGCTAAGCGCAAAGGGGTAAAAAGTGGTACTGCTAAATTTGGCTCTATGCTGCAGGTAAATTGACCATTTTCATGATTGGAGACACATTTCTGAGTCGTTTACAGTCTAAAGTTGCACCAAGAAAAAGTTGCCCAAGATATTCCATAGGGAACCTCCATTTTAACCCCTTTTTCATACCCCTGCATGAGCGAAAATTAGAAATGTGGATATCTCGGCTTCCTTTGGCGATACAAAGGTCAGCAATCAATCTAGAATATGTTGAATGAGCATATATTTGGTGGGGTAGAGCATAGTTTGAGGCCGCTTTTTCCATCGGCTTTGAAGATAATTGCTCAAAATTCCATTTTTCGTCACTTCTATGGAGTCAGCTAGATTTTCCATCATCCCTAATTAGTGCAATTAAAATGGTCTTATCAAGGCTTTTAAATTTAGAAATGGTTTCAATAATGGCATAAACCATCGTGGGTTGTCAATCTATGATCAACGTCAAATTATTGGTTAATTATTAATGGTGGCCAATCCTGTACCCAATATCGATTAATCCTCGTTGACTTGCCCCAGTTATTGTTAATTTGGGTAATTCAAGACTAGTCACAATTAAATCCATTATTTGTTTGTGAAATACAAGTCAACAAAAACCTATATAACTGTCAAATTTTTGCTGCTTTTAGTTATTGCTGGTTGTTGGTTTTTCTGTACTGTCAATAATTTTAGATCTTCGTAATAAAATTGTTGACCTGAAGTGCGGGCAGAAGAAAACGAAAGCCATTCTTCACGAGCTCAGTGATTCGGAAAAAGCCTTGACAGTATTTATCTATAGCTTTCGCAGTGTGAGTTCAATATCATAGACCTATTTTCTGCCAAATATTCTGTCGACTGTCAGTGTCCCTACAATTCCGGGACAATCCAGATGAATTGCACTCGTGGTTTAATCCAAAGAATGCGAAAAGTTGGAACTTTTTGTCTCGAGACACGAAGACAGCGTTCTTTAAGGAAGTTTTCACTTTTATTTCTTTCTCAGGTTAGTCTTTTTTACTTATATGTTAGCCACTGTTCGCCCAAGAAATGCATATCTTGCTTGTCTGTTTATTAGGAATTGTGTAATTATCGTTGTTTAGAAATGAAAACGATCCTGGAACACTCGAAACACACATTGTTCCATTTTTTCGCTTGATCCACAACCTTTATAAATAAATAAACACGCACCTATCGGGTCCATTTAAGGATACTTCCCGAGGGATGTATCCGATTTAGGCCCGAGCCCGTGGGGCGAGGGTCTAAACCAATATGGACCCGATCAGGCAAGTGTCTTTGTAGACTTCAGAGGGTTCTATGCTCAACTACTACAGAATGGTTAAAATGCATCTTTACAGGGTTTCAGGATCAAACTGTTCGTGTACAATGGCATTGTCACATTGAAAGCAGCTGTCAAATTTTATAATGGATGATGGCATTTTGCTCACTAGCAATCATCAAGTATTTTCTGTCAACATAACTTGGCATCGGTGGAAGTTTGCTCACAATGGATCTGTCTTTATAGCCTGGTCTGGTTTGTCTCGAATTGAAGTAGAAGGGCAATCCCCCAGCTCGTATCATAAGACACTCTACCCACCTTTGAAAAATGTGACCTTTAAAGCAGAGATTTTTCCGAACTCAGATATAATTGGTTGGATATACCATGCTAACCACTCACTAGAGAATGACTATATGAGGATGACAGTCAATGAGGCGCAACTGATAAAAAGAAGCAATGCCAATGAAAACTCACATCTTTGTTTGGGCCTCGTTGGCAATCTTGATCGTTTTTATTGTGATTCTCTTTGCTGTCTGTATGAGAATTACGTTTAGAAACACTGTGTTTATTCAAACATCTACAGTATAAACAGAAGCAACTATCATTACCTTTGCTGATTACATTGTAAATGATAGTAATCTATGGCTTTTTTTACGAATCAAGGCTTCGGTTTTTTTCTACAAATAGTACAACAAAAGTATTAAAATTTGCTGAGATTTCTAATTTTCGCTCATGCAGGGGTATGAAAAAGGGGTTAAAATGGAGGTTCCCTATAAAATATCTTGAGCAACTTTTTCTTGGTGCAACTTTAGACTGTAAACGACTCAGAAATGTGTCTCCAATCATGAAAATGGTCAATTTACCTGCAGTATAGAGCCAAATTTAGCAGTACCACTTTTTTACCCCTTTGCGCTTAGCGAAAAAGGGGTTTTTGGGGATTATCTCGAAAACGGTTTGAGATAACGACTTGAAACCTTGATCCGCCCCACTAAATATGACCATTGCGCTCATTTTAGACTGGTCGTTGACCTCTCTATCTCAAAAGGAAGCGGAGATATCCCAATTTCAAATTTTCGCTTACGCGGGGGTACGAAAAAGGGGTAAAAATGGGGGTTCCTTATGGAATATCTTGGGCAACTTTTTTCGGTGCAACTTTAGACTATATGCGACTCAGAAACGTTTCTACAATTACAAAAATGGTCAATTTGCCTGCAGTAGAGCCAAATTTAGCAGTACCACTTTTTACCCCTTGCGCTTAGCGAAAAAGGGGTTTTTGGGGATTATCTCGAAAACGGTTTGAGATAACGACTTGAAACCTTGACCCGCCCAACCAAATGTGACCATTGCGCACATTTTAGACTGGTCGTTGACCTCTATCTCAAAAGGAAGTGAGATATCCCAATTTCAAATTTTCGCTTACGAAAAAGGGGTAAAAATGGGGGTTCCTTATGGAATATCTTGGGCAACTTTTTTTTGGTGCAACTTTAGACTATATGCGACTCAGAAACGTTTCTACAATTACAAAAATGGTCAATTTGCCTGCAGTAGAGCCAAATTTAGCAGTACCACTTTTTTACCCCTTTGCGCTTAGCGAAAAAGGGGTTTTGGGGGATTATCTCGAAAACGGTTCGAGATAACGACTTCAAACCTTGACCCGCCCAACCAAATGTGACCATTGCGCACATTTAAGACTGGTCGTTGACCTCTATCTCAAAAGGAAGCAGAGATATGGTCTTTTGGGGTAAAAAGGGGTAAATATCAAGGTTCCCAAGGATTTTCTTGGGCAACTTTTTTGGTGGTTCTTGGGCCTATGGACTACCGAATTCCGTTCTAACATCTTTGGGAGGATTTAGTTCACGGGGGTTACAGGGATACCGTCACAAAACCTTGATTGGAATCCAATCAACGAACACCGAGTATAATACGGTCACAACACCTTGATTGGAATCCAATCAACAAACACCGAGTATAATACAGTCTAAAAACCTTGATTGGAATCCAATCAACGCACACCGAATATAATATAGTCTCACCAACTTGATTGGAATCCAATCAACAAACACCGAGTATGATACAGTCACCACATCTTGATTGGAATCCAATCAACGATCACCGAGAAGAATAAAGTCATGACTGTACCTTGATTGGAATCCAATCAACGAACACGAGTAGAATACGGTAACAAAACCTTGATTGGAATCCAATCAACGAAAACGGAGTATAATACAGTAATAAAACCTTGATTGGAATCCAATCAACAAACAGCGAGTAGAATACGGTAACAAAACCTTGATTGGAATCCAATCAACGAACACAGAGTAGAACGCAGTTATGACTAAACCTTGATTGGAATCCAATCAGTGTTTACCGACTAGAATACAGTCACTGCACCTTGATTGGAATCCAATCAACAAACACCGAGTATAATACAATCTAAAAACCTTTATTGGAATCCAATCAACGATCATCGAGAAGAATAAAGTCAAAACACCTTGATTGGAATCCAATCAACGAACACCGAGTAGGAAACAGTTATGACTAAGCCTTGATTGGAATCCAATCAGCGTTTACCGACTAGAATACAGTCACTGCATGTTGATTGGAATCCAATCAACGATCACCGAGAAGAATAAATCCATGACTGTACCTTGATTGGAAGTCAATCAACGAATACTGAGTAGGATATTGGAATCCAATCAACGATCATCGAGAAGAATTAAGTCAAAACACCTTGATTGGAAACTAAATCAACGAACAACGAGAGTAGGAAACAGTTATGATTTAGCCTCGATTGGAACCAATCAGCGTTTACCGACTAGAATAACAATCACTGCACCTTTGAGTTAATCCAATCAACAAACACCGAGTATAATACAATCTAAAAACCTTGATTGGAAACCAATCAACGATCTTCGAGAAGAATAAAGTCAAAACACCTTGATTGGAATCCAATCAACAAACACCGAGCAGGAAACAGCTATGAATAAGCCTCGATTGGAATCCAATCAGCGTTTACCGACTAGAATACAGTCACTGCATGTTGATTGGAATCCAATCAACGAACACCGAGTATAATACAGTCTAAAAACCTTGATTGAAATCCAATCAACTGTTTGCCCGCGAAGATTCGCGGAAACAATCAACCTGATACCTTTTGGTTCATCTTGTATCCAGCAGCCAACAGCTACTTGCTTCATGACCTCATCTTGGAATTTGTTAAGTAATTGAATCACCATTACTGCTACTGAGGATTACAGATATTCGCGGAAATGCACCGCACAACATACTTTGTAATTTGAGATCACCTATATAGTATCGCCTTTCCATAGCATATATTAACATTAGTAAACGCATGATATTTATTATGCAAATAACTAATCAACGGATGGTCCAATTCAAATTTTCCTTAAATAATAATAATCCCCTTAATTGGGAGAAGATTTTCCCGAAAAAACGATCAAAAATATCAAATGCACTTCTTAAATAGTCATTTTACACAGACAGACAGATGCACGAACACTCTGAAATTATTAATATAGATACTCTGATATTTTGAAAAATCATCGGCCGATCGTTGGGATAAATGGTGTTGGTGACTTTTTTAGACTATGAACTGATCAGCAATTAGGCAATTGTCTGGAATATAGGGAGCCATCCAGAGTAAGCTCATCAAAAAATCGGCCTTTTTTGAACATACATACATAATACCTCATCATTTTGGAAAGATATGATACATACCCCAACTCAATCTCATCATTTCTAGATTTATGTCACGTCACTCAATATGAAAAGCTGATGCGACATCACTACTGCAATTTAAATTAGATCATCTAAATTCTAACTTAGGTCCAACATTGGTCCAATTTTTCAACGAGTTGTTGATGTCAAAATTTTGCCCATAAGTGATGAGCTCATCATTTTGCAAACCTACATACATACTACCTCATCAGTCATCATTTCCAAAACATACTGATACATACATACCCAAGTGATGAGCTCATTTCTGAATGGCCCCTAACTCGTTTTAAGCCTGAGTTTTGAATTGTGGAAGTACGTGAATTTCTGATGTGGAACTTGATTTTTAATGTTACGATATACCGATGTGGGTATCATGGTTTGAAGGATATATTTATCAGATTCGGAAATATTATATGGTTGTAGGCGCTATTCTAGTAAAAGGAACTCTGAAATTCACTTGAAGTTGAATTTGGTGATAGAATGGGGAAAAACAAAAAAAGGAATCTTCAAACAGTTACAATGTTTTTTAGGTGGTGGAGACCAGCCAATTTAATTGACCAATGAACATTCTAGTCAAGAAAGTCTAGTTTAAACGCATCTATCTGAATTATTGATATGATATATATTTTGTTAATGACACGATATGTTATATTGAAAAGGATATAAATTTAAGTAGAAGTACTAGTAGATTTTGGAGAATCAGTATGAAAATCCTGGTGATATTGTATTTCCAGACGTTATTTAAATCACTATTTGACGAAGCTCTGTTTTACTTGGTAAACTACTATAACTAAACTATTAGGCAGGAAATTATAATTATTGAATTGATCCTCGTGGCAACTTCTTTGACCTACTGCGTTTTGTTGTTGGGATACCTGGTCTGACGTACTGGTGTCAGGGTTCAAGGATGCCTGGTCTGAAGTACTGGTGTCAAGATTCAGGGATACCTGGTCTGACGTACTGGTGTCAATCAAGGTGTTGTAGTCATTGATGGGATTCCAATCAAGGTATATTGAATGTGTTTTACTTTGTGTTCTTTGCTTGGGTTCCCTTTCAAGGTGCAGTTACCGCATTCAACTCGGTGTTCGTTGATTGGATTTCAATCGATACTCGTTGATTGGATTCCAATCAAGGTGTGGTGACTGTATTCTAATCGTTGAGTCGTTGGTCGTTTATTCGATTCCAATCAAGGAGCATTGACTGCATTATACTCGGTGTTCGTTAATTGGATTCCAATCAAGGTACAGGTGCCGTGAACGTAATCGTTGATTGGTTTTCAATCAATGTGTGGTGATTGCATTCTTCTCGATGTTGAGATGTTCGTTGATTGGATTCCAATCAAGGTTCAGTAACCGTATCCTACTCGGTGTTCGTAGATTGGATTCCAATCAAGGTGTGGTGACTGTATTCTACTCGGTCATCGGTGTTCATTGATTGGATTCCAATCAAGGTTCAGTAACCGTATCCTACTCGGTGTTCGTTGATTGGATTTCAATTTATGTGCAGTTACCGTATCCTACTCGGTGTTCGTTGATTGGATTCCAATCAATGTACAATCAAAGTTTTATGACCGTATTCTCCTCTGTGTTTGTTGATTGGATTCCAATCAAGGTGCAGTGACTGTTTTATCCTCGATGGTCGTTGATCGATTCCAATCAGAGTGCAATTTACGTAACCTACTTGGTGTTCGTTGATTAGATTCCAATCAATGTACATTCAAAGTTTTGTGACCGTAATCACGTCGGTGCTCGTTGATTGGATTCCAATCAAAGTGCAGCTACTGAACGCTACTCGGTTTCCAATCAAGGTGCTGTAACCGTTCATTGATTGGATTCCAATCACGGTGTTGTGGTCATTGATTGGATTCCAATCAAGGTAAATTAAATATATTCAGCTCGGCGTTCCTTGATTGGATTCCCTTTCAAGGTGCAGTGATCGTATTTTTACTCGGTGTTCGTTGATTGGATTCCAATCAACGTGCAGTGACTTTATTATACTCGGTGTTCGTTGATCGGATTCCGATCAAAGTGCAGTAACCAAACCCTTCTTGCAATTCGTTGATTGGATTCTGATCATGGTGCAGTGACTCCATAATACTCGATGTTCGTTGATTGGATTCCAATCAAAGTGTAATAACCGTATCCAACTCGGTGTTCCTTACTTGGATTCCGATCAAGTTGCAGTGACTGTATAATACTCGATGTTCGTTAATTGGAATCAATTAATGTGCAATATCCGTATCCAACTCGGAGTTCGTTGAATGGATTCCAATCAACGTGCAATTTACATATCCTACTTGGTGTTCGTTGATTGGATTCCAATGAATATACAATCAATGTTTTGTGACCGTATTCTCCTCGGTATTCGTTGATTGGATTCCAATCAAAGTTTTGTGGAATTCCACAAAACTTTGATTGGAATCCAATCAACGAATACCGAGTAGAATACAGTCACTGTACCATGAGTTGAGTCCAATCAACGAACACCGAGTACAATATGGTCACAAAGACTTGATTGGAATCCAATCAACGAAAACCGAGTAGAATACATTCAATTTACCTTGATTGGAATCCAAATTACTACATCTTGATTGGAATCCAATCAATGAACACCGAACAGAATACGGTCACAACACCTTGGTTGGAAACAATTGAACATAAACAGTCACTGCACCTTGATTCAATGACCACAATCAATGACCACAACACATTGATTAGAATCCAATCAACGAACTGCGCGTAGAATACAGTCACGGCTCATTGGTTGGAATCAAATAAAAAAGATCGAGTAAAACACATTCAATTTACATTGATTGGAATCCAAATTACTACACCTTGATTGTGGTCCAATCAACGAACACCGAGTAGATTACGGTCACGAATCCTTGATAGGAATCCAATCAACGAAAACTGATTTGAACACGGTCACAACACTTTGATTGGAATCCAATCAACAAAAACGGTCACTGCACTTTGATTGGAATTCAATCAACGAACACCGAGTAGAATACGGTAACTGCACCTTGAAAGGAATCCAATCAAGGAATAGCGAGTAGAATATAGTCACTACACCTAGATTGGAATCCAATCAACGAACGTCGAGAGTAGAATACGGTAACTACACCTTGAAAGGAATTCAATCAAGGAAGAGCGAATTAAATACATTCAATTTACCTTGATTGGATTATTGGAATCCAAATTACTACACCTTGATTGAAATCAAATCAACGAACACCGAGAAGAAAACGGTCACAACACCTTGATTGAAATCCAATTAACGATCGTCAAGTACAATATGGTCACAAAAACTTGATTGGAATCCAATCGACGAACACCGAATACAATATGATCACAGAGACTAGATTGGAATCCAATCAACGAACACCGAGTAGAATACGGTAACTACACCTTGAAAGGGAATCCAATTAACGAACACCGAGTTTAATACATTCAATGTACCTTGATTGGAATCCAATTAATGGCCAAATAAAAGCACCTTGATTGGAATCAGATAAAACGGATGCGGTCACTGTACCTTGATTGGAATCCAATCAACGAACACAGAGTAGAATACGGTCACAAAACCTCGATTGGAATCCAATCAACGAACACCGAGTAGAATACGGTAACTGCACCTTGAAAGGGAATCCAATTAACGAACACCGAGTTAAATAAATTCAATGTACCTTGATTGGAATCCAATTAATGGCCAAATAAAAGTACCTTGATTGGAATCAAATAAAACGGATACGGTCACTGTACCTTGATTGGAATCCAATCAACGAGCACCGAGTAGAATGCGGTCACAGATCCACGATTGGAATCCAATCAACTTCAACTGATTTGAACACGGTCTCAAAACATTGATTGGAATCCAATCAACGAACACGATCACTGCGCCTGAACTTTCAGTTGAATCCAAACAACGAACACCGAGTAGAACACAGTCACTGCACAATCAATGACCAAAACGCGTAGAATACAGTCACGGCTCATTGGTTGGAATCCAATCAACGAACACCGAGTATAATACGGTCACAAAACCTTGATTGGAATCCAATCAACGAACACCGAGTATAATACGGTCACAACACCTTGATTGGAATCCAATCAACGAACACCGAGTAGAATGCGGTCACAGATCCACGATTGGAATCGAATCAACTAAAACTGATTTGAACACGGTCTCAAAACATTGATTGGAATCCAATCAACGAACACCGCGTGAATTCATTCAATTTGGAATTCAACACCTTGATAGGAATCCAATAAACGGACGGTTACTACTTCTTGATTGAAATCCAATCAACGAACACCGAGCAGAAAACGGTCAAAACACCTTAATTGGAATCCATTCAACGAACTACGCTTAGAATACGGTCACGGCTCATTGATTGGAATCAAAATATCAAAGAACACCGAGTTGAATACGGTAACTGCACCTTGAAAGGGAATCCAATCAACGAACACCAAGTAAATCACATTCAATATAATACCTTGATTGGAATCCCATCAATGATCACAACACCTTGATTGGTATCCAATCAACGAACGGATACAACACCTTGATTGAAATCCAAGCAACGAACACCGAATAGAATACAGTCACAACACCAGCTTGATTGGAATCCAATCAACGAACACCGAGTAGAATACGGTAGCTGCACCTTGAAAGGGAATCCAATCAACGAACACCAAGTAACTCACATTCAATATAATACCTTGATTGGAATCCCATCAATGATCACAACACCTTGATTGGAATCCAATCAATGAACGGTTACTACACCTTGATTGGAATCCAATCAACGAACACCGATTAGAATCAAGTCGAACCACTCTGATTGGAATCCAATCAACGAACACCGATTAGAATCAAGTCGAACCACTCTGATTGGAATCCAATCAACGAACACCGTGACGAATACAGTCAAGGTCCGTATGGATACGATTTTGTATTGAGCTAGAGTAGCACGTGCTTGTTTCAACATGTGAGTTGTGAACCGAAAACGAAGTATCGTGCTTTTTTGCCCCAAAAAGTGATTTACAGTATAGAATGGAGACATTTTATTCAGCTTCTACCTTAATAAGTACCAATAAAAAGTAGCCATATGTCAATCGCACCTTGAAGGATAAATCCAAAATCAAAATAAGGTCCCCCATGACAAATTCGAATACAAAAGATGTTTTGAGCATCATCAATCTCAAAAGCATAATCCAACGATAAGCCCGCGTTGATTTTATTGCTCAAATTGCTATTTCAGTCGAATGTCACGGCACTGAATTCGAGAATGCTAGATTGGAGATTTTTTATTGGTCTCATTGTATTGGTCGGGTCTTTGGCATTGTATTTTGATAATTCAATCGACTTGAGTTATTAACTTTCTCCTTTAGAAGCAGCATCTGAGACATTAAAATGAAATAAAAAAGTTCAGTTCAGGCGAACTTAGCTGGTGCGTATATAAGCATATAAGCATCTAGCTGATATGATTTCAATCCAGTTATCATTGAACTGCCTGATCTTTGGTGCCAAAAGCTTGCTGCAGTCCGAATCCGAATGATGCCGATCACTTTAGCATTGACTGTCATCGTGATGGTTTCATCCCAAAATTTGGTGATTGATTACGGGGATATAAAATCCAATTTTTACGTTTCTGATTTGCCATTAAAATCATGCTTCGAAAAAGCTGCTTTAACCTTCAGTAAAGCCGTGAAAATAACTGATGATGAACTAGCTCGATCCAACAACTCTAGAATATGCAAGTTCAAGTTTGACGAAGTTCGTCGTGATTTCATGTTAGAAATTATAACCGATCTCATAGATAAATACTTCAATGGGGCGTATGTGAAGAAATCCTCGACCACCTGGTATTGCAATATAACAGGTGCAACCGAGATATGCAACGGCCACTCTGTGTGTCTGACTGATGAGTGTGGGTGTAGAGGAGGGAATGCTTCCAGTGTATTCTATTGTGCTGACCAGTCAGGCTGCATCTCTTTCGATAGGGTTTGTGACGGGACACAGGACTGTTTGGATGGGTCTGATGAGTGTTACTGTCCAGATACCTTCGTATTTCACAACAAATCTTTAGGAGATGCCAAGATTTGTTGGTCGAAGCAGATGTACTGCCAGTTACAGGCTGCTAACCATGGGACATTGGTGGAATTTGACAGTCTTGATGCATCTTGCGATTATGTACCCTCCCAACAAAGCAATCCTCTTTATGAGTGCCTCTATGATCTGGAGTCAACCTGGCCGATTGGTTCTGATTCCGATGCTAACTTGCTTTCTAATTTCTGTAAAACAAATTGTACTGAAGTAAGCAACTTTACGGAGGGTGAATGGTTCTTACATTGTGACTATATAAGGAAAGGGCTTAGGGCGGGCTTTGTGTTAAAGTGTGATCCATCTGTTAGTTATGTGGATATTTCAGACCCTCATGTGACTGGAATTTGTGACGGAAAGGAAGACTGTGAGTCTGGATTTGATGAAATGAGGTGTCCAGGAAGGTTTTACTGCAACCCAAACGAAACCACTGAGTGGATCAAGGAAGACAAGGTGTGTGATCACGTTAAGGACTGTAATAACGGGGCGGATGAGTGTGGCACATGTCAAGTCAGTAACTTGTCATCTTCAGAATTTCTTATCCAGTCTAAAGTTGTTGTTGTTCTCACCGGAATATTGGCCATTTCCATCATCATCATGAACCTAACTCAGATCAAAAGATGTTGGAGTATGGTTTGCTCCACAAAAATAAAGCAAGCTGAAAGAATATATCTGATAAAACTCTTTTCTCATGATTTACTGATGGGATTATACCTAGGTGGCATTGTGATAGCTGCCCTGACGATTCAACTCAAAGGTAAATACTGCCTGATGGAAAGTGCTTGGAGAGCCAGTGAGTTTTGCTCGGCCCTGGGTGTGGTATTTTCTGCATCAGCCCATGGTTCTCTGCTAACAGTAACTCTGATGAGCATCACTAGGTTCAGAGTCTGCACTTCCATGGGGTACCATGTCAAAAGAAGTTCTGTGGCGACTGCTGTGGTTTTAACTGACATCCTGAACTGGATACACTCTCTTTTTCCATTACTCCCCATCCAGAGCATCCACGAATTCTTCAGAACAGAAGTCTTCTTTACCAATCTAAATGAGAATCCATTCTTTAGCGTTAACCCAATCAATATCACACGCCTAGGAAAGTTGTATGAAGGTATGTTGAAGCAGTCGAGTGATGGTCTTGGAGTTCGGACGATCATTGAGCATCTCAAGAAGATCACGTCCAATGACAAGATCCTTGAAAATGGAGAAATTGGCTACTACGGGAACTCTGGATTATGCATGCACAATGTCTTCAAGTCTGAGGGTTCCTACAAGATCTACAAAATACCCTACTGTGTTAGCCTCATTGCTATTCTAGGAGTAATTAGTTCGACCTACTTCAAAATATTGGCTTGTCAAAGGCAACTGAGGAAGAATTTGGCTAATTCAGGAGGAGAAGTACATGATCAAGATGAAAATTCCCAGAAGATGGTAATCAACCTTAAAATTGTCATGATCATTGGGTCTCAGTTGGTGTGCTGGGTATCGTATATCAGTACGATTATAGTGTTTGATTTCATTCTCAAACAACCGGCATCCCCATTTGTATTTGAAGTGTTTGCATTGATAGTGATACCAATGAATAGCTTACTGAATTCTGTGTTTTATGGTGAGATTTGCAAGGCTCCACTGATGAAGATGTATGGACTATGGAAAAAGCTGCAGTGAAATGAACTTCAAGGAAACTTCAAGTTCAAGAGAACTTCAAGTTCAAGGAAACTTCAAGTTCAAGGAAACTTCCCAAATATAGCCAAGATTAAGTTTAAATGCTGATGCTTGTTACGTAAGAGGTAAGCTGGACTTATTCAGATGTAAAAAAGAAATTAAGAATTTCAAGGACTTCAACAAGACACATGTCCAAGCAAAACAAAATATGAAATACAGTAAACAGTTGTTTTATAGTTGTATTTTCTTGATACTTTGATTATAAAGGAAGGATTCTGGGACAATAATATACTGAAAAAGTAAAGACAAAGAAAGCTCAAAGTAAAATATAGAAAAATGCAAATAATCAAGGGCCCTGAACTTCAGCAGACAGTTACATCATGAAAAGGAATAATGTCTTAATGTGTAAAAATGTACTATTTTTGCAACTTCATTGTGTTTATTTCGTGCTTTTTGCCACATTTTCTTCAAAATTTGTTTCATTGAAATTTTCTCAAATTCTACTGAGATGTTTTAAACTTATCACCATACATATTATTATATTGGCTATCAAAACATCAATAAAATTTGGTTCGTGTTAAAATGGTAAGGTACAACATAGCATACCAATTACTATCATGTGGGGGTTCAACGGCCACTTATGGTTGTAAGGGAGTATATCTACACTTCAAGGTATAGTGGACTGTGGAATGGTTGACTTGTGATAATTAGCCACTGAGGATTGGGTTCTGTTGAGGGTTTATACCGCTATAATGGGTTGGGTTCTGCTAGGGGATTGTACCGCTGAGGGTTAAATGCCGCTGAGGGTTTATACCGCTATGGGTTGTATTCTGCTAAGGGTTTATACCGCTATGGGTTGTATTCCGCTGAGGGTTTATACCGCTGAGGGTTGAATTCCGCTGAGGGTTTATACCGCTATGGGTTGTATTCTGCTAAGGGTTTATACCACTATGGGTTGTATTCCGCTGAGGGTCTGTACCTGCAAAGGGTATGGCATGCTCATTGGGCCTGTCCAGCCTGCACGAGGCTACACTGGCTCAATGAGGTGCCGGGGTGAGGGGTGAGGTGGAGTGAGACACGTTGCACATTTGGTTCCCTGGGCTGTGAAAGGACCCAGGGGGAACGCCAGGGACTTCTAGAAAGTTAAAGGAGGGGATCTGAGTGGTTTGTGACCCTCCAAGTGCATCAGTTGCCAGGTGTGTGAGCACGCCCAGCAATCGACCCCCCGGCTCAAATCCCCTTGTAGAGTTCTCTTCAATCCCCCCTTGTAGTAAACTCCCCTTAATCTCTCGTAGTGTCGTCCCGAGTTTAGAGAAAGGCTCAAACTAAACTTGCCTACTGAGTCCTGGGATTATTAACCCCAGAACAGAACAACTGTTGCTCCCGTGAGTGCGTGTTCTATGTCAATTGGTTCTCTAAAGTTTTCAGCCCTATGATTGGACCCGAAAACCCTATGTATCATTATGATTGGTTCTCCTTCAGTTGCTTTGTAACCGCTCAATTCTCAAAGACGCGCAATTCCATCATTATTGAAATATGTTGAGCGGTCCGAAGGAAAAGTTATAATTACTTTCAATTGTTTGGGTTCAACTTGTTTGGTGCCCAATCCTTGTAAGAGTTGGTAATTCCAAGAGTTTCCTCAATAGCCAACCAACCGAAGCAGAATTGGCGTACCGTGTAATTATAAAATATAATAAGCTCTAAGCTTAATAATATTAGCGAAATATTACTCAGAGGGTTTAGAGAGAAAATAGGTCCTGTTAATAGCTTCGTCACCAATCTAAATTGGCATACGCATTTGAGACTAAAATGTGGTGCTCAAAATCCCAACAAATCGACTGAAGTTATTAACTTTCTCCTTTAGAAGCAGCATCTGAGGTATTAAAATAAAGAAAAAAAGTTCAGTTCAGGCGAACTTAGCTGGTGCGTATATAAGTATATAAGCATCTAGCTGATATGATTTCAATCCAGTTATCATTGAACTGGCTGATCTTTGGTGCCAAAGGCTTGCTGCAGCCTGAGTCCGAATGACACCCATCACATTAGCATTGACTGTGATCGTGATGGTTTCATCCCAAAATTTGGTGTTTGATTACGGGGATATAACTATAAGATCCCATTTTAACATTCCTGATTTGCTTTTAAGATCATGCTTCGAAAAAGCTGCTTACAGCTTCAGTAAAGCCGTGAAAATAACTGATGATGAACTAGCTCGATCCAACAACTCTAGAATATGCAAGTTCAACTTTGACGAAGTCATTCGTCGTGATTTCATGGGAACTACAACCGAACTCATAAATAAATACTTCAATGGGGCGTATGCAAAGAAATCCTCGACCACCTGGTATTGCAACATAACAGGTACAACCGAGATATGCAACGGCCACTCTGTGTGTCTGACAGATGAGTGTGAGTGTAGAGGAGGGAATGCTTCCAGTGTCCTCTATTGTGCTGACCAGTCAGGCTGCATCTCTTTCGATAGGGTTTGTGACGGGACACAGGACTGTTTGGATGGGTCTGATGAGTGTTACTGTCCAGATACCTTCGTATTTCACAACAAATCTTTAGGAGATGCCAAGATTTGTTGGTCGAAGCAGAATGTACTGCCAGTTACAGGCTGCTAACCATGGGACATTGGTGGAATTTGACAGTCTTGATGCATCTTGCGATTATGTACCCTCCCAACAAAGCAATCCTCTTTATGTGCCTCTATGATCTGGAGTCAACCTGGCCGATTGGTTCTGATTCCGATGCTAACTTGCTTTCTAATTTCTGTAAAACAAATTGTACTGAAGTAAGCAACTTTACGGAGGTGAATGGTTCTTACATTGTGACTATATAAGGAAAGGGCTTAGGGCGGGCTTTGTGTTAAAGTGTGATCCATCTGTTAGTTATGTGGATATTTCAGACCCTCATGTGACTGGAATTTGTGACGGAAAGGAAGACTGTGAGTCTGGATTTGATGAAATGAGGTGTCAGGAAGGTTTTACTGCAATCAAACGAAACCACTGAGTGGATCAAGAAGACAAGGTGTGTGATCACGTTAAGGACTGTAATAACGGGGCAGATGAGTGTGGCACATGTCAAGTCAGTAACTTGTACATTTGGGGAAAAATTTTTAGGAACCCAATCAACAAACCACCAAAGTGAAATACAAAGTCACTTTCATCTTGATTGAAATCCAATCAGCGAACACCGAGGTAAATACAGCCACAAAACCCTTATTGGAATCCAATCAACGAACACCGAGAAGACTACAGTCGTGCTGTACCTTGATTGGAATCCAATCAACGATTACCGAGTAGAATACAGTCACTGCACCTTGATTGGAATCCAATCAACGAACTCCCAGTAAAATACAGTCGTGTAGTACCTTGATTGGAATCCAATCAACGAACACCGAGTGAAATACAGTCACTACACCTTGATTGAAATCCAATCAGCGAACACCGAGGTAAATACAGCCACAAAACCTTGATTGGAATCCAATCAACGAACACCGAGAAGACTACAGTCGTGCTGTACCTTGATTGGAATCCAATCAACGAACACCGAGGAAATTACAGCCACAACAACTTGATTGGAATCCAATCAACGACCACTGAGTAGAATACAGTCACTGCACCTTGATTGGAATCCAATCAACGAACACCGAGTTAAATACAGTCCTGTAGTACCTTGATTGGAATCCAATCAACGACCACTGAGTAGAATACAGTCACTGCACCTTGATTGAAATCCAATCAGCGAACACCGAGGTAAATACAGCCACAACACCTTGATTGGAATCCAATCAAAGAACACCGAGTAGAATACAGTCGTGATGTACCTTGATTGGAATCCAATCAACGAACGCCGAGTAGAATACAGTCACTACACCTTGATTGGAATCCAATCAACGAACACCGAGGAAATTACAGCCACAACAACTTGATTGGAATCCAATCAACGACCGTTGAGTAGAAAACAGTCACTATACCTTGATTGGAATCCAATCAACGAACACCGAGGTAAATACAGCCACAAAACCCTTATTGGAATCCAATCAACGACCAATGAGTAGAATACAATCGTGTAGTACCTTGATTGGAATCCAATCAACGATTACCGAGTAGAATACAGTCACTGTTCCTTGATTGGAATCCAATCAACGAACTCACAGTAAAATACAGTCGTGTAGTACCTTGATTGGAATCCAATCAACGAACACCGAGTGAAATACAGTCACTTCACCTTGATTGAAATCCAATCAGCAAACACCGAGGTAAATACAGCCACAAAACCCTTATTGGAATCCAATCAACGAACACCGAGAAGACTACAGTCGTGCTGTACCTTGATTGGAATCCAATCAACGAACACCGAGGAAATTACAGCCACAACAACTTGATTGGAATCCAATCAACGACCGTTGAGTAGAAAACAGTCACTATACCTTGATTGGAATCCAATCAACGAACACCGAGTGAAATACAGTCACAATACATTGATTGGAATCCAATCAACGACCAATGAGTAGAATAGAGTCACTACACCTTGATTGAAATCCAATCAGCGAACACCGAGGTAAAAACAGCCACAACACCTTGATTGGAATCCAATCAAAGAACACCGAGTAGAATACAGTCGTGATGTACCTTGATTGGAATCCAATCAACGAACGCCGAGTAGAATACAGTCACTACACCTTGATTGGAATCCAATCAACGAACACCGAGGAAATACAGCCACAACAACTTGATTGGAATCCAATCAACGACCGTTGAGTAGAAAACAGGCACTATACCTTGATTGGAAACCAATCAACGAACACCGAGGTAAATACAGCCACAAAACCCTTATTGGAATCCAATCAACGACCAATGAGTAGAATACAATCGTGTAGTACATTGAATTGAATCCAATCAACGATTACCGAGTATAATAAGGGTAGGACTGTAACACAGTGTGAAGTAAATAGTACACTAGGTCTGAGAACGTTTTTTGGTAGTTCATAGGTCCGAGATGCACCGAAAAAAAACTTTCCAAAATCGGAGTTGGGGAACCCCAAACCCCTTTTTCTCCGTAAAGGGGCATGAACTTCGAGCGACTATATCTCGGCTTCTAATTGAGATACAGAACTCAACAAATGCATTAAACTATGCACAATGAGCACATTATAGGGGGTAGAACGTGGTTTTGAGGTCTTACCTCTTTCCGTTCTCGAGTTATCGTTAAAAAACCCCTTTTTAGCCCTACGCATATGGCCAAAATTGCCCCTTTTTCATAAAAAAGAACTGAAGGTCTTACAGAACTAAACAAATACACTAGTAGTAAGGGTACGACTGTAACCCCCTGTGAACTAAATAGTTAAGTAGGTCTGAGAACTTTTTTCGGTAGTTCATAGTCCATAGATTCACCAGAAAAAACTCACCGGATTCCGAGTTGGGAAACCCCTTTTTGGACCCCTTTTTCTCCCGAATTGGGGCACACTTCAACCGGCAATATCTCAGCTTCTGATTGAGATACAGGCCATATCGTTATACCAAACTATGCAGGATGAGCACATCATAGGCGACGAAGCATACTTTCAAAGTCGTAACCCCTTTAGTTTTTGGAGTTATGGACGAAAAACCTCTTTTTAGACCTATCGACCCCAAAATTGCCCCTTTTGATAAATAGAATCTGAAGGACCTAGAGAACTCAACACGAGGACACTACCCATGCAGAATCATCACATTATGGGGGGTAGAACATGGTTTAAAAGTCCTAACCCCTTTTCGTTTTAGAGTTATGGACGAAAAAACCCTTTTTAGCCCTACGCCAGAACCCCAAAATTGCCCTTATCAATAAATAGAATCTGAAGGACCTAGAGAACTCAACGAGGACACTACGCAATGCAGAATCATCACATTATGGGGGGTAGAGCATGGTTTCAAAGTCCTAACCCCTTTCGTTTAAGAGTTCTGGACGAAAAAACCCTTATCAGCCTCATGCGTAACCCCAAAATTGCCCCCATTTAATAGATAAAATCTGTCCTGAACATGGACTTTAACCTATGCAGAATCATCACATTATGGGGGGTAGAACATGGTTTCAAAGTCCTAACCCCTTTCGTTTTTGAGTTATGGACGAAAACCGCATTTTTAGCCCCATGGGTAACAAAATAATAAAATAGTCCCCTTTCTGTGAACGTCGCACAGCTGAGCAATGAAAGAAGTTTGTATGATTGAAATTGAAACCATTTGAAAAACTGGACGAATGATGATCGGTGTTGAATTGAGGTTGCTGATGGTTTCCTGGTGTGTTAATCCAGTGGTAGGAACCTTTAATGAACTTAATAAAGTATTATCAATAAATTATTATAGTACACAAAACATTTTCTTTTGATATTTTGATAGGTTAGAATTTCGTGTGCCTTTTAAGATACAATTTGTTTGGCATTAAATCATCTAGAAGATCTTGAATCGGGTTTCAAAAAAGGTCAGGCACACTACACCACGTCAAAAAAGGTTAGCCACCACTACACCAGGAGGAAATCCAAAGCTGTTAGACAGTGAGTCGCACTCTATAATAATGACATATGAGCCTATGACGACAATTTTGAGAATACTGAGATTGTTCATTTCATGTTATCAAGGCTTTTTATTCCACAATTGATCGGAAACAAGTTGTCATTTGTAAAGGTAACCTTGAACTAGAACGCCAACTTGATCATGGTATTGAGAGTTTAACGGGATATTTGCTTTGTGACAATGAAATTAAAGTAGGTTTCACATTCACGTTACGATCAAGGGTGCTGAGGTGTACAATGTACATACGTGATATATTGGAGTTATCACACCCAAAAATATTACGTGAGGGCATCATACTGCACAACATATATTGAATACTGACATGGTTGAGAGCATCTTCCGGGATACCGTGGGTATATGAATGAAACTATAATATGTAGTACGTACCACAATGGCGTGCCACGTTTTTTGGCTTTTTCAAGAGCATTCATAGAATCTGTTTTATTTGATTATGAGTTGAACATGGTTAGTATGACACTGAGTATTGAAATTCCTTGGGCTCATAACTTCATAACATAAAAACTATTCCGGTCTATGCTGTAAATCAGATCAGGTCTATCCAAAACCCGATAGCAGCTGTAGTCGTAATCTATTGCAAAAAAGAGACATGTTTACATTATAGAAAGTGGAACATTTTAAGTTAGCATTGTATGTTTCTAGCAGTAGATGAAATGTTTAAGATAATATATGTGATGTGTCATAGTTATTCTTTATAAACTTCCTCTGCATTCTTTTAGGAAAAAGGTTCGATTATTCAATGTAAAATTTTACAGTTATATTATTGTGGAATATCATGCCGTGTTCATTTGATTTTTATCCCTATCGTATATAACCAAGCTCTATTCCATTTTGGATTAAAAATTTTGGAGTTGAAAGAGGTTTTTCGTCCATAACTCAAAAACGAAGGGGGTTGGGACTTTGAAACCATGCTCTACCCCCCAAAATGTGATGATTCTGCATAGGGTAGTGTCCTCGTTGAGTTCTCTAGGTCCTTCAGATTCTATTTATTGACTAGGGGCAATTTTGGGGTTATGCATGAGGCTGATAAGGGGTTTTTCGTCCAGAACTCTTAAACGAAAGGGGTTAGGACTTTGAAACCATGCTCTACCCCCCATAATGTGATGATTCTGCATTGCGTAGTGTCCTCGTTGAGTTCTCTAGGTCCTTCATATTCTATTTATTGATTAGGGGCAATTTTGGGGTTACGCGTAGGGCTAAAAAGGGGTTTTTCGTCCATAACTCTAAAACGAAAGGGGTTAGGACTTTTAAACCATGTTCCACCCCCCATAATGTGATGATTCTGCATGCGGTAGTGTCCTCGTTGAGTTCTCTAGGTCCTTCTTATTCTATTTATCAAAAAGGGGCAATTTTGGGGTTATGCGTAGGGCTAAAAAGAGGTTTTTCGTCCATAACTCCAAAACTAAAGGGGTTACGACTTTGAAACTATGCTTTGTCCCCTATGATGTGCTCATCCTGCATAGTTTGGTAAAACGATAAGGCCTGTACCTCAATCAGAAGCTGAGATTTTGCTGGTTGAAGTTTGTGCCCCAATTCGGGAGAAAAAGGGGTCCAAAAAAGGGGTTTCCCCAACTCGGAATCCGGTGAGTTTTTTCTGGTGAATCTATGGACTATGAACTACTGAAAAACGTTCTCAGACCTACTTAACTATTTAGTTCACAGGGGGTTACAGTTCAGAGCACATACGACCCTTACTATAGGCTATGCAGAATGAGCACATTATGGGGGGTAGAACGTAGTTTTGAGGTCGTACCTCTTTCCGTTCTTGAGTTATCGCCAAAAAAACCTTTTTAGCCCTACACGAATGGTCGAAATCGCCCCTTTGTCATAAAAAAAGAACTGAAGGTCTTACAGAACTAAACAAATATACTAGGCTATGCAGAATAAGCACATTATGGGGGGTAGAACGTGGTTTTGAGGTCGTACCTCTTCCACTTCTCGAGTTATTGCCATAAAACCCTTTTTAGCCCTACGCAAATGTCCAAAATTGCCCCTTTGTCATAAATAATAAGAACTGAAGGTCTTACAGAACTATGAAAATACACTAAGCTATGGAGAATGAGCACATTGTGGGGGTAGAACATGGTCTTGAGGTCGTACCTCTTTCCCTTCTCGAGTTATCGCCAAATAAATCCTTTAAATTAGCCCCTTGCAAATGGCCAAAATTGCTCCTTTTGCTGTAAATGAGAACTGAAGGTCTTACAGAACTATACAAATACACTAGGCCAGGCTATGCAGAATGAGTACATTATAAATTTTTGATCAGCCTAAAGTATAACGACAAACTTCGAGTCAGTAATTGCGATTGGTCGATAATGCCTATTATTGCATTTCGAAACAATCATATTATTGGATAGATGGCTTACCAGAAGTAAGAAATTGGTTGAAAAAACTGCTTTAATTAATCTTCAATCTTCTTATCTCTAAAAAAATATGCTCCACCCGTGCTGCAATTTTGAATCAAACCAGTCTCTTTACTCTATGATTCTATTGGCCAGTGGTGTAGTGGTATCGAGTTGAGCACAAGATCGAAAGGTCCGGGGTTCGATTCTGGTCCAGCGCCACTGAGCTAAGGGTGAAAAATTCGTCTTGAGCCTATGCAACCCGACGGTTCACTTAGCCGAGCATACAGGAAACTGTACGGGAGCGTTAAATGAGGAGCTGCCCATTGCAGCGAAGTCTCGGGCGAAGAAAGTATGGATTATACTTCCTTAATAACCGTCACTGGCTTGATTATACTTGAATCCTTCGATTCATGTCATTGGCCGTGTGGCTGTTGGAACTTGGAATAGAAGTGAAATATTCAAAATAAAAAAAGAGATGAAGGAAACAATTTTGTCACGGACATCATAATGATGTAATACTTATACTATGATAATAAATTTCAGTACCTGAACATTGAAAAATTAAGATTAACTGTATTTTCATTTAACAAATCATGATATCATGTAATCATTAAAATAACCTAGTCCAAGGTCTTATCAATAGAGGTGTACGGGTATACTACAATCATAACGGAAATACTGCAATAGTGCAATGTAGGTATATCATCAGCAGGTGGCAGGGAAACGGAGGGGTTTCGGCCTTCGTACCCCTCACAGCTTACTAAGTTATTACTGGTAAGGTTGGAAGCCACCCAGAACTCTGGATTTCTGAGCAACACAGTTTAGAGGGAAGGGGGAGGAAAAAGAAAGAGTTCAGTAGAGGTAAAAGATCATTTAGTATTAAAATCGTGTGTAATATCTAGGTAAACTTACAACTTTACAAGGAATTACGGAATAATCTGGCGAAAAGTACTGATTCCAACTTTCGAGGAATCATGTGGTTGCTTTATTCAGTTTTATTGTCATCATTAAGTATATTTATTTCATAGCCCTTAGGGGTACCCCACCGTGGGTTTTGAACGAAATGATTCAATAAAAACACGTTACCTCGAGAAGGGTAATTTCAACCATTTGCTTGGGGTAAAGGGTTTTTCGATGATATAACTCGAGAACACAAAGAGGCCCGACCTCAAAACCACGATCTACCTCCCATGATGTGCTCATTCTGCACAGCCTGGTGTATTTGTAAGGTTCTGTAAGACCTTCAGTTCTTATTTATGACAAAGGGGCGATTTCGACCATTTCATTCGTAGGGCTAAAAGGTTTTTTTGGCGATAACTCAAGAACGGAAAGAGGCAATGACCTCAAAACCACGTTCTACCCCCCACGCTCATTCTGCATAGCCTAGTGTGTATTTGTTTAGTTCTGTAAGACCTTCAGTTTTTTTTATGATCAAGGCGATGGCCATACGCACTCAAAAGGGGTTTATTGGCGATAACGGAGAACGGAAAGAGGCACGACCTCAAAACCAATGTTCTACCCCCCATAATGTGCTCATTCTGCATAGCCTAGTGTATTTGTTTAGTTCTGTAAGACCTTCAGTTCTTTTTTATGACAAAGGGGCAATTTTGGCCATACGCGTAAGGCTAAAAAGGGGTTTTATGGCGATAACTCGAGAACGGAAAGAGGTAAGACCTCAAAACCACGTTCTACCCCCTATAATGTGCTCATTGTGCATAGTTAAATGCATTTGTTGAGTTCTGTATCTCAATTAGAAGCCGAGATATAGTCGCTCGAAGTTCATGCCACTTTACGGAGAAAAAGGTGGTTCAAAAAAATGGGGTTCCCCGACTCCGATTTTTGGAAAGTTTTTTTTCGGTGCATCTCGGACCTATGAACTACCAAAAAACGTTCTCAGACCTAGTGTACTATTTACTTCACACTGTGTTACCGATCAGGGCATATACGACCCTAATTAAGTAGAATACAGTCACTGTTCCTTGATTGGAATCCAATCAACGAACTCACAGTAAAATACAGTCGTGAAGTACCTTGATTGGAATCCAATCAACGAACACCGAGTGAAATAGAGTCACTTCATCTTTATTGAAATCCAATCAGCAAACACCGAGGTAAATACAGCCACAAAACCCTTATAGGAATCCAATCAACGAACACCGAGAAGAATACAGTCGTGTAGTACCTTGAATTGAATCCAATAACCAAACACCAATTGTAAGTGAAGTACAGTCATAAATATTACTGATTGGAACTGTCAATCAACGACCAATGAGTAGAATAGAGTCACTACACCTTGATTGAAATCCAATCAGCGAACACCGAGGTAAAAACAGCCACAAACCTTGATTGGAATCCAATCAAAGAACACCGAGTAGAATACCGTCGTGATGTACCTTGACTGGAATCCAATCAACGAACACCGAGTGAAATACAGTCACAATACATTGATTGGAATCCAATCAACGAACAATACATTGATTGGAATCCAATCAACGACCAATGAGTAGAATAGAGTCACTACACCTTGATTGAAATCCAATCAGCGAACAATTGAGGTAAAAACAATGATTTATTTATTGATGTATTTTAAATAAAGAAATTCTGTTAGCTAAAAATGATAACTAATTGTTTTACTAACTAATTGTTTTACTCTTGTCATGATCAACTTGTTTCACTTTCAGAGGAAAATTTACTATTTGATTGCAGCCTTACATCTTGGAATCAAATGGCCCAGCCAATTTTTCTCCTCTACTGCTATATGTTTCAAGATCCTGGAAACCCTGTTTCGAAGTTTCTTTGCTATATACACCACTTCCCTGTTAGGATCAACTCTTTGTATCTTCCAACTATGAGAGAGGATGTTTTCACAGGTTTCAAGGAAACTCTTGGGGAAAAGTGAGCTTATTTTAATTATGATAATCAATGGTAGCTTATGGAATAGAGATGGTAACAAAAGAGGCCAAACCCTTATCCTCTATGAGCAGCTATCTATTATGAAAACAAAGAGTTCATTCTTGTAAAGATAAAATTTTTGAAATCATTTCTTGAATATGTAATTTTCATATATTGTACCTAAATTAATGTAAATTGTAGATTCGAAATAAATTACTTACAAATACTTAGGTATGTAAATTGTCTGACCGTTGTTATACAATTCAGTCAATACAATAATGCAATTTCAGATTTGCTGCTCATCGTAATCATCTTTACACATGGTACAGATGTGCAAATGACCATGTCTATGCTATAAATAATTGCGGAGAGCCTCAAGAGAAAGGAAAATGCTTTTGTGGTGGTGAAATCGGGGGAGTTGACCATAGTTTGTCAGAAGGGAATAAACGTCTGGATTCATTTAAGTTTGACGAAAAAGTATGAAAATTCAATGAATAATTAAAATGTTAACGTTCTTGTTTTTGAAAATTCACTCCTTAAAATTTAACATATATATTCTTTATGATTATGTAACGTACCTGTACTTTTTGATACCTAACCTAATCAATTTAAATGTACACATTGAATATGATCTCAAACCTTAGGGATACAACCTGCCACCTATTGATTTGCAAAGCTCTGTTGATAGTGAGAGAAGTTTAAATGGATTATCCTTAGCTTTCTTCAAATGGTTACTGCATGCAGCACTTGTTTCATCACCCAAGATACAATCCTGTGGCCCTTTATTCGGAATCTCTGAAGATAACAATCCAAGGCCAATGTTGCAGAAACAACTGGAGAAAAACTTTCAAGGTTGAGTTTAAGACATGTTGAGGGCTTTGTGCTCAATCAGTAGTGGTTCATAGTGTTTGCATGCATGCATATCTCTATAGTCTATCAGTATGAAACTATCCAAAAAATATTTGTTAAGTTATTAATTACTACTGTATGTATATTGCTAAACAATTATAAAACACACTTTTATTATGGATATAATAATGCATATAATAATACACTACTACACTAGTTTTTTATTTCTACTTTTTACATTTCAGGTATTATGGAATCACTTCATCAAAGCATAGATAGCACTTTGATATGGATGACAACTACTATAAAACATATTTTCACATACAGGGAAGCAACCTGTATAGACCTTGATTTAACTCACAAAGCTAACAGAGATAGGCTGGAAAACGTTTATATCGATATCATTACTCCATCTATCCAGAACCTTGACGATCTCGTCACACAAGGACAAAGTATTGTTTACGATTCCAATGACACTTTAACGAGAGAAATAATTGGATTGGATTTCCCAGAAGATGGACCAGGGCCATGTGAAGTTCAAGAATATGTAATATTGTCCGAAAATATTACTGAAAAACTCAAAAAGTTCTTTTTCAGACCTGCTCATGTATCCCCAAGAAGCTACCCCATTTTGAATAGCTATCTGAAATATCACAATTTTTTATCTCTACTCTATGACTTTCCTTTACTCACCAAGGTTTTCTTTAAAATCATACGCAAGTTCAACAATAAAATCACTGAAGATAGTGCCCATTCAACTCCCCTATCTGACTTCATGGAGCAACATGAATGGGAGCTTTGGAATAGGATTTGGTTGCAAGTTAAATCAATGCCTCAGTTGATTGATAAGATTTACATGCCCCCAGAACTCATTTCTTCTACACTTTCTTCTGATTCTAGAGCAATAGACATTTTACCATCCAAATCTGGCCCTGGCGTTTGCTCGTGGTATATGATAAACACTATCATTGTGTTCTATAACATCTTTGCTTCAGGGCAGCCCATCGATATTGCTGGTTTGACGTTGTCTGTTGACCCACTAAAGCCTTCACACAATGAAATAGTTGCAGCCACACTCGATGGATATAATTTAACTGAGGGAAAATTTGATTTGGATTTCCTTGAATCTGCATTCAAATTTGTACTCAGTGTGCATGTCAGAGATAAAATCAATGAGATTACAGCAAGTCAGTTGCTTTTTAGTCCCCTAAGATGTAAAAGTGAATGGTATAAACTACTCCAAGCTTTACCTAAAGAGAAATGTGTTTTACCTGACATTGACAAACCTGTTTTGTCTCCAGAACATCTCAACTGTGTCGAAACAGCAATTCAATGCAGTGCTGCTCCTGGGAACATCCTTACTGTTGAGGATATCAGTCATGTTAACAACCTCCACATTCCACCAACTATCTGTAGGAAGCTCCTCTACTACTACTGGCATCACTGTTGGTATAAACTTTCTGCCGAACTGGGTCAAATTTACATTCCTGATCACCCACACACTGACTTAAGTAATTTCCTGTCCTCAGTTGATCAGAACTGTTCAGAAGAGATACAAGAATTGATTCGAAGAATTCAAAATAAAGAGCAGTTACATGTTCTTTTACACATGATGATTGTTGAGTGGATAATTTGCTATCCTGGCTTTGATTGCAGGGGTATGTCTCTTGGTGAAGCATTGGATTTCTATTCCGAAAATTCAAACTATGCATATGACTTCAACGAATGTTTTATAGAACTGGACAAGTTCAAGACAGAAAATTCTATATTTTTATATTATGCAATTGATAAATGTTTTAATGCTAAGCATGTGAACTGATGTGAAGCAGTTTGTTAAATTTAAGAAATTTAATGAACTATTTTATAAGAATTTTTAACTTTTAAATAACTTACAATGTTTAACGTTTTATATTTCATAATCCATTCTAATATTGTATATTTGAAAGTTCATAAATTAGTGTGCTTGGTGTGCATAATTTTGACTTTACTATGATTTATTCCTATCAGTCATCCTAAAACTTAATACAATCCTCATCATCTCCTCTGTCAGTAGTCAGGATGGAGTTCTTGGATCCTCAAAGTGGAGCCCTAGAAGTGGAACAGAAGATCCTGTGTTGTGAATGTGGGACCCTCATTAGTCCTAACCCTGCTAACATGTGTGTCGCTTGTATCAGGACCAGGGTCGATGTTTCCGAACACATCCCCAAGCAGGTAATTTGTGTATAATTTACTGTGAAACCTAGTAGAGAATTCATGCCAAAAAACTAAACATGCGGTAATTGACACCTTGGTAATTCGGTTGTCAAATAAGTAGAAAATTAATAGCCTATATTCTTATATTATCTTCTCCAGGCCATCCTGCACTTCTGTCGGTTCTGTGAGCGGTACCTCCAGCCGCCTAACACCTGGATAGCCTGTCAATTGGAGAGCAGGGAATTGTTAGCACTCTGCCTCAAGAAACTCAAGGGACTCAACAAGGTACATTATATTATGATCTTTTGGTCAACTCTCTTGTTAACTTTCATGTAACTGTTTTTTACAATATTATTACTTTGTGGGATTCGTAATGATTTCTACTGTGACGCTGGAACCCTTCAAGTCACTTTGTCAGGTACGGCTAGTGGATGCCTCCTTTATTTGGACAGAGCCTCACTCAAAGAGAATAAAAGCTAACATCACGATACAAGGGGAAGCGTTTGGTACCATTCTCCAGCAGCAGTTTGTGGTGGAGTACACTGTCCACTACCAGATGTGTGAGGTGTGCTGCAAACAGAAGGGAGCCACCGATGGATCAGCCTGGAAAGCTCTAGTTCAGATCCGGCAAAGGGTAACAGTTTCCAGTTTAATATTTCATACACATTGGTTGTGGGTCGGATTTCATCCCAGATATGATTTGCTAAGCGGCCTAAAATATCTAATTAACTTCTTCCCTTAGACGCTGCACAAGAAGACCATGTTTTACGTGGAGCAGACTATCCTAAAACACAATATGCACCGGGATGCCATGACCATCAAGGAGATGGAGGGAGGGATAAACTTCTACTACACTGCCAAGAACAAGTAAGGTGACGGTCACTGTGTCAAACGTGTTTGTGAAATCTTAATTCAGTAATAATTTGTTTTCTGTTCAACTAATGGCCTACTTCGAATATTTTCAAAATGAATTGATTTCAATTTTATCCCATTCTATTAAGACATTAAGGGCCTCTCACAACTTCATTTTCAATGCCCGTAAAATGGTAGATTTCCTGTTATCAGTGATCCCGTGTCAGTACAAGACCTCCCAGGAGCTGGTATCACATGATATACAGAGTAACGTGTTCAACTACAAGTACACCTACTTCGTAGAGATACTCTGGGCCCACTGTGTGGGTTATGTGTAGATAGTTGTTTGTTTGAAATCCCACGGTGGGACTGGCATGTGCCCCACCGTTTTACGTAATTGATGAAACGTCATTTTAAAGCGTGAGATACTAAAAAGTCCTGTTCGTTAAATTTTTAAGCCAGAAATCCCTGCATATAATAACGTGCCTTTTAACAACTTTCCTGAGCCCCCCCCCCTTCTTTATTTCAAAATCCTCTTACTATCTTCATTGTTCAATAACTTTAGCTTCACTCCTCTGTCAGATAGCCCCCATCTGTAAAGACGAGGTGGTGTGTTTGCCTGGAGCGGTATCCCGACATCTCAACCACATCTCCCCAGTTTCTATATGTGCTAGAATATCAGGTAATAGAGAGATTTAAAGGGCTATTTCATCACTCAAATTCAATCGCAATCGATCGCAATAAAACTGAACCAAATGATTTGTCATCAACTTGTATGTTTTTTCCTGCAGATAGGCGGTACGTGCCGTCTTATCACTAACCCTGTAATACTATTCTCTGAAGCAAGCTGAAGAATACTTGCTTGTTGCCAATAACAACCAGCTTCCTCCGGATCTATAGTATCGGTGTTTTGTACTCACCCTAACCCTCATCTCCAGATAACATCCATCTGATTGACCCTGTGACCCTGTATTCTGTACTCACCCTAACCCTAACCCTCATCTCCAGATAACATTTATCTGATTGACCCTGTGACCCTATATTCTGTACTCACTTCCCTCAGATAACATCCATCTGATTGACCATGTGACCCTGTATTCTGTACTTACTTCCCTCAGATAACATCCATCTGATTGACCCTGTGACCCTGAAGATAGGACAACTCAACGCTCAGCAGTACTTCCGGGACAGTTTCGAGGCTATTTGCCATGTGAAGCAGCTGAGGGAGTTCATGGTGATGAACATTGAGCCAGTGCGGGGCAACAAGCAAGGTCAAGTGGGGGCTCACTCAACCAGACACACTCTCGCTGATGTCTGGGTCCTCCCTGTCAGCAGCCTCGGTTAGTTCTACTTTGTAACACAAGATTTGGCCTGGATTTACCCATTGTGAGCAGATACTGTTAAAAATGGGGAAGTGAAGTGAATAGTCCCGTATGAGTGTCGTCTTGGGAAGCAATGGTTATCGATAGAGCATCCATCTCAAATCCCAATCGTGCCCCCCACAACTCTCTGCCTGACTCCTGATCCTCCCTTCTAAACCAGGTACAGACGAAGAGGAGGTACACACGAGATCTCACCTGGGTAACATCCTGCAGTGTGGAGACTACGTGTTAGGCTTCGATGTGGCTCATGCTGTCGTCAATAACACCGACTTCGACAAGCTCAAACAGGTGTGAGGTGATTGCAATGCTCGGGCAAGAAAAATAGACTTGTGGTTCTAATAACATTGCGATAGCATGGTTAGCGCAGCATTTTCTGCTACATTTTTGCGAGTGTGACTGTCTATTCTAACCTTCTCGAGCAGTAAGTCAAGCAAACCACGGTCGCGTCTAATTCTATGATTTCTGCTTAGCGTTTATTATAATGTACTTATGCACTATGAACGTAGGACTTCTAATTAAAGAATGAGGTAGTTATCCCACAATGCCATAACTCATAACTGATCTAATAATTTGCAATTATGTCTTCACAAACTCGTAAGGAGTTCTTAACGAGTAAAGCATTAAAGTACCTATTCATGAGTTCTTAAAAAATTAAAGAGGCGTGTCATTGTCTGTTTGAGTCCAGCTGTCGCCTGAACTAAATTGCTATGACCAGTTCATTATATCATGAGCGTAATCATTCGTTAACGTACTAACATTTAAACATAGTGTCCACTTAGTCACACATATGGTTCTTATTAGAGTATTACCTTTATCATTATACCTCTTCATGTTATCATAGTATCATATCCGAGTTAATCTGATAATGATACAGCATACATTTTACTACACTCTACGTTGTTGTAGTGTCAGTGGTTGTGGTAGCAGGTTGTTGTAGAACTCTTCAATACCTTTATCACGTTTATGTTTGATGTTTTGTCGTCATAGCTTCATAGATACTGCAGCCATAAATTCGCCCTGTGTATCTGGACATTCTGTTGATTATGGATTGATAATGAACAGCATTTACCATCTATCTCATCCATTATCCAACTATCAAAGTATTTCTATAACCCTGAATTTATTGCATGCTAACCTTCAAAGATTATCTCTGACACTTATGATACCTGTTATGACTTCAGAACCTTCTGTTCAAGTACCAGAACGTCTGACACTCTATGAAGCTATAACCATACGTTGACAGGCTCAGTTGCCAGACATAGTCCTGGTTAAGAAGATTTACCCAGACAAAGTGAAGCGGAACAAGGGCAGGAACTTCAAGCTGAAACGACTCAGGAACGCTTCTGCTTCTGACACCGTAACAGACGAAGGTATTTTCGATTTTAATTGCTCGAGCAAAATCGTTTTCTCTTTGTTTCGCCTTTCGAAATTACTGTAGGAAGATATTCTTGGGCTGTCAGAGCACAATTTAAGATTTTGTTACCTTGCCACAACAGCACGGTCTGCACCCTGACCATTAACCCCTGTTTCATTGTCAAGACACCGCCCTGTGTCATTACCATGACACCACCCTGTGTCATAACCATGACACCACCCTGTGTCATTACCATGACACCGCCCTGTGTCATAACCATGACACCACCCTGTGTCATTACCATGTCACCACCCTGTGTCATAACCACGGCACCACCCTGTGTCATAACCATGACACCACCCTGTGTCATTACCATGACACCGCCCTGTGTCATAACCATGACACCACCCTGTGCCAGGTGACTACAACGACTTCTTGGAGGATCTGGAGGAAGACCCTGAGCTGCGTAAGAACGTGAACCTGTACCGGAAGGAGCAGTGGATGGCTGAGGCGGAGGAGGTGCTGGCCCCCAGAGTAGGACTGGAGGAGCTCCTGGACGAACTGGTACTGGATGCCGCAGACACAGACGAACAGGGCAACATGTTGACTGAGCAGGAGACAGGAGGGAGCTGAAAGGAGGGAGACAAGGAGGGAAGGGGTCATGTGCGAAGTTTTAATGGCATTTTTATTATACTGCGGATCCAGTGCATTTTTATTAAGTTATTCTCACTGTATTTATGGTCTTACAAATAATTTGATTTCTTTTAAAATCGTCTATAAATAGTCTTAATAACGTCTAACAAGTAACGAAAAGATCAAATTTTGTAAAAGAAATGAAAATTTTCTTTGCCCATGGCAAAGATGATAATCTTATTATCATTGAAAAATACAAAAATAGCGTAATTCGACTTGGAATTGACTCGAATAAATAACTTTATCGACTTATCTCTCAATAACATTGTTAAGATTCAGTTCGGAAATAATATGATAGAAATTTGAATTATTCTTGATTTACTTGAACTTTTCGTTTACCTTTTTGACTTGACAAGATACCATTACTTGCTGTCCGACTCATGTTTTCACATAGACTCATATGAGCGCATTATTAGGTATCTGAGGATGGCAAAGTGTAAGATATGCGGTGACAAGTTGACTCTCCCCTACATCCAGTGTGCTGAATGTCCCCCTCCCTTTTCCATCTGCCTGCCTTGCTTCGCTACAGGATCCAAGACAGGAGCCCACCTCCCCTGGCACCCTTACAAGCTAATCCACGCTAACATCCCTGTCATCAGCACCAGCTGGACTGCCATTGAGGACATCAGGATGCTGAGTGCCATAGAGCGGTATGGGCTGGACTGGGAGCTCATCTCCAGCATGCTGCCCAGCAAGACACAGACCCAGTGCCACGACCACTACTACAAGTACTTCGTGAACGAGCCCATCCAGAAAGCTCTGGTCATCCCCCAGGACACGAAGTACAAGACCCGGAGAGTCAGTGAGACGAGTGGGGATGCTCTGACGGCCCTGCTGGAGCCCCTGCCTCCCACTGCAGTGGAGCCGAGGAGGGGGGACTGGGAATGCAGGTACGAGAATGCGGCTGAGGAGGACTTCATGTCGGGCGAGGGGGGAGAGCAGATAGTCCAACGACTGCAGGTGGGCGTCATGGACAAGTACAGGAGGACTCTCAAGAGGAGGAAGTTGCTGGAGAACTTGTACTACGAGTTCGGGAGCGTGCTCCTCGACACGCCCCCGCCCCCTCACCCCCTCGACACGCCCCCTCGGGAGAGGGGGCCGCCACCGCCCCCCGGCACCTTCCCCCTCCAGACCATGCTCAAGTTCTCAAGGTTCCTGACGAAGGCCCGGTTTGACGACATCCAGCACAGGTGTGAGAGGGTAGCGGAGTTGAAGCGGAGCATAACATCCCTTCAGGCTGCACGGCGGGCAGGAATCAGGTCCAAGTTCGGAGTGGAGGTTCATCAGAGGGAGGTAGAGGAACGGGAGAAGAGGGACGGGGAGAGGAGGCACTCCAACACCAAACATGTCCGGAAACTCTTCTACGACAACAACCTGTCCATGGCCACGCGCCGTACTAACGTGGACAGGTGGATGGTAGCAGCCACTAATCCAGGGGTGGGGTAGCTGTATTATCAGGGGTTGGAGCAGTGATCTATCTGAAATCTATCATGTTTATATTATACGTTGAACTTATTGATCACGTTATTGTATTGTGTCAGGAGTATAACACGTTGCCGGTACCACTGCAAGTTGCCTGTAACTAGCTGCCGGTTCCCGCCCTGGCCAGGGCGGTAACCCCCCGCGGTAAAAAGAAAACTGGCCAGGGGTATAAGTTAGAGATTTGAGTGTCACAGGGTGATATAATAATAATAATATATAAGAAGATGTATCATGATAATTGGGAGCAAATTTAAAACGATGAGATGTAAAGAACGGGAAATGGTAGATCCATGATCGAGGTCAGGTTTTGTTGATCTAAGATGGGAAAATGTTATAGGCTATAAGAGAAGTTCTGGTGACGTCATTTTCACGTCACTATGACGTCATCAACTTAGCGAAATTTTATTTCTTTTTTAGGTCATCTTTGTGCGCATTTTTCACCAAGAAGGAATGGAGATGTTGGAAAATGTTGGAAAATCGTTAGTTGGAAATTTAAAGAGCTTTCAGAAAATCATACGGATCATCGGGCTATCTCGATTTTTCATCGAGATATACGCGATTTTCTAAGGTACGGTGAAAAATCGATTTCCAAATTATAGGTCAGAACTTAAACGAGTGAGATGTACAACGTATCTTGAGATGAGACCGGTCAAAGTATGTTCTACTAAGGCGGAATTGCTTAATAGGCTATATGGGACATTGGTTTGAGCCTATTTTGGTACTGTGATGACGTCATCAAAATCGCGTAAAACCACTAAAATAACGTATTTTGCGATAAAACGCTATTTTGCACTACTTTGAACATCTCTAACTCAGAGAGTTTTCATTGGATAATGTTTTACGTCGATATTTTGCTTTTAGACCTCGAGATTTAGCTATAAAAATAGTTTCAAGGTGATCGGTCGAAAAATGTCGTCATGTGAAGCCTCTACAAATTGAGCCGCAAAATGGTTGAAATTGCGTTTATGACGAAAAATTGTACTGTAGCCCTATTCTGTGATACAATGGTGAACTAATATACGCTTAGAGCATGGCTGGGAATGCGCTAATAAAAATTATTGCACGAGGCGTAGCCGAGTGCAATAATTTGTATTGTCGCACGAGGAGCAGGCCGAGTGCGACAATACCAAATTATTGCACGAGGCGAAGCCGAGTGCAATAATTTTATTAGCGTCATGACCATTTGCCATGCTCTTAGTGTATTAGCCAATGTGAGGAGTGCAATATTACTTATTATTGCACGCCTACAAGTACCCTCAAAATTGGCTAATAATGGTTTCTTCATTTCTCACAGTGACTAAATGTGGGAAATATACGATGAAATAGTGAATCACGTGAGTTCACGCGGACGGTTTGTAGAAATTAGGGGATTTGAAGAAATTGATATTTACACGGGATTTTCGACTTGATTACGTTGAAATTAGTTTAAATACGACTATTTCATGAGAAATTAGATCTGGTTGCTATAATTCAGCACGTGAGTACACACGGACGTTTTGTAGAAATTAGGGGATTTGAAGAAATTGATATTTACACGGTATTTTCGACTTGGTTACATTGAAATGAGTTCAAATACGACTAATGCACGTGAAATTAAATCTGGTTACTATATTTCAGCAAGCGAGTTCACGTGGACGATTTGTAGAAATAAAGAAATATATCAATTCTAGTAATTCCAAGTTAGAATAACGTAGTTTTGGGCTTCGTAAGGGTGAGTTACGTGGGTTAGACTTTCGTGTGGGCAAGTAACGTGGGTTTGGACTACGTGAGGGCAAGTTACGTGGGTCCAAACTGCGTTTGGGCAAGTTACATGGGGTTCAAACTACATACATCTGTCAAGATATCACCACCAAAACCGTTGGACGGTTGGTCTAGTAACCCCCCGCGGGTTTGGATGTGACAACAGAACCTGAAAAGGTCCAAAATGGACTGACCACATCCAAACCAGCGGGGGGTTACTAGACCAACCGTCCAACGGTTTTGGTGGTTATGATAATAGACTCTCGTAATTATGCTCCACTACAAGTGATATTCTGATGATGATGAAGGGGGTCCTTGCTTTATTATAACTTAACAATCCCTCGTAGTATAAAATATTATGGTGAATTGTGTCGCTGTGAGCTCCTTTACAACCAAACCGTCACTATACGTGCCCTGTCCTTACCTTCAGTTTTACTCCAACATAATATGTGATTATGTTAGCTACTCATTTATATCAACACAATGGATGGGGTTGCTTTTGACTTTAAACTACATGAATTCTTGGCACAAGTCGTGGTGCCAAGCTGATTGATTATTACCCAATTATCTATTGATAATAAGCTCCTTGTAGCTCCTTATTACGGCTCACCATCTACGACAGGTTAGCATACACTAAAGCAGGGGTAATATAGGACTCGGTTATTAGTTCGGACAAGGGACAGTTAATTTGTTACGACGCCAATGCTTCATCCTCTGTAAATAGTCATGAGTCTATATAGTGACAGATTTCGTGTTGTTAGAACAACTACTACCCATTCTTGAGATTGCATGTTCTGTAACTAACTAATTGTAACCCCCTCTCGCGATGGCATGTTCTAGAAACAAACTAACTAGGTAGTAACTAACTATACTGTCACGAAATGATGCGTGTAACAACTTACTACCTGTTAACTACCAGTATTTAGGGGTGGGATTGTTATTAATAAGTTATTACTCAGCCTATGCTCGTTCATGAATTTGATTAAATTATGTACTACTTCATGTCATCTGCCATGATAATATGTACAAGCTCATGTCATCTGCCATAGTAATACTACCCACTCTCGTGTCTGAATGATGCTATATTTCTATGATAGCCATTTCTTAGTCATATAGCTTAGTTGCTATTGGTTGACATCAATAACACCATCCTCTCCTTAAAGTCTTGCTCCTGCTTAATTTCTGTATTTACATCTCAGCCTGCCTTGGATTCGTTATTTTCGTTGGTTCTTATATCACGTAACGAAGGTAACTTCTCTATTTTGTATCCAACATAGAACTTGAGCCAAGATTTACCTCGCTGTTTTTGTTTCCCCACTTTTACAACGAATGATTCAAACTTTCAAAAGTTCAAAGCTGTTTTAATATTTCATCGGAGACCTCTGTTCATAGCTGCCAAAATGCCCTGTTTTTGACAGGGCGCCCTGTCATGCCCTGTTTTTGCCCTGTTTTTGGGCCCTTGCCCTGGGAAGCCCTTCTTTGCCCCGCTTTTCGACCAATTTGCCCTGTTTTTTCTTCGTAAAATATACCCAGCAATTAGATTACCATTTTTGGGTCGTCTCAAAAAAAAAAAAAAAAAAAGTCGTCGCCACTTTCCAGAAATATACCTATTAATTTATATGGGTCTGCCTCAGAACTTTGAAATATACCTATTCGTCTATTTATCATCTATTAAGCACTGTCTCGGATGGAATTTGAAAATATACCAGATACCTGGTAACTTATTAAGCACTGTTTCGGATACAATTTGGATTTATATACCTATTTAGCAATAAGCACTGTCTCGGATGGAATTTGGAAATATACCTTTTTTAGTGTTAAGCACTGGCTCGGATGGAATTTGGAAATATACCTATTAAGCAATAAGCACTGTCTCGGGTGGAATTTGGAAATAAACCTTTTCAAGTATAAAGCACTGTTTCCGACGGAATTTTAAAATATACCTATTAAATTATGAAGCACTGTTTCGAATAGAATTTGAAAATATACCTTTTTTAGTATTAAGCACTGTCTCGAATGGAATTTGGAAATATACCTTTTTTAGTATTAAATTATCAAGCACTGTCTCGGATGGAATTTGGAAATATACCTATTAAGCAATAAGCACTGTCTTGGATATAATTTGGAAATATACCTTTTCAAGTATTAAGCACTGTCTCCAACGGAATTTGAAAATATACCTTTTTAAGCATTAAGCACTGTCTCGGATGGAATTTTTAAATATACCTATTAAATTATTAAGCGCTGTTTCCAACGGAATTTGAAAATATACCTTTTTAAGCATTAAGCACTGTCTCGGATGGATTTTTGAAATCTACCTATTAAATTATCAAGCACTGTTCCGGGTTGAATTTGGAAATATACCTATTGAGCACTGTCTCGGATGGATTTTGGAAATATACCTATTAAGCACTGTCTCGGATAAATTTTGGAAATATACGTAATAAAGTAAAAATATACCTTTGGTGAACGAATTTTTATGAAATATACCTAAAATATATCTGAAATATACCTAAAAATGGGAAAATATACCCATTAAGCACTACCTCGGATGGCCTTTTCAGGGTGGCGTCCAAAAAAAAAAAAAAAGGTCGACACTTTTGAAAAGATACATAAGGATATATGCCCTGTTTTTCACTGCATTTGCCCTGCTTTTTGGTCCATTTTTATGCCCTGTCGGGGGATTTCTAAAGTTTGGCAGCTATGCCTCTGTTCAGCATATTATATTGTTCTTGTTTTGAGTAAGTATATGATATATTGCAGTTCATGACTGTTAGCGTGACGTGAGTTAAGACTTTAAAATGAGTAGATGATAATGTTGCTGTTCTATGCGTGACGACAATCAACGCTAATATAGCACTCTTTTGTAGTTGTTATTATAAGTCCTGAGTTTCTTCTTTGTCTAGAGCTATCTTTGTAATCGAGTAAACATCATTGAAACATCACTTATCATACGTTGTAGTTGTACATTATTATTTAAATCATTTAAATGGAATGGTTCTAAAGTGGATGAAGTCATACTTGGATAACAGATCTTTCCATGTAAGCATCAATGATAGTAAATCAGATGATGCTCAGTTGGATATTGGAGTCCCACAGGGATCAATCCTCGGTCCTCTGCTATTCATACTTTATACAAAAGGGTTGCAATATCTAGCCAAAAAATATAACTTTTGTATCCATCTTTATGCTTTTATGCAGATGACACTCAAATTTACTTTGAATTTGATCCAAAGACTGACATTTCTACTGTAATGAGTGACTTGGACAAGTGTTTTATGGATATTAAGTCCTGGATGAATGTTAACTACCTCAAAATGAATGATAGTAAGACTGAGATCATGGAAATTCATTCTCCATATACCCCTTATCCACCAAAAGCAGACTTCAAGTTGGATAGCTGTGTTATTGAACCCAAAGAAAAAGCAAAGAACCTTGGTTTCTGGTTTGATGAGCACCTCTCCCTGGATAAACATATCAAGAAAGTATCTCAGACTTGCTATCAAAATCTTAGGAAGATTGGAAGAATAGGAAGTAGGTTGACTGTTAAACTGAAAACACAACTGGTCCATTCTTTTATTCATTCAATCATTGATAACTGTAATGGTGCCTATTTCGCTATAACAGCCTCACAACTCCAAAAACTTCAAAAGATTCAAAATTCAGCTGTGAGATATATTCTTAATCTTCGAGGAAAGGAAAGGTTTCAATCAATAACACCCTATCTCAAAGAGCTTCATTTCTTACCTGTGAAATACAGAATCGAATTCAAACTTGCTTTACATGTTTTCAAGTGCATTAAGGGGGGGGGGTTCAAGCCAAATTTTTGGGAAAACACGTTTCTGAGATAACGGTTGACCCAAAAGGTATACCCCGTGGGCCAACTTGTTGGCCAGGTTTGGTACCCCCAGACCCACTGGCGCCGCCGTGGCGCCATGCCCAAATATGGGCACAAAATGGGCATATTTTTTCAAAAGCAACTTGGGCGGGATCTGAGGTGTGCAATCGATAGATAATGGTCCCCTGAGTTACCATAAAAAATTTGAAGTTGATATCTCAAAAAATGGCCGAGTTATGGCTGAAAAACGTATGCCTATATATGGGCATACTGGCATTGCACAAGCCTATTTTACCCCATAACTTGGCCAAATATCAATATTTTTGAATGAAACCAACTTAATTCGATGAATAGAGTTGCATTATGTATTCTCTGCAAGTTTCGGGTTGATTGATGCTAAAATGGCGATTTGAGGTCCAAAAAACCTCTAAAACACCACAAAATCGCCATTTTTTCAGTTTGCGTTTTCCCCAATGTGTACTTTACTCAAATGCTTATAACTTTGGCAGTGATTGATATTTTTGCATAATTATTCTTAACGTGAAAGCAGACAAAATTCCTCAGAAACAATTAGAGCGAGATTTTTGATTTAGGCCTCCAAAAATTTTTGGGCCAAAAGTGCCAAATTTTTGTTAAAATTTAAGGCTTTGGCGCCAAAAATTTTTGGTAACTCAGGGGACCATTATCTATCGATTGCACACCTCAGATCCCGCCCAAGTTGCTTTTGAAAAAATATGCCCATTTTGTGCCCATATTTGGGCATGGCGCCACGGCGGCGCCAGTGGGTCTGGGGGTACCAAACCTGGCCAAAAAGTTGGCCCACGGGGTATACCTTTTGGGTCAACCGTTATCTCAGAAATGTGTTTTCCCAAAAATTTGGCTTGAACCCCCCCCCTTAACAATGTTAGTCCTGAGTATTTATCAGATATGTTATCTCTCAGACAACAAAATCAGCACAGTGTAAGGGCTGATAATGACTTTTTCCTACTCAAGGAAGCCAGTGAACCAAGGTGTAAGCTTACCTTTCAAAAGTCGGTACTCCGGGTACTCGCGAGTACCGGGAAATTTTTTTGATCTACCGGGAAGTTTTCTGAAAATCAGAAATTTTCGAAAATTTTGATCAGTCACAACCGTGACAACGAATCTTCCCACTTCCCGGTAGTTAGGAATCCTCCTACTTCCCTGTGGCAACGAATCTTCCCACTTCCCAGTAGTAAGGAATCTTCCCACTTCCCTGTGGCAACGAATCTTCCCACTTCCCAGTAGTAAGGAATCTTCCCACTTCCCAGTGGCAATGAATCTTCCCACTTCCCGGTAGTAAGGAATCTTCCCACTTCCCTGTGGCAACGAATCTTTCCACTTCCCGGTAGTAAGGAATCTTCCCAATTCCCAGTGGCAACGAATCTTCTCACTTCCCGGTAGTAAGGAATCTTCCCTGCTGCCCTGTGGCAACGAATCTTCCCGCTTCCCAGTAGTAAGGAATCTTCCTACTTCCTGTGGCAACGAATCTTTCCACTTCCCGGTAGTAAGGAATCTTCCCAATTCCCATTGGCAACGAATCTTCCCACCTCCCGGTAGTAATGAATCTTCCCACTTCCCAGTGGCAACGAATCTTCCCACTTCTCGGTAGTAAGGAATCTTCCCAATTCCCAGTGATAACGAATCTTCCCGCTTCCCGGTAGTAAGGAATCTTCCTACTGCCCTGTGGCAACGAATCTTCCAGCTTCCGGTAGTAAGGAATCTTCCTACTTCCCTGTGGCAACGAATCTTTCCACTTCCCGGTAGTAAGGAATATTCCCAATTCCCATTGGCAACGAATCTTCCCACTTCCCGGTAGTAGTAAGGGTAGTAAGGAATCTTCCTACTTCCCTGTGGCAACGAATCTTCCCACTTCCCGGTAGTAAGCATCTTCCCACTTCCCAGTGGCAACGAATCTTCCTAGACCCCAGATAAAGAGCTTTGATAGAGCTTTGGATGCAAGTTTGATGTATAATTAGGAGTCCACCATGGAAGTTGCCTCAAAATTAGCGGCAAAAATCCTAAGATAACGATGTTTCTATTTACTTAAAAGTCCTGGCTTGCTGGGGGCTGCCGCCCCCAGACCCCTGCTCATACTTGTTGAACCTACGTTTATCCGTTTTCCATGCTATTACTTATTAGCCTCAAAATTGGCAGCAAAAATCCTAAGATAACGATGTTTCTATCTACTTGAAACGTCTGGCTCGCTGGGGGCTGCCGCCCCCAGACCCCTGCTTACGTTTATATCAGTTCACCATGCTATTAGTCTCAAAATTGAAAGCAGAAATATTAAAAAGACGATGTTCTTATTTACTTGAAACATCTGGCTTGCTGGGGGCTGCCGCCCCCAGACCCCTGCTCACAACTGTTGAACTTACGTTTATATCAGTTTACCATGCTATTAGTCTCAAAATTGGCAGCAAAATCGTAAGAAAACGATGATCCCATCTACTTGAAACGTCTGGATCGCTGGGGGCTGCCGCCCCCAGACCCCTGCTTATAATTACTGTTGGACTTACGTTTATATCAGAGCATCGGGATTTGTCCATGAATTATTCATATCTTGAATATGAATTATGATGGAAAATATTTGCTTTCCATGGACATTTCGCGAGCGAAGCGAGCGGTCCACAAAAAGCATAAAAATTTGATTTGGTGGGAAAAAAGTGGTGAGTACCGGGAAGAAAAATACTTTTGAAAGGTAAGGGTGTAAGAAAACACAAGGGGCATTCAGTTATAGTGCACCAAAAGTATGGAACAGGCTGCCTTACGAAATCAGATGCATACTAATACGACAATTTCAAAGTTGCATTGAAAACTATTTTTTATCGCTGTGCATTTGATGTTCAATAAGTTGAGACATTTTGACCTTTAGCTCACTTTTAGTTTTAGGATGCTTTCAAGACTGTTTATGAAGGTTATTTGGTAGGCTTCGCTTGTTACTTAGAGCTTGCTCAATCATGGTTTAGCGGAATATAAGTTCATTCTTATTATTTATTAAGTTATTACACGGGAATTATCATTTCATTGACCGTTATTTCGTTCCTTTATTTTGTCACTATAGCTCATTGTAAATAAATCCTCGTCCATTTTGTTATGCCTATTTTGAAAGTTTCGCTCAATTATTCACGCCAATCATGAACTGACTACTGATAAAACAAGATTATTAGGTTACCAACGACATTTTTAACTTGAGACAGTTGGAATGTTGATTTCGTTGTTTAGATTCTCTATTAAATCCATGCTTCATATCGATTTCGGATTTCCCTAAAATTTTGAGACCAAAAATAGTTAGAAATTCGGCGATTACCGCAAGCCGCTACTGACATGATTAGCTGTAACTAACTCCCAGAAGACAACATGGCACTGTAGTTGGGTGGTGGCACCATGGCACCCGGCACCATGATACCATGATATGGCTCCTGGGTGGCGTGATCCTCCTGCTCTGGTACGTGTTAGCACGGCTCCTCCTCCTCAAAGACAGGAGGGCTCCCTCCCTGGTGGCTGTCTGTCCCTCACCAGACTGTCTGCGGTGCAGTGACACGCTCAGAGAGGGCTACACCGACTATGTAGGTCATTCCTTCCTTACTTTACATTTCCTTACTTTACTCTTCCTTACATTACATTTCCTTACTTTACTCTTCCTTACTTAACACTTAATTACTTTGCACTTAATTACTTTGCACTTCCTTACTTTACACTTCTTTACTTAACACTTCCTTACTTTACACTTCCTTACTTTAAACTTCCTTACTTTCCACTTCCTTACTTTACTCTTCCTTACTAAACACTTAATTACTTTGCACTTCCTTACTTTACACTTCCTTACTTAACACTTCCTTACTTTCCACTTCCTTACTTTACACTTCCTTACTTAACACTTCCTTACTTTAAACTTCCTTACTTCAAACTTCCTTACTTTAAACTTACTTACTTTACACTTACTTACTTTACACTTCCTTACTTTACACTTTGTTACTTTACACTTCCTTACTTTAAACTTTTACAGTTTACACTTCCTTACTGGAAGAATTATTTTACATTTAAATGTGTAACATTTATTTCGTAAATAATTCATTCCACGCCTGATGTATCATATTAATTAAACTAGTGTTATCTACCTAATCGCATGAGATGATGTTTACTTGTGATATATAGCCAATCACAAAAAATACCATAATACTTTGATATTTAATGTACACCGACCTCGTGTCCCCCGACCTCGTGTCCGGTTCCCTTTACACCCCTCAACTAACAGATCATCTCGTTCAGGTGTTAGACAAGTTGCGGTGTCTGCCAGCCCTGCTTGACCAGGACACAGCGTCCCGGCTAACCAATGGAAACCTCACATTCGAGGTGTCCACTCTGCCGGCAGCTCGACGCCCAACTGTCTGCTACCTGGACAAATTGTGTGAGGAGGCGTGGCACTCTCACAAACTGAAGTACCTGCAGGATTCTCTGACTGACTCCTACAGGTATTGTCCTGGTTTTAGGGAGGCTAGAAGGGTGATGGGCCAGCAAGGAAGGTTCCGTGTTCTTGCCCTATGCCAATGGTATTGGATTCCTTTTGTAGTTTTTAAAATGTTCGCTATTTGAGATCTGGCTTAGTGGACCCCTATCGATTTGGATGAAGTACGGACAAACGTTGATTGACAATAAAATGTACAGTTATTACATTAAAACACTAAAGTAGATAAGTTCCTTGCTCCGTAGAGAAATCTGGGCTGAAACGTTTCATTTTGGCCAAAATGTTTCAGTGCGATTGTGAGTGAAGTTGGCACAGCTATGCTGAACTCAGAGCTTTGGAGTCCAGATAGCAGTAGTAGAAAGGGTTGGCGGAAACTATTCCTCTTCAATCAGGGCAAAAAAGTAGGTGACCTGACTAAAGCCAAAATTTCATTTTCTCAATGGCGCGAATGCAAGCCATAATTCATAGCAGAAGGACAAATATAAATGAGTTGATTCGAGACTCAACCAATAATTTACTCACTTATTTGCCTACAATGCCCACTCTTTGCCTGCTTCTTTGCCCACTTATTTCCCCACTGATTACCCATAATAATTCTAATCTACCCTCCAATTCGTCAGGTAGACATGAACTGCGACCTGCTTCCTCAAACCACTAAAGTTATCGAGAGTCTGGATGTCTTTATGGGAGGGACAGTGTTTGGGAACGCCTTTGTGTCTGTATTAGAGCCCAGGAGCGAGATATCGCCTCACTGCGGCCCTACCAACCTCAGGGTCCGGTGCCACTTCGGACTCCAGGTACTTGACCCGGATATCTAACCATTGTTTTCATAGTCTGAGCAATGAAGTACTGCAGATTTACATTGACCGATTACTATAAAAAAGCAAGTTTGGCGCGTAATTGCAGATAAGAAGTAGTTTGTAGCATGAGATTACACTCTAGAGACTAGGTGGAAGGTTAACTCGCTTCATACGTGAGAGCGTATGTACCTAGTACTCTATAGTAATAGTAGTATCATGACATTTTGTCCCTGTTCTACCTTCTCCCCTGCCAGATTCCGAGTGGGGACTGCAGTATAACTGTGGATGGGGTGGAGATGAGGTGGTCGCAGCAGCAATGTCTCCTCTTTGACGATTCCTTCCTCCATCGAGCCCTCAACATGACCCAGTCTCAGCGCATTGTCCTGATTGTGGACTTGTGGCACCCTAACCTAACCCTGTCAGAGGTTAGTAATTGTTGTGTTATGTCAGCCTCTAGAGATTCCCTCACCTAACCTCTATAGACGCCCTAACCCAAACCTCTAGACTCTCAACTTCTGGCAGACTCCTTAACTAATTTTGGACCCCCAACCCTACCCCATAGACCCCCAACCCCAACCCCATAGACTCCTAACCCAACCCCTATAGACTCCCCAACCCAACCTCCACAGACCCCTAACCCCCCAGACTCTAACCCAACCCCACAGACTCCCCAACCCCACAGACTCCCAACCCCCAACCTCTGACCTCAACCCCAACCCCTCCCCCAACCCAACCCTAGACCACTAACCCAACCCCCACATTCCCCAACAACCCCACAGACCCCCAACCCAACCCCCACAGACCCCAACCTAACCCCCATAGACTCCCCAACCCCAACCTCAACTTTCTACCCCCAACCCAACCTCAAACCCCCAACCCCAACCCCCAACCCAACCTAACCTACAGACCCTAACCTAACCCCCCAGACCCCTAACCTCCCCACAGACCCCAACCTCTACAGACCCCTAACCCAACCCCACAGACTCCCCAACCTTACCCCACAGACCCCCAACCCAACCCACAGACTCCCCAACCACCTCCACAGACCCCCAACCCAACCTCTACAGACCCCAACCTAACCCTACAGACTCCCCAACCCAACCCCCACAGACCCCCCAACCCCCCCACAGACCCCTAACCTAACCCCTACAGACTCCCCAACCCAACCCCACAGACCCCTAACCCAACCCTACAGACTCCCTAACCCAACCTCACAGACTCCCCAACCTAACCCCTATAGACCCTTAACCTAACCTCTACAGACTCCCCTAACCCAACTCCCAAGACCCCCCCACCCTATCTCTACAGACTCCCAACCCAACCCTACAGACTCCCAAACCCAACCTCACAGACCCCCAACCTTACCCCATAGACTCTAAACCCCCACAACCCCTATAAACCCCCGAACCCCCAACCCTACAGACCCCAACCCCAACCTCTACAGACCTCCCTAAGACCCCCAACCCAACTTTAAACCCCCAACCCCAACCTCTACAGACTCCCCAACCTAACCTCTACAGACCCCTAACCCAACCTCTACAGACTCCCAACCCACCCTACAGACTCCCAACCTCCCCATAGACCCCAACCCAACCCTCATAGACCCCCCTAACCCCTAACCTCAACAGACTCCCCTAATGTTGAGACTCCTAACCCCCTTCGAGAATTACAACCTAACCTCTACAGACCCCTCCAACCTCTGGTTGTCTGATTCCCAACCCAACTCTCACAGACCCCAACCCCAACCCTACAGACTTTTCAACCCAACCTCTACAGACTCCCCTAAATAGACTCCTTTTTCTAACTTTTGCTGACAAATGAAAGATTTTTGCGGAAAATAGATTAATTCTAATACGAATCAATTCTTGAACCTCTTCCTGAGCCTCTGCTTCATTAATTACCGTTCCCTTAAATTTTTGAATTTCAATAGTTTAACCATTTGACTTTGACTAAATTATCTGTAACTATCTGAACCCATCTCTACAAAATTGTACCACGTACAGATAGTTCAAGAAATTTCATAGACTCTTGACCCAACCCCATAAAATTGTGGCGGCCCTAACCTCAAAATAGGGGTTTCAGAAATCCCCCAACAACAACCTCTATAGACTCCTAACCCAACCTCTATAGACTCCCTAACCTAACCTCTACAGACTCCCCAACCTAACCTCTACAGACTCCCCAACCCAACCTTCCAGACTCCCCTAACCCCTACAGACTCCCTAACCTAACCTCTACAGACTCCCTAACCTAACCTCTACAGACTCCTAACCTAACCTCTACCAGACTCCTAACCTAACTTTACAGACCCCAACCCCAACCTCTACAGACTCCCTAACCCCAACCCCACAGACTCCCCTAACCCAACCTCTATAGACTCCCTAACCTAACCTCTATGCAGACTCCCTAACCTAACCCCCACAGACTCCCCAAACCCAATGTCTCCAGAGACCCTAACCTAACCTCTACAGACTCCCTAACCCAACCTCTACAGACTCCCTAACCTAACCTCTACAGACTCCCTAACCTAACCTCTATAGACTCCCTAACCTAACCTCTATAGACTCCCTAACCTAACCTCTACAGACTCCCTAACCTAACCTCTACAGACTCCCTAACCTAACCTCTACAGACTCCTAACTAACCTCTATAGACTCCCTAACCTAACCTCTATAGACTCCCTAACCTAACCTTTTAGTATTATAGTTGTACAGTGCCCCAATGTACAACAAAGTAGCTGAGCTGTACTATCAAATTGTCTAATATTCCTTCGTTACAGATCAAGATATTAAAAGAGTTGTTTGCTGTCCGGGAAAAAAGTTGAAGATACTGCATCCTCTTTCCTCGACAGATGTTGTCCGTCTATTTTCTCTGACATGACGAGGCGCGAGGTGACCGACCAAATGCGGAACGTTGTGCGTGTGAGGGTAACATCCTATGGTCTCTTCCAGTAGCGCTTGGATACTCACAAGTCACAGCACTAACGACAGGGAGAAGAAGCTGCATTTACTCCTATTTCACGTGTTATCTCAAACATTACTGTCTCAGTAACGTCCGTATATCCTGCAACTTTGACTACAGTTTGTGACTTTTCGAAACCTTCCTAATCGGAAGATTTCGACCTAATGCGTTGATGTAGAACCATAGCTGTAGAACCATAGTTGTAGAACAACCGTAGCTGCCTTTGTTTTGGCGTCCCGCCTTGCCCTCGTATTGCCATGCTTTGTGGACGTTGCCGAGCTCGCCTTTTTGCCCTGCTAGGACATGCTATTTGGGCTTAAAAGGATAATTACTTAATTATCATTATATAGTTATATCGGATTGGGTCTTAGAAATGCTTTAGGTATTGACCCAAAAAAAACATTCTTTGCCCTTTCTTATTGACTTTGCCCTTTTTTGGTTGCCATGCAGACTTGACAGCTATAAGCTTATAAGTAAAGCCAACGTTTCATAAAGTATGGGATTCTTCGGCTGATCATTCTTTCTCCATAGTCATATTATAACGATCGCTCCGATGAAATGTTATTAATATTTACATATTAGTTACTGGATAACGGATTAATCACCAATATTTCTTTAAATTCAAAAGCTACTTTGGTATTATAGATTGCGTAATTCTTTTTATGATGATGTTATATTAAATCTGGTTTGAAATATTCATGAATATCACACATTAAGAATTTGCTTATCATTTTTCAAATCTAATCTCGGATAACTGGAAAAATGTGTTGTGAAATCATGACAAAATATGGAACAAACAGTTGCAAAATGTCAAAAAGTTCTGTCTTTGCAAACTAAAAAGATAAGGAGCCATCCATAAAGGACGTCTGCAAAGCTCAAAGAAGGGGAGGGGGAGTCCGCATTTGGTGGCATTTATGAAACTCTGCTCGATTTGAGTAGGGTTTCACTTTGAAATATGCGATTTTTTTAGAATTTTGACTTAGAATTTAAAGATTGAGTCAAGTAATGAATTTGATTTTGTCACCATATTTGAGAAAAAGGGCATAAAACTGATGACAGAAATTTTCAATGAAAATGCAGACGTCCGGAGGGGGATTTCAGGTTGCGGACACGGGGCGAGGGAGGGGTCTAAAATAGCCGAAATTTTGCGGACGTCCTTTATGGATGGCCTCTTAAAGGAATGATGTTTTGAACATTCTATCATATTGTTTGGAAATTGAACTCATGATATACGTTGTGGCTTTGTGAATACGTTCCAAATCTGGCGGAACATCATATGGGCATCTTCTATTCTATTCTTCTGGGCGCGGGAGTTCATGATTCCGCCAAAGTGGATGCAATGAGACAAATTTGAGACATCGATTTTCTGGCTATAAAAGGGGTATTTTGTGACTTCCAATGATGCCAAATGGTTTGTAGGATAGTTCTGAAGGATGTCCAACCTGTCACGGGCCAGTTTGGTCATTTTGGGCCCAATTATAAACATCCTCTGAGGTATTTTATAAAGTTTTACGGCCCTAAATTGATTTTAAGTGCCCCGGATACTCTGCATCCAATACGCAAATTCTTGTTCAAACTTCAAAAAAGTGGATGCAAATGAGACAAATTTGAGACATCGATTTTCTGGCTATAAAAGGGGTATTTTGTGACTTCCAATCATGCCAAATGGTTTGTAGGATGTCCAACCTGTCACGGGCCAGTTTGGTCATTTTGGGCCCAATTATGACCCAAATGGGCCCAAAAAGGCCCAATTTTCAAATCGATCTGGAAACACTTCCAATCGATTTATAAACATCCTCCGAGGTATTTTACAAAGTTTTACGGCCCTAAATTGATTTTAAGTGCCCCGGACATTCTGCATCCACTTCGCATATTCTTGTGTAAAAAAGTGGATGCAAATGAGACAAATTTGAGACATTGGGTTTCTGTCTATAAAAGCGGTATTTTGTGACTTCCGATGATACCAAATGGTTTGTAGGATAGTTCTCACCTCTCTAGGGCCAATTTAGTCGATGGTATAGCCAAAAATTTAATGTCTCAACTTTGTCTCATTTGCATCCACTTTAATGAACGCGAAAATATGCGAAGTGGATGCATTTGTCCGGGGCACTTAATATAAATTTAGGGCCGTAAAACTTTGTAAAATACCTCGGAGGATGTTTATAAATCGATTGGAAGTGTTTCCAGATCGATTGGAACAATTTGAAAATTGGGCTTTTTTGAAAATGGGCCTATTTGGACGGTGTGTCCATTTCATGACCGCAAAGCCGATCAATTCAGTTATTGACAATGAAAATTGTTTTTCATAATTTGGTATAAAACATAAATATTTTTTGAGGGAATTACATAATTTGATGATTGGTGATGCAGTAAACCCAACAGCACACGCAGAATAACAAGTTTTCGACGCGCGCATTGTCTCAAATCTGCATCATCATCTTCTGGGGCGCGGAATCCACATACAAATCTTTGATTCAAATGCTACTCAAAAGGATCGCGGCGCAAGCTAATTTAAGCCGCGCGATGCAACGCGCGCGCGGCAGCTGAATAAGCATGGCAGCTATTTTCTTGTTGCGCGCAGGGATGGGAGAAATCCATCAACTATTTTCTGACGTCATCAGACAACGCCTGACAACCTAGGAATGTATCCTCATATCTAAATATACCCACAAAAATTCAGGCCATAAGAAGTCAAATCATGTATTGGCAATATCTTCACCAACAGTCCTGAACTTACCACATGTTACGCTACGTGTCCCTGTTTGTTCCTGCTCGCGCGCGCTTTTCGTATAGAAAAGCCTCTTTCATCTTTACTGAAGAGGCGCGCTCGCGCGCGCAAAATAAAATAAGGCTCCGTAAAGTCCGTAACATGGAGTAATCCTGAACTTACCACAATACCACTAGCACTGTATGTTACGTGTCCCTGTTTGTTCGCGCTAGCGCGCGCTTTTCGTAAAAAAGTGCCTCTTCTCTGAAGAGGCGCGCTCGCGCGCGCAAAATAAGGCTTCGTAACATGGAGTAATCTTGAACATACTACGCTACATTATCATGTACTCTTAGACTTCATATCCCTCACCACATGGAATTGTTTCTAATCTGTGAAGGGATACTACCTCGTAGGATGTTACCCTACCCTCGCGCGCGGCACAACGTTCCACATTTGGACGTCACTTTGCAACCTTTTGATAGCCATCCAGTCAAAAGAAATAGACGGGGCAATGAGTGAAATGAGTGTTGATGTCAAATCAAAATTTTTTATCTTTATCTTTTATCTTTACGTCCGTCGAAATACTACCACATTATATGCCAAAATGTACACATATGAAGAATGCTCTAAGATTACTTTTAATTTGACTTGGGTAAACATAAATTCTGTTCTTCTGGTTGTACTTGTGGTTACCTGTCCCTTCACACTTTCAATGTTGTTGGACTAGCTCTGTCTAAGGCTTCTTTGCTCACAGAAATTATGCCTGGCTAATAGAGGAGAATCTTCAGTGTCCCTTAGATGCAGGTAATTGAAGTATGGAAAACATTGAAAGGGAGAACAGAAAGAAGAACGTGATTATTAGTAATGTACCTGAGCCACCAGTACATCTAAGTGGAGAAGCAAGGAAAACCAGTGACATAGACTACCTGTGTCAAGAGCTGGATATGGACAGAGGAGATATTGTGACATGTTTCCGTACTGGAAAAATGCAGAAAGACAATAATGGTGCTGTAAAACCAAGACCTGTTATTGTCATTTTCAAGAAAGAAGAAACAGCAAATTTTTGGCACAATGACAAAAGAGGCTTCAAATCAAACAGCCACTGGGTGAACCCAGATTTATGTAAGGCTGACAGAGAGGCTCAGTATTTTCTGAGACAAGAGCGAAGGAAGAGGCAACAGCAATTAGAAGAAAAGAAGAAAAAGGAAAAGGTAGCAAACAATTAAAGGGGTTGGCAACTACAGAAAAAGTACCATATTTTATTATCTAATTCACCTATAAATACTCTGAAAACAAAATGTGTGAAATCCCCATGTTTCTAAACCCCTCCAATCGTGAGATATCGCACCTTTATGTTACCGCGCGATTGCGTCACAGTGGCAGTTCACCACAACCCAGCGCTATGATCACTAGGTTAATGCTGTATTTTATTAGTATTTGACAGCATTGAGAATGAGATGCATATTAGTGCATATTAGACGAGGCATAGCCGAGTTTCATATGAACAATATGCATTGTAATGATGGCCAATACTAATATTAGTAGGTCAGCAGAAAGATAGTAATGCATAAGCATGTATAATATCTTCTTTGTAGAACAAATACAGTCATCTTTGTAGTCAAGCCACAGAACTCTCCAACAACTCCAACCATAGTCTTTGACGGGATCCATGAAAGAAATGCCTTCATCAGAGAGCTAGGCAGATCCAAATAAAGCATGAGACACCAAAATGATATGGTGTACTGAAACTAACACTGTGGCACACGGACTTGCGACCGTGTTGTGGGGTTGAATGCATTTGACGGGCGCCCAACGCTCCCCAACCACAAGATGTAGTGTGTTAGTTTCAGAAGCTCCAAGTTCATCAAGGAAATTAAGTTCATCAATGTCTTTATCCAGTGTAGGGAAGATAAAGTTCCATCTGGTCCTAACAAGATCAAACGATCAAGTCAACTGTATTTACTTGTAAACATAAATCAGGCTGCGACTCCGAAGAGACGAGAATGAACCAGAGAAACAATGGGACTCCATTCTGGGCGACTTTGCCCTTGCTTGCAAGGTTAAAACATCTTCTTTGTAGAACAAATACAGTCATCTTTGTAGTCAAGCCACAGAACTCTCCAACAACTCCAACCATAGTCTTTGACAGGATCCATGAAAGAAATGCCTTCATCAGAGAGCTAGGCAGATCCAAATAAAGCATGAGACACCAAAAATGATATGGTGTACTGAAACCTAACACTGTGGCACACGGACTTGCGACCGTGTTGTGGGGTTGAATGCATTTGACGGGCGCCCAACGCTCCCCCAACCACAAGATGTAGTGTGTTAGTTTCAGAAGCTCCAAGTTCATCAAGGAAATTAAGTTCATCAATGTCTTTATCCAGTGTAGGGAAGATAAAGTTCCATCTGGTCCTAACAAGATCAAACGATCAAGTCAACTGTGTTTACTTGTAAACATAAATCAGGCTGCGACTCCGAAGAGACGAGAATGAACCAGAGAAACAATGGGACTCCATTCTGGGCGACTTTGCCCTTGCTGGCAAGGTTAAAAACATCTTCTTTGTAGAACAAATACAGTCATCTTTGTAGTCAAGCCACAGAACTCTCCAACAACTCCAACCATAGTCTTTGACAGGATCCATGAAAGAAATGCCTTCATCAGAGAGCTAGGCAGATCCAAATAAAGCATGAGACACCAAAAATGATATGGTGTACTGAAACCTAACACTGTGGCACACGGACTTGCGACCGTGTTGTGGGGTTGAATGCATTTGACGGGCGCCCAACGCTCCCCCAACCACAAGATGTAGTGTGTTAGTTTCAGAAGCTCCAAGTTCATCAGAAATTAAGTTCATCAATGTCTTTATCCAGTGTAGGGAAGATAAAGTTCCATCTGGTCCTAACAAGATCAAACGATCAAGTCAACTGTATTTACTTGTAAACATAAATCAGGCTGCGACTCCGAAGAGACGAGAATGAACCAGAGAAACAATGGGACTCCATTCTGGGCGACTTTGCCCTTGCTTGCAAGGTTAAAATATCTTCTTTGTAGAACAAATACAGTCATCTTTGTAGTCAAGCCACAGAACTCTCCAACAACTCCAACCATAGTCTTTGACGGGATCCATGAAAGAAATGCCTTCATCAGAGAGCTAGGCAGATCCAAATAAAGCATGAGACACCAAAAATGATATGGTGTACTGAAACCTAACACTGTGGCACACGGACTTGCGACCGTGTTGTGGGGTTGAATGCATTTGACGGGCGCCCAACGCTCCCCCAACCACAAGATGTAGTGTGTTAGTTTCAGAAGCTCCAAGTTCATCAAGGAAATTAAGTTCATCAATGTCTTTATCCAGTGTAGGGAAGATAAAGTTCCATCTGGTCCTAACAAGATCAAACGATCAAGTCAACTGTATTTACTTGTAAACATAAATCAGGCTGCGACTCCGAAGAGACGAGAATGAACCAGAGAAACAATGGGACTCCATTCTGGGCGACTTTGCCCTTGCTGGCAAGGTTAAAAACATCTTCTTTGTAGAACAAATACAGTCATCTTTGTAGTCAAGCCACAGAACTCTCCAACAACTCCAACCATAGTCTTTGACGGGATCCATGAAAGAAATGCCTTCATCAGAGAGCTAGGCAGATCCAAATAAAGCATGAGACACCAAAAATGATATGGTGTACTGAAACCTAACACTGTGGCACACGGACTTGCGACCATGTTGTGGGGTTGAATGCATTTGGCCAGGCGCCCAACGCTCCCCAACCACAAGATGTAGTGTGTTAGTTTCAGAAGCTCCAAGTTCATCAAAGGAAATTAAGTTCATCAATGTCTTTATCCAGTGTAGGGAAGATAAAGTTCCATCTGGTCCTAACAAGATCAAACGATCAAGTCAACTGTATTTACTTGTAAACATAAATCAGGCTGCGACTCGAAGAGACGAATGAACCAGAGAAACAATGGGACTCCATTCTGGGCGACTTGCCCTTGCTGGCAAGGTTAAAAACATCTTCTTTGTAGAACAAATACAGTCATCTTTGTAGTCAAGCCACAGAACTCTCCAACAACTCCAACCATAGTCTTTGGCCAGGATCCATGAAAGAAATGCCTTCATCAGAGAGCTAGGCAGATCCAAATAAAGCATGAGACACCATGTGAAAAGTGAGGGAACCTACTATAATTTAGTACAAATTATTGCTCCACCATAACAGAGCGTCGAGTTAGTTTGAGGGAGCCCGAGTTGATATGGGGGAGCCCGAGTTTGTGGGTGAGCCCGAGTTGGTTGAGGTGCACAAATAATCAAATAGTATAGGGGAGCCCAGCTTTGCATGGGTGATGGGGGAGCCCTAAAAGTTAGTAAGGGGGAGCCCAAATTAGTGTGGAGGAGCCTGAATTAGTATGGGGGAGCCCGAATTAGTATGGGGGAGCCTGAATTAGTATGGGGGAGCCTGAATTAGTATGGGGGAGCCCAAGTTAGTATGGGGGAGCCCGAGTTAGTATGGGGGAGACCGAGTTAGTATGGGGGAGCCAAGGTTAGAATGGGGGAACCCAAGTTAGTATGGGGGAGCTCAGGTTAGTGTGGGGGAGCCCGAGTTAGTATTGGGTAGCCCCGGTTGGTAGGGGAGTGCGAGTAAGTGTGGGGGAGCCCAAGCTATGGTGAAGCCCAGGATAAGGTGGAGCCAGGTATGGTGAAGCCCAAGGTAAGGGCGAGCCTCGTTTGGGTGATCCCATATTTCAGAGTTAGTCCAAAATATCAGTAAGGCCCAGGATAAGGTGGAGCCTGTTATGGTGAAGCCCGGCAATGAGGTGAGTCTGGTAAGGCTGAGCCCTTGTATCGGGGTTATGCCAAGGCATTGATGGAGCCCAGGATTAGGCGGAGCCTCGTATGGTGACGCCTGGCAATGAGGTGAGTCTGGTTAGGGTGACACCGAGAATAGAGGTGAGCCCCGGAAAATCAGGTGAGCCCTAGATTCAGGGGAGTGGTGTATAGGTGAGCCCGTGATTAGAGGTGATCCCATGTGAAGGGGAAGCCTGGGTACGGGTGTCGCTGTTGTGTTATTTCAGGAATAGGGGGAACATTAATGCCTCCCCTTGTTCCCGGGCTCCCATACTTGCCAACCCCATTGTCACTGCATATGACCCGATACATTGTTCTTTCCTGTGTTGTACGGCTTGCTAGAAAATTTTCTGGCCCAGTACACTGTCTTCCAAAGCTGGACATGGATCTGTTATATCGCACATGCATTTTTGACCCATCATAAATGTCAATTTTTAAAGCAGGCCTTGGCTTCTTAAATTTAAAACTTCAAAACCTATTCGTCTTGATTAGCGTATTTTCATGGCTAAGAAGAGATGAGCAAATATAAAAGGGGTTTCACGCACAGTAAGTAATATGTCTACTCAGATCCCCTGACCACCAGTTATGAATAATATAGATAACGGGTATGTGTTATGACTGAAGACTGAGAAAACTACAACAAACGGAGATGATCCAAACTTCAAGGAATCAAATAAATAAATAAAACATCTGGTTAAATCGTAAAGGAACTAGCACCTAAAACACGATACAGCCGTTTTACCAGTAATGTAACGTAGCGCAATAACATGTTACTGCCACAGTGGCGTCATCGCGCTAAATCTTTAAACCGCAATAACTCGCGAAATAATTAAGATAGAGAGGTGAGATTTTCTCCATTGTGTAACATGCTAGATGAGAATTGATAAAAACATAATTATTAAACTTACAACACAACACATATTAAATTAACTAACTGAGGACCCCAAAATCCAAACCCCACAACCGCTTCACCTTTTTCATTGCTGTGTTCACTTTTGAGATATAAAGTCTGCAATGAATCAGGGGGAAGGTTCAAAGGAGAAGGTTGAGGAGTCCTCAGATCATTTACAGGATGACAAGGCAAGGCATGAAAATGAAGAGGAATGTATTGATGAGGCTCCTGCTCCTTCAATACCAGAACTGCTGAACTCAACTGCTGCAACATATGTGGACTCAGAGTTAAGTTTTAGTTCAAAATCTGTGTCATGTATCAAATTTCCAAAGACTGCATCCACTGATGATATTGTTTACACTGACCCTGATGTTATTGATATTGACTCATTTCAGTATCTAAATAAGCATTCACTGATAAAAGCCCTACTTTATTTGATTAAGAATAAACATCAAGAGGCTGAAGAATCTGTCTTAGATGCAGATCCAATTCAAGCAAATATGGATCAGTTGCAATCCCTGCTGTCAGATTTTCAGTCTAAGTTGCTCAAATCAGTTGATGATAAACTGTCTGCTGTTATGCCAAACTTTTCTGATGGTAATGCAAGTACTCAATCTGACATCTCATCCTTTACATCTGATGTTCATGATAGATCAAGAAATATTTCTGATTTTGATGCCAGTACTTCTGATGGTATTTCAGTTTTATCTGATCAGACACCATCTGTAAATAGCCATGAAAATATTGCCTTACCCACATCTCGGCCTACTTATGCTGAAGCAGCAAAGCAAACCACCAGTGGTTCATCTGCTATTCTCCAGGAACAATTACCTTCAGCAACACCTACTTCAAATTCTGATGCAGTTCCAACAACCTCGGTTGATAAATCCAAGAATGCTGAAATCCTTTTGATTATACCAAGTGACACTCAATATAAGACAGCTGATAATATGAGTGCAGTAAAAAAAGTGTTGGAAAACAAGTTGAAGGATACCCAAGTTGAATTCATCAAGACAAATCCAAGAAGTATGAAAGTCATTATTGGCTTCAAGACAAAAACTCTGAGGGATGCAGGAAAAGATAAGATTGATTCCTCAAGGATACTTGAAAGTTTTCATTACCACACAAAATCTGGTAGTAAAATGCTGCCAAAATTATATCTGCCCAATGTTTTAGAGGATGTTCTGGAAGGTGTTGATACATCAGGTGACCATACTACTACAAGACTTACTGAAAAGAGAGTTATTGTGGAGAAAGTACTGGCTAAGAATCCATGTGTAGCTGATCTGAATAACTTGGGACATACACTTGAAGTTGTTTATGTTAACCGCATTGCATCAACAAATCATGTTTCTATTGGGCTAAAAGTATCTCCTGCCATAAGACTTGCTCTACTTAGCCAACAAGATGGAAACATTTACCTTGGTAACAGTAGATATCAAATCAAGGACAGATACCATGTCAAACAATGCTATCATTGCCAGATGATTGGACACATCTCAAATGAATGTCCCAATAAGAGCAGAGATGCAACTTGTCTCTACTGTATGGGCAATCATAGATCCTCAACATGCCATTTCAAGAGTGAACAATCAAGACATTGCTGTGCCAGATGTTTAGCATCATCCCAGTCCAATGATGCTGAACATTACAAGTCTCATAATGCTGGAGATGCTAAGTGTCCAGTCATGATAAAGAGAAATGAATCGCTTGAAAGACAACACTGATCTGGTGTCAAAAACGTAATGTGATAACTAGTGCAGCACCAAATGGGGATTTAAGTATTGGCTGCTTTAATGCTCAATCAATGTGTAACAAGGTTCGAGGTGTTTTAGAAATGTTAATTGATCAAGCAATTGATATCTGCTGTGTCACTGAAACCTGGTTCAGAGCTAATGAATGTGCTAGAATATGGCTGAGATAAAAGAGGCAGGCTTTGAGGTCATCAATAATCCTCGAAAAGGAAGAGGGGGTGGTCTAGCTTTTGTTTTCAATTCTTCCAAACTTAAACCTGTAGCTAACAAAGTGGTGGGCTTTAAATCTTTTGAAGTAGCTGAGTGTGTTATTAAGACCAGTTCAAATCTGATTCGCCTTTGTGTGATATATAGAACAACTCAAAACTAAATCAAAAGCGAAATACCAGGAAACAAAAGTCACTGTTTTATGGAGGAGTTTGAGCAATATCTTGTTGACCTTATTTCAAAACCAGGATACCCGATTTTATGTGGTGATTTCAACTTCCATGTTGAAAAGGCAGACGACTTGTATGCAATCTAAATCTTTTCTGTATAATCACAAATGCCGCAATAGCAATGTCCTGTACGGAGCCCCTCAGCTTCGATTCCTTGTTTAACATGCCGTACAGCAAGGATCTACACTGAGTTCACCATGGTTAGGCGCTTAGACATAGCCAGTACTACTAGGACAAATGTTTTATTTATACCCTCTGTCGAATGGAAATGTTTCCTTGCGTTTGACAATTAATGCTTACACAGTACTATTTCATTTCCAAATGATGTTATATAAGCTAGTCTTTATGTGAGAGACGAGGCGGAAGAACCGACCATCAAGTACTGCCCACCGGACTACGGATTCAATCTAAATCTTTTCTGTATAATCACAAATGCCGCAATAGCAATGTCCTGTACGGAGCCCCTCAGCTTCGATTCCTTGTTTAACATGCCGTACAGCAAGGATCTACACTGAGTTCACCATGGTTAGGCGCTTAGACATAGCCAGTACTACTAGGACAAATGTTTTATTTATACCCTCTGTCTAATGGAAATGTTTCCTTGCGTTTGACAATTAATGCTTACACAGTACTATTTCATTTCCAAATGATGTTATATAAGCTAGTCTTTATGTGAGAGACGAGGCGGAAGAACCGACCATCAAGTACTGCCCACCGGACTACGGATTCAATCTAAATCTTTTCTGTATAATCACAAATGCCGCAATAGCAATGTCCTGTACGGAGCCCCTCAGCTTCGATTCCTTGTTTAACATGCCGTACAGCAAGGATCTACACTGAGTTCACCATGGTTAGGCGCTTAGACATAGCCAGTACTACTAGGACAAATGTTTTATTTATACCCTCTGTCTAATGGAAATGTTTCCTTGCGTTTGACAATTAATGCTTACACAGTACTATTTCATTTCCAAAACAGTTCATGTCACTTTGTCAAAGTAAAGGCTTCATACAGCATGTCACTGGTCCCACACATTATTCTGGAAGTACTCTAGATCTTGTTTTTACATTAGATGCTGCAGTAGATCATGTTCCAGTAAATCAGCTTAAAGTCATTGAAGATACTGGAACAACTTCAGATCACTATCTTATCAGCTTCAGCATGCCAGTAGAATTGTGTCAGGCTAGGAAAGAGCCAGCTATCACTTATAAAGAAGTAAGAGAATACAGCAAAATCAAAATTGATAGTTTTAGAGAGGATCTATTTGCCTCACCTGTTAATTTCGCTGACTTTGAATCTGTTGATCATGCTGTACTTATCTACATGAATACTATGAGCGATTTATTGAATAAGCATGCACCCAAGGTCACAAAAAAGTTCAATTATAACCGATCTCCATGGTGGGATGAAAGTTGTCAACGAGCAAGAGCTGAGGCAAGGAAAGCCCAAAGAAAAGCTAGGAAACATCCTGAAGATGCTGAACTCAATCAAATCTACAATGAGAAGTGTATAGATAAATCAATAGTTATTAATAGGAGAAGGAATATGTTCTTTGATGAGAGGTTGTCGGCAGTTAAAGGAGATGCCAAAGGTACATACAGAGTAATCAATCAGCTGCTCAATCGTGAGATAGGCAAAGGTAAATTACCTAATGAAAAAGATGACACTACCATAGCAGAGAACTTTGGATCTTTCTTTGATAAGAAAGTGAAGACAATTTATTCTGATATTGAAGACAAATTAGGTAGTTATGGCACTGAAAGCTATCAACCAGTTGGAAAAAGATCTCCCTATGAATTGTCTTCATTTAAGGAAGTTTCAATTGATGAAGTAATGGAATTAGCAAAAAATCTACCTGATAAGTCCTGCCCACTGGATGCCATCCCCATTGGACTTTTCAAGCAGTGTCTGCCAGAGTTAATCAGAATCATACACTATATCATCAATGAGTCTCTCAGAACTGGAAAATTTCCTGACTCTTTCAAAACAGCTATGGTAAGACCAGGTTTGAAGAAAGCAAATCTTGATAGCGATGTTCTCAACAACTATCGACCTATCAGCAACCTACCCTATGTTTCAAAACTGCTTGAAAAAGTTGTACATAACCAATTTGTAAAACATCTTGAAGATAGTAGTCTTTTCAGTAACATCCAATCTGCATACAGAAGATACCACAGCTGTGAAACTGCTGTGTTAAAAATTCTCATGACATACTCATGATCAAAAGGAAAATGTTGTCCTCCTATTGCTTGATTTAAGTGCAGCCTTTGATACCATCAACCACCAAATTCTTCTAAAGAAACTGAAATTCAAATATGGAATTGTTGGAACAGCTTACAACTGGATCAGTTCATATTTGTCTGGCAGAAAATTCAAGGTTATGGTGAACAGTACCTCCTCAACTGAATACTCTTTAGAAATAGGTGTGCCCCAGGGATCTATCCTGGGACCTCTGCTTTCATATTATACACAAAGGATCTAGAGGAAATAATCACTAAGTATGGTCTTTCAGTCCACCTCTATGCAGATGACACTCAAATCTATTTCTCTTTCAATGTTCATAGCCCTTCACCTGACCTCACTGCTATTAAAGCATGTTTCATTGAAGTTAAGTCTTGGATGGCAAAGAACTTTTTGAAACTTAATGATGATAAGACTGTATTCATTGATATTGGGTATTATGTCAGTCCTATCCAATCACTAGACCTGAGTGAATCTGCATCAAATATATCTGTATCTCCTGTTTTAGTGACAAAGAACCTTGGATTCTATTTTGATCATAGGCTTAGCATGGAGGATCAGATTAATCATATTTCTCAGATATGCTACCTGAACCTCAGGAATATAAAGCGCATTGGAGCAAGACTTACACATGACCTCAAAGTGCAGCTTGTTCATGCACATATTTTATCAATGATAGACTATTGTAATTCATCCTATGCTGTAGTAACAGAAAAATACCTCCATAAACTTCAAAAGATACAGAACAATGCTGTGAGATTCATCTTCAACCTTAGTGGTAAAAGAAAATGGACCCCAATCAGTCCTTATTTGAAGGAACTTCATTTTCTGCCAGTAGCTTATAGAGTGAAATTCAAAACTGCTCTCATAGTTTTCAAATGTATCAATAATTTAGCACCTAAATATTTAAGTGATCTTTTATCATTAAGAAACACTAAGAGAATAAGTGTCAGGTTAGATGATGACTTTTTTCTGCTGAGAATTCCCTCTAAATCTAATTTTTCAAGGACTGAAGGAGCATTTTGTTATAATGGACCAAGAATTTGGAATAGTTTGCCTTACTCCATAAGAAGTATACCTGATATTTCAGAGTTTAAAATTCGTTTGAAAACACACTATTTTGAATTGGCTTTTAATGGTGTTTCGTGATTTTGAAACTTTTGGCTTTCTTAACACATCAGATATCATCCCTAGTGATTGTGACTCTATAGTAATCATAGTCTTTAGTTAAATTTAGGTCACGCTTAAATGGCTAAAATATTTCCCTCTCAGATATTTATTTGACAATGTCTAAGCGTGTAAGAAATGATTTAATTTATTTATTATTTATTTCACGTTCCTGCTAGTCAATTCTATAGTTGCCAACCCCTTTAAGAGTCTTTTACACAAATGGTAATGGACTGATGAATAAGCTTCCAGAGCTGAAGGTACTCCTCAATTCTGAGCAAGTAGACATTGCTTGTATAACTGAGACCCATTTCCACAAAGATGTTTTAGATGCAGAGATAAGTATTGCAGGATTCACTGTTTATAGAGGAGATAGAAATTTCAAACTTGATCGCACAAGAAGTAAATCTACAGAAATCAGTGAAGGTGGGGGTTCAGTTATATATGTCAAGAATAATATTCAAGTAGTAGCATGTTTTGAGTAGTATTCAAGAGTAGCATGTTTTAATGCTCAATCAATCTGTAATAAAGTTTGTGGGACATTGGAAATGCTGAAGGAAAGAAATATTGATATTTGTTGTTTAACAGAAACTTGGCTCAAGGCAAAAGATAAAGCAATATTATCAGAAATTCATGATTTTGGTTTTGAAATCATAAGCTGTCCTCAAAGGGGAAAAGGAGGTGGGGTAGCATTTTTGTTTGACCCTAAAAGAATTTCTGTGGATAGGCACATTGTCAAGGGTTTTAAATCATTTGAAGTCTCAGAGTGTTTGATTAAAACAGCCAAAGTTCCAACAAGAGTCTGTGTTATCTATAGGACTACACGTGCAAAATGTGGGGGGGGGGGGGTCCACCGGCCAACGGCCAACCGTCTTAAAAATTTGGTGTTTCGGCCAATTGGCCGTTGGCCGGTTGGCCGTTTTTTCCCTTTTTCATCCCTGGTTTCGTCCAGAAGCATTATAGTTGAAAGTTGTGAGAGAAAAAGTTGTTACAATTTCTATAACTGACATTTTCCTGCTCATTTGATTGGTGGGGGGTGTCAAATGTGTCAATCAAGGTCATTGGAACCATCAAAATTTGCCCTCGTTCTTGAAGAAGGCCCAAGACTCCATACGTTTATATAATGCTGTTTTATGTTGCCCAAATCAACTTTTGAAAGTTGTTAATGGTCTAGGATATGTAGTTTTAACCCTTGATAAGTTCAAGTGTAGACCATCCCTACTGTAAGGTTCTTCCCTTATAGTCTTATAAATCCATTCCAGTATATAGTCACATTGTCTTATCCCTGATTCCCTGCCACGCCTGGAACTATTTCCTGTTCATGTATGAAACGAATGATTCTATTGACTGTCTCCCTGCATGTATATGACCTAGAGATGACATTCACGAGCCCTTGCCAGCTTGCCTAGCAGTCCTAAATAGTTTATGCAGTCCAAGTACTAAGGCCTTATAGTTTGCAATGATTCCTAGGATTGGCTCGGGCCTTTTTGTAGTGCAGCATGCAATTCATTTGACCCTCCGACAATACACCCCCCAACACTTGATCTATAAGACATGTAGTCAGGAAGCTGTCAGCAGTAGGACTGGAGTAGTTCCGGATGAGGATCTGGATCCTCTCGTTCCTCCTTGTTTCCAGGGCAGATGGCTTGAACACGTCTCCTCTGTAGGCACGAAACATCTTGGATCAGGAGAGGTTCATCCCACTTAACGACCTTGAATAAGCTGTGGATTATTGCGTTTGATCTGTGTTGATTCATCGATGAATGCAATGTCAGGGGGGGGGGGGTTAAATGTCGCTGCAATCCTCGAACTGTGATGTTTGATCCTGCGCTATTCTCTACAGATTTGCTGTACTGAAGTAGGTGATGTAATGTTGGGGGTTAAATGTCCCTTAACCGGTTTTATGGTGCTCTAAGCAGAGGAAGCACCTGGCCACCTGGTCAGGGTGAATTCCCCCTTTGCAGATGTGTACGGTAACAGTGAGACCCTCATTAACCATAAGGTGTCCAATGATACATTGATGAGGTGCCTAGAGAGATAGAGGAACTATCTGGTAAAGGAAGGGATCTGTTGTAGCTTGGGGACCAGATTTACCATCATATCCAGGATGTGCAGGCTAGGCAATTCGTCTCTAGGCACCAAGGTTTGCACCCAGGTAAAGGGATAGATCTTTGTGCAGCAGGAGGGGGAGTTGGTGGTTTCTGAAACATTCGATTGGGATGGACAAGGAATCCATTGGCTAGGGCCAGGAGCTGCAAGACAGGATGAAAATACTGAGGAGGAGACTGGATACAAGACTCAGAACGAAGTTGAGGAGCAGTGGCTGATCAAGAGGAAGTTGAGGAGGAGGCCAAGGCACTAAGGCGGGACAGGGCTGAGGAATCCAAGGTACTATAGTGTGAGGCACTGAGGCAGGGCGACTATATGGGCAGGGGCACTTTCAGGGCTAAATTGGGGCAAAGAGGGCTGTACTGGAAAGAATGACGTTGGAAGAATGAAGTCAGGAGGTGAAGCTGAAGGAAGCACTGGTGTTGAAGGAGGTAATATAAGTCGTGGAAAGGTGATATCAGTGTTTGAAACTGGAAAGGCCCCGGAATTGGAAGCATGAGTGGATTTAACTGGTTGCAGGGCCTTGAGGTTGACAGAATTCTGGGAAGCCAACTTTAGCTCCAATAGTCCAATGTCAGGACTCTGTGCCGCAGTCTTAATTGGCAAGCCCTTTCATCAGAATTAAGGAGCCCTCATGCAAGGAGTTTTTTAAGCACTCAAGTACTTTCCTGGCCACTGGAACATATTCAATACCTCTTGGTGAACCTATTTAGATGTTAACAGTAGGATGATCCTGGTCCATGAGTTGCTAAAAGTAATAGACTACGAAAATGAGCTAAATTATCTTTAATATCACATTTTTTCGTGATTTCGATATTAGTGTCTTCAAATGTACTCAGATGTGTTCTTAGAACAATTACAAGCAACTTTCTCTCTGGGAGTTTTTTGATTGGACCCCCCTAAAGAGCGTAAATATCAAAAATAAAAAAACGGCCAACCGGCCAACCGTCTAAAAAATTTCCAATTTCGGCCAATTGGCCGTTGGCCGTTGGCCGGTGGACCCCCCCCCCCCCAAATGTAAAAGCAACTATGAAGAGACCAAAATTGTTAAGTTTATGGAAGAATTTGAAAAATATCTTGAAGAAGTTGTAGAAAAGAATGGTGCACCAATGATATGTGGTGATTTCAATTTCCATGTTGAGAATAGAGAAGATCAAAATGCTAAAAAGTTCATAGCTTTATATGAAAGTAAAGGCTTCCAACAACATGTAAGTGAACCAACTCATATCTCAGGAGGAACCTTAGATCTTTTCTTAACTTTGAAATCAGGAGTAGATAGTTTGCCTATCAAAGATGTTGTTGTTGAAGTTGACATCAGACCATCATCTTGTCTTCCTTGATATACCAGGCCATAATAGTCCCCTTCAAGTCAGTAAAGGCAAGGCTTTTGAAACAAAAGATGTAAGGGAATTCAAGAAAATTGATATAGAAGAGTTTCGACATGACTTGTTTTGCTCTTTGAGTATGGCAGATCTTAAATCAGTTGATGAGGCTGTTGATGTGTATCAGAAAACAACAGAATATGTGCTAGATAAGCATGCACCATACACTACCCGGAATTTCAAAATAGGTAAATCACCTTGGTGGAATAGTAACTGTGCAGCTGCTAAAGTTGAAATGAGAAAAGCTCAGAGAAAGTTCTATAAGAACAAAGATGACACTGAAGCCAGGGAAATTTATAATGAGAAGTGTATTGACAAAGCCATCATAATAAATAGGGCAAGGAACCTGTATTTCAATGAAAAACTTAGTTCCAGTCAAGGAAACCCAAGGGCAACATATAAGGTTCTGAACCACCTGCTAGACAAGGAATATGGTGTTAATAAATTGCCAAAATGCCATAGTGATGAGATATTAGCTGAGGACTTCAAGAAATTCTTTGATAAAAAAGTCAAAGACATCTATAAAAATATAGAGGAGAATTTGTCAACCTTGAAATGTCCTGAAACTGGAAATGATGATGGGCATGATCAACAGAAGTGCAACAAGCTTTCTGTATTTCGAGAAGTTTCTGTAAAGGAGCTTATGGAATTAGCGCAGGATCTGACAGATAAGTCATGTGAACTAGATACCTTGCCAATCTGGCTATTCAAGGCTTCCTACCAGAACTAATAGATACAATTCCACTTTATTGTTAATGAGTCATTGAGAACAGGGAATTTTCCATCACAACTTAAAAGAGCTCTTATAAGACCAAGCTTGAAGAAATCAAATCTTGATTCAGATGTTCTCAGTAACTATCGACCTGTCAGTAACATTCCCTACATTTCCAAACTCCTTGAAAAAGTTGTGCATAGTCAGCTCATTGAGTTCCTAGATAGTGAAAAGCTGTTCTCTAACTATCAGTCTGCCTATCGCAAGTTTCATAGTTGTGAAACTGCTGTTCTTAAGATACAGAATGATCTGCTGATGATGATGGACAAAAGAAATAATGCTGTGCTGCTGCTTGACTTAAGTGCAGCATTTGATACAATCAATCATGACATCTTACTTCAAAGACTGAAAAAGTGCTATAGATTAGATGGCTTAGTTATCCAATGGCTTCGATCATACCTCTCAGATAGAAAATTCCAGGTAACAGTCAATGGTTGCTACTCTTCTGAATGTGAACTGAATATTGGTGTGCCTCAAGGGTCAATTCTTGGACCACTTTTGTTTATTTTATATACCAAAGGGCTTGAAAGAATAGTGACAAAGTATGGATTTTGCATTCATTTGTACGCAGATGATACTCAGATCTATTTTGCGTTTGATGTTGATTCTGAGAATCCTGATCTGACAAATATACAACTATGTCTTGAAGAGGTTAAGAATTGGATGACAATTAACTTTATGAAGCTCAATGATGATAAGACAGAATTCCTCGACATAGGTTACTATGTTAGTCCTATCAAGGAGCTCAATCTTGGTCACAATTTTGGTGAAATACAACTGTCCCCAGCATTACATGCCAAGAATCTTGGCTTTTATTTTGATCATCAGCTAGATTTGAGTGAGCAAATCAAGGTAATCTCTCAGATTTGCTACCTCAATCTGAGAGATCTCAAACGGATAGGATCGAAACTCAGTCATGAATTGAAAGTTCAGCTTGTCCATTCAAATATTCTTTCTGTTATTGACTATTGCAATGCATCATATGGAGGACTGACACAGAAAAACATCCAAAAGCTCCAAAAGCTCCAAAATAATGCAGTTCGATTCATTTTCAGATTAACAGGAAAGAAAAAATGGGTGCATATCAAACCTTATCTTAAAAAACTTCACTTCCTACCAGTTGAATTTCGGATTAGATTCAAAATAGCTCTTTTGGTGTTCAAATGTCTGAATAATTTAGCTCCCCAATACCTTCAGGAACTTATTTCATTGAGAGATGTGAAGAATGTTAGTCTAAGATTAGATAATGACTTTTTATTTACTTAAAGTTCCTCTGCCATCACGTCTGTTAAAAAACAGGGGCATCTTTCTGTCATATTGCTCCCAAGATATGGAATAATTTGCCTTATAGCATAAGATGTAGTACAGAATTGGGAACATTTAAGAAATTGCTGAAGACTTTCTATTTTGACATGGCTTTTGATGCAATTGAATGATATGGGCCAGATATTGAATTTAGTCATATGATCATATTGATCTGGTATTTTTTGTAGTATTTTGGTGGTCACGCTTGAATGGCATAATATTTCCGAAGGTTTTATTAGTAAGTGTCTAAGCGTGTAATAAGTACTTTTGATTTATTTATTTATTATTTAGAAGAAGAATCACACCATTCAGCTTATGACTCTACATCTGTTATCATTCATACTGCAATAGGGAAAATCATGGTTGGCTGCTTCTATCGTTCACCTTCACTGAATGATAATCAGAACTCTGTATTTTATGACTACTTTTTCCAAGAAGCTTCAGGCAATAACCAAATGGAAAAGATTTTGTTAGGAGATTTCAACTGTCCTGACATCTCTTGGCTGTCTTGCAACATCATTGGACCAAAAAACTCAATTGATAATAGCATCAAAGTGCAGCAGAAGTTTGCAGAGGGGATTCATGAGGTTGGATTATCATGGCTTGTTACTGATGAAAAAGACACGATGTAAAAAGTGGGTGATACAATCCAGGAGAGTACAATTGACCAGATATTCTTGTCTGAGGATTCACTCTCTAACAACTTCAAGGTCTTTTCTCCTCTTGGTAAGAGTGACCATGTTTCATTGATAGTGGATCTGAACGTCATGAAAATTGATCATGGTCACTCAAGCGAAATTGACGATGTTAGAAGAAATTGGTCAAAGATGGATCTGAAAGACATTCTTGAAGTCTCAAATAGCATTGATTGGGAATTTCAGAAAATCCAGACTTGATGAATGCTGATCAAATGTGGGAAGAAATTCATAGTAAATTATTGAAGATCACTGATTCCATTCCTCAATGCCATGATAATAACTTGTACTCTGAAGACCATGATCAGAAAAACATTCCATGGTTGAACTCCTCCTTGAAGCGTGCTATTAGATCAAAAAACAAATCTTGGGGGATATTTAATGCAACTCCTACTATTGAAAATCTAAATGCAGCTCTCATAAAGCAAGGTGAATTGGATTCAGTTGAATCTAAGGCTAAACTTAAATATGAGAGACTGATCACAAATGACCTAAAGCACAACTCCAAGGCATTTTATTCATATCTACGATCTAGAAGGAATGTTAAGTCAGTTGTAACAATGCTGAAAAAAACTGATGGATCAATGACATCAAGTGACAAAGAAACTGCTGAATGTTTTGCTGATGGATTTTGTTCGGTGTTCACACATGAACCATATGGTCCACTGCCAGAATCTTGCTACAAACAGCTGATAAGATCATTTCTGATGTTGGAATTTCAGAAGAAGATGTGGTTAATGAATTGAAGTCTTTGAATATATTCAAAAGCTCAGGTCCAGACAATGTACATCCTAAGTTGCTAAAAGCCCTTGCTGAAAACCCCAACTTTGTGAAGATACTTACACTGCTGTATTAGGGTGTAACAGAATTTCCCGACTTTGGCAATTCAAAATGCCTGGGGTATTTTCATAGGACACAAGAAAAACAAAAATCGAAAAAATTTTGGAAAAAATTATTTTTTTGGGCTCGCCAGATGGCAAAAACTTTTTTGCTTGTTAATTATAAAGGCAAATTCCTTGGGTGCATTACCTCAGAAACTGCTTGTTTATGTAACTTCTCGTTGTGTTCATCGTTTTCTACAGGTATGAAAATGGGGGTATAGGTCAAAGAATTATGCTTCTATCTAGTTCAGGGGCTGAGATATGGCCGATTTTCGTGTGCCCATATATGGTCAATGACCATATATGGTCATAACTTTAACGCATAATAACTTTTTACTCAAAAGAGATAGCAACAAAATTTTTGAATTTTTGTATAGTAAGTTATACCCAAAGAACACGGTTTGGCGATCAGAATTACTTTAAAGTCATCAGAAGTGACCGAATGGCAATATATGCCAATTTTGGCTTCATCAGAATTGCCATATTTTGCCATTCGGCCACTTCTGATGACTTAAAAATTCTGAATACCAACCGTGTTCTTTGGTATGACTTACTATACAAAAATTCAAAATTTTGTTGCTATATCTTTTGGTTAAAAGTTATTACGCGTTAAAGTTATACTATATGGTCATTGACCGCTATATGGGCATACAAAAAAGGCCATATCTCAGCCCCTGAACTAGATAGAAGCATAATTTCGACTATACCCCCATTTCATACCTGTAAAAAAATAATTTTTTTCAAAACTTTTCGATTTTGTTTTCCTAGTGTCCTAGGCTGTATGAAAATACCCCAGGCATTTTGAGTTGTCTAAGTCGGGAAATTCTGTTCCACCCTACTGCTGTATAATAAATGTATTAGTGAGCAAAAGATCCCTCAGATATGGAAAGTTGCAAATGTTATCAGTCTACACAAGAAAGATAGCAAGACAGATCCTCTCAACTATAGACCAGTGTCCTTAACGTGTATTCTATGCAAATTTATGAGAAATTTATAAGAAATCATGTTTTAGAATTTGTTAGGGATGATATTAGTGAACAACAACATGGTTTTGTTGACAGCAAATCATGTTTATCAAACTTATTGGAAACTGTTGATGCCATAATTGATCTGTTAGACTCAGGGTACCCTGTAGACTTGTTTTACTTTGATTTTTGCAAAGCTTTCGACACTGTTCCTCACCACAGGCTTCTCACTAAGTTAGAAAACTATGGCATCAAGGGCTCCACATTATCTATTATTAGAGATTTTCTTAGTGAACGGTCGCTACGTACTTGTGTCAGGGGAAACTATTCATCTCTTAGGAAAGTTCTTTCTGGAGTGCCACAGGGATCAGTTTTAGGTCCTTTGTTATTCATTCTATTTATCAATGATCTTCCTGACAGTATCCATAACCTAACGAAGTTATTTGCAGATGATCTGAAACTTATTGTTAATGCAAGCAGTAACAACAAAGAAACTGTTGACATTGACCTTAAATCCCTTGAGAAGTGGGAATCTTTGTGGCTTCTTAAGTTTAATACTAAAAAGTGTAAAGTCATGCATTTTGATTATAATAGTAATCCTCTTAATGAATACAGTTTAGATGAAGTTGTTTTAGAAAGTGTTAAATCTGAGAAAGACCTTGGTGTTGTTGTAAATAACCAACTAAAATGGACTGAAAACATAAACTCTTGTATTAAAGATGCAAATAGAATGATTGCATGGGTAACTAGAAATATTCTAAACCGTGAGCCAGCTATTTTGACACGTATTTACAAGACTTTAATAAGACCTAAGCTAGAGTATTGTGTCCAAATTTGGAATACAAGTATTTGTCATGGAAATTGGTCAATCATTTTAGAGCTCGAATCTATACAGCGTAGATTTACTAGATTAGTTAATGATATTGGCCTTCTACCATATAGTGAACGTTTGAAGAAACTTAATCTTACAACTCTAGGTGAAAGAAGATTAAGAGGAGATCTAATTGAGACATATAAAATCTTAAATGGTAAAGTTCAATATGGAGCCAATTTATTTAGACTTAGTAGGTCAAAAAGAACATTTTATATCAAATTGATCATTCTAACGACTCTAATGTTCGTAATTTGAGGGCACATTTTCTACCTGAAAGGGTACGTAATTACTGGGACATTTTACCTGACTATGTAAAGTTCTCTGATGATGTTAATTCATTTAAGGGCAACTTAGAAGCTTTTAAGAAAGAGTGTTCACATGAGAACGTTAACAATTATTGGCATGTTTCTAATTTGATATTAGATAAGATTGAAGGGAAAAATTACCTAGAAAATAAATTGAAGTTTAATAACTTTTTGATGGAGAATAAGTTTGTGGCAAAAAGGAAGGAATAAACACTTATGTAAAACCAAGTAATATCATGTGATTTTTTTCATTTATTTGGTGACCTATTTATTTCCTATTTATTCATGATATGTCCAGCTGAGTAGCATTTCTACTATTATAGCATTTTCTAGCTATCCTGGTATTTGCTTATTAAACTTGTTCATTTTGTTTCAGTATTCCTTATTACTATTATCCAGGAATTTGCTTAAACAATTTAATTCATTAATTTATTATTATTTATTTTCAAGCAAATTTTATTTGACCAACTATTTATTTAATCATGTAGGTAGGTATTTATTTTATTCAATGGATTGTGAATACCTTGCGAAGGTATGTTATATAAGCTTATAAGAGATACAAAAGTTGTGAGTATTTACTTATTTTGGACACCTTGGATATAAGGTGTGGAAACGAAGGATGAAGTCTATTAGCTAATTTTCATAGAATGAATCGAGTTATTTTATAGTAAAATCATTATATTTTGCCAACTGATTTCAGGACTTCAATCTTGTTGCTGTTCATGCTGGTTAGCTCCTTGAAGTTTTGAAGAGATGCCTCTATCTAAATGAATTCATTTAGTTGGTTGAATTGAACATTTAATTTGATCATTTTACATTTACTCTGGTTTGAAAATTTTCGTTTTTCCCTGCAAGTAGAGGGTGTGTGTCACAAGTTTGAGGTTTTTAGTTCTATTTGTATATAAGTTTTAAGTTATGTTTGAAGTGATTGATCATTGATGCAGTGAAAGACAAATCTCAAAAATGATATCAAACCCACACACTATGTATACCACTAATCGACTGACAGTTTCGAAATTAAATATTTCTTCTTCAGGATCTCCACATAGTGTAACACAACCTCCTCAAATTTGATTGTAATTAGTAATGTTGTTAAGTTAAATTATTTGCATATTTTTTTTTAAATATTTTTTTAAATTATTTGCATATACTGTAGTGACTACAAAGATGACTGTATTTGTTCTACAAAGAACATGTTATATATTAGAAGTAAATGAATAAATAAATGAATTCATTTAAAATTGTCTAATTTTATTTACAAATTTGACTTTGGGTAAGTTACAAATGCAGCCTGGCATCGAGCTCAGGAAGTCACAAAACTGTGGCCTTATTTTTGTAAATGTTTTCAAATAATTCTGCATATTACAGTATTCATTTTAATCCAATTAATTTTCATCAAACAATTATTGTATATTAACGGGTCACAACTAATTATTTGGACAAATTTCATGCACTTTTTCGGGTGGTTAATGTGTAAGGCGCCCGTAACGTTCGTTGGTCGATCGATTGGAATTGGTCGATCGATCAACTTCATTTGATCGACTGATGTGTTTTGAATAGAAAATCTTTGAGCTAGTAGGGAAACAACTAAATATTGCTCATTTTAACACGATTCAAGTCATTAGGGACCAGTAAAACAAATCATTCGTTCCAATGGAGTTGATCGATCGACCAATTCCATTCAATCGACCGACGAACGTTACGGGCGCCTGATTTGGATATAAATATTTTGAAAGTTTAAAGATGAAGAATGACACCATGGGAACATTATAAAAATCATTTTTATCTCAATTACGAGCCGATTTGTACCTGGAAGTGGAAAATTGTTCTGTACAAATTTGAAGAAGTAGCTTCTTGATCTAATGTAAGCTATAAAGCGTTTTACAAATTGTCAACATTTATTTATTTGTTTATTTTTAATATTGGCTACAGGGACATTGTTAGTGGTTTTTATCCCGGTTTCTTCATGCAAACCTCTAGTTGAGATCCCATTGAAGACCTCTACATATGTCCAAATCCACGTTACGTAACGCACACTTTTTACTCAATTTTGAGGATTCAAAGGTCAAGGCAGCCAAATTGAAGTCATCACAGCACTATTCCTTGCTTTAGAGACAAACTTCAAACATTCATTGAGCCTATTTGATGTTTTGAATGAGAATTGGTTGCACAGAAAATTTTACACAAGCCATCAAAAATGTTACGTAACGCACAGGACTGGATCAAATAAAATCAATTGACAGAATTTGATCACAAAAGTCAGTTCCATGTGAGCGAATGGGGAGTTCACACTAGTTTCTAATGATAGAAGAATATATAAACTTTAAGTTTAACAATGCTTTTATTGGTTGATGCACCCCATTTTCTTTTACCAGGCTCACATAATTTGTTACGTAATGCACAAAATGCCTGTTACGTAATGCACAAATTTTCCTCACTGTGAATAGACCTATTTTATACTGTTCTATTGACATAGTAAGGCCTCAATTAGATGCAGGAGCAATCAAGGTCCTCAATCTAAAAAAATCTTGGTGGTTCTATCAATTTCAGTCCCATATTAGGCCATCAAAGTGTAGCAAAAAAATTGGATCAATTTTCTATGATTTTACTGTCATACTCAGAATATTTCATTTCTGACAGGGTTAAGATCACTCTTGGTATCACCCAGCAACTTTATAAGATGAATAATGGCCGATTCCTATCGTGAGAGGGCCAAATTCAACGATTTTCGAATTTGCTAGTAGAAAAAGATGTTTTTTCATGTGTCACAAAGTGGCAAATTTTTGAGAAAATCACTTTTTGAGGCCATTAAAGCACAATTCCTCAAGGGCATTGATATCTTATACCCCTGAATACATTTTTGATAGCATTTAGGTTCTAGAAAAAGAAAATTTATCGATTTATGCTTTGATTTTCTAATGTATGTGGGATTGAATGACTAAATACTAAATTTTTCTTTGTAATTCTTTTCTAAGTTGAAATTTACTTTACATTCCTTATCTGTAAGTTATTACAGAATTTTCTGATTAGAAATGGATATTTCTTGCAGTTTCTTTCATTGAAAATTAATTGAAAAGTTTTGTGCATTACGTAACGTTACGTAACGCACAAGGCCATATTGTCTAAATTTGATCAGTCTAAGCTTTCACACATGTGCCATGACGACCAAAAGTATCCAAAACAGCTGAAAATGAGTTTTCGGCATAAATGGAAATGAATTAAGGCTTTTACAAAACTTTTTGCATCATTTTGTTACGTGAACGCACATCAATTGTCCCCAAAGAGTTTGAACGTCACTTCAAAATAGTTAGAGAAAGCGATTATTCATATTAAAATATGAATCAAACTAGATCAAAAAGTCCACTATGGAGCAAAAATTATTCCCTTGATTACAAATATAAGCATTCTTTATGATAATTCAAAAATGCCATTAATTGAGGGCTGAACATTGTCCAAAAGTAGCCCTACTCAATCGCGCAAATCGTCGAGGTCTTTCAATATTTTTTTTGATGCGGTTTTTGCATCATTTAGAGGAAAGTCTTAGCTTTCATTTGAAGTCAAAGCTTTTTGCTGGACTGATGATTTCAAATTTCAAAATTTTTTCTCGTTTTCGTGGATTTGCCCATATATTGTTTGTGGAAAATCAAGAGAATTCTTTGCTTCCTGCACCAAAAATTAGTTGTGACCCATTACTTGTAATGTTAGCTTTTGTTTACTTATTGACTTAACCTGACAATATTTTTGGATATCATTATGATTAAGGCACCTGCATCATTCCGCGTCAATCGAATGAATTGATTAAATGAATAACGCACACAATTGCGCGCGCTTGCATTTTGTGTATTGTGTGCATTTTTCATTTGATCAAACCATTTGATCGACGCGGAACGATGAAACCACCTAAGACTTCGATGGGTTGCCTAATACAGATTTTGTATTTGACTTGGTGCCCTGCCCTCAGCACAACCTAGTTGCTTCTATTTCAATGAAACCACCTAAGACTTTGATGGGTTGCCCAATACAGATTTTGTATTTGACTTGGTGCCCTGCCCTCAGCACAACCTAGTTGCTTCTATTTCAATTTCAGTGCTGTTAAACATTATTTGTTGAATTGAGTTGAATGTATGTTTATATTGTATTTGATGAATTATATAACTAATGATTCATCATTTGCCCAGAAATTCATGTCAAGAATGACAGAAGCAAAAGTTATTGACAAATCTCATGGATTTATGCAAGAAATTATCAACAATCAATTTGACAGAAAGAAATTTGATCTTGAGGGGACCATCAAAAAGGTTGGTAACTCCTTTAGAACGTTTTTAACTAAATATCTAATACTAGCAGGCCCAATGGGCCTGCTAATACATAGTTCACTCGGCGGCGCTACGTTGGGCCGGCTAGATAATACAGGACCAAATAATAAGCTCTCAAAATTTTTATGAAGGAGCAAAATTTACCATTATTCGTTGGTAACTTTTATTAATGCTGGACCCTGCAAGTTTTGATTATTATAATTTGCTCTTGTAAGATATAGTTCAATCTGAAAATTAAAACCGAGTATCGTATTCATACTGAACGTTGAATTAAAGCATTGATTCATGCCAAAATCGCAATGTACTTATGCCCAAATTAGATTTAATTTGATTTTGCTTTTGTTCAATCTTAGATTGCTCTAAATTCACATTTTTCTGTTACCATCGACCGACGTCTGTCTCAGATTTATGAAGAGATGCTATCAGAAACAGCCTCCACGATGCCAGCCATAAGGTCGTCCTCTGTCTTCAGATCTTCAATTTCAAACGAAAAACAGTAAACACGCCGTTCTTTCAAATGTTAAAATGCAGCAGTCAACAACGTATCAGGAAGCACTCGCATAGAACTGATCATAATCTGCACGTGCAGAATACGTGTATCCATAGCAACGGTGCGACTTAGCCCAGCTTAGCCTTCGTCTCTCTTGATATTTTTTGGCAAGCTCAAATTTAAACTGTGCGCCCGCACAGACAGACATAATTCACGTGCTCTTACGAAATTATATATAAGATTGTACTGTAATGGCCCAGAAACAAAAATATGGGGAAGAATTCTGTTGATGTGCAGAATATTCATTTGATCATTGGGCTTGCTTTTCCCCAAATATGAAAAAATTGTAGGAGGATCTTTGACAAAATATGCATTTAATGATTCATTGAAATTCAATTCAATTATAAATTTTAGGGGCATGTTTAAAGGCCCCTGAACGCAAAATTTTGACTTTGGCTAATTCTATAGATCTTAGGGCGTGAAGTACAATGTACTTTGTCCCACCCTCTAACTCTAATTAGTTTAGCTGCTATCAGCGATTGAAAATAGGTAGGGCAGCAGAGAATTCATGTTTACATACCATAATTTGAATAAACGGCAATCTTTGATGCCTCATAATTAGACTTCTGAACTATCAATTTTGACCAAGGTTTTTTGGTGAGTGGGTCAAAACATTGTCTAGATGATAAAATGGTTGCCAAGTATGTAAAATCATTTTTACGGATGAATAATCGCATTTTAATTTACCACATGAATATCCACTGTTGCCCTATACCACCCCCGGAACGCGAGGTACCGCAGCTGCTAGTACTTTGTGCGCAGTTTTGGGAAACGCAGCAATTTTGCAACGATATTGCCCCATTTCATATACTAAAAGTAGGATAGAGTAATTTTGAAGATGGCCATTCGATAGAACACAGCACAGGGAGTTCAGTGGTGTAAAGATCATTGGAATACGATTTTCATGACAGAAGTTATGATCAATAACACCGCAGCAGAAAACGAGGTTTTCAAGTAGCGCTATGTTCAGCGATTCACTGTGAAGCTCAGGAACATGATATCGAAAATCTATGATCAACCTACACTGCAGAATTTTATCCTCTATCGATTCCCGAAGGTCCCAAGTCTCTATCTTCAAAAATGTGGATTTCTATAAAGAAAAACCCCGAGAGGGTGTAAAAAGTACATTACTGTCTACGAATGAGGTACCGCAGCACTGTTACGTGAGACTGCGCGCGTGTGTTGTGTGTGGTGGAGCGCAAACAAATCTTGTTCCAAGTTCATTTCTGTGTGTTTGCTCGTACGTGTGTTTGGCTTGTTACCGATTTCGCATGGTTTTCGCCTTTCTTTCAACCTTTACTGTTTACACGGGTCATTTTGTGGCTTGAACATGACGTTGTGTACTAGTACAGAACTACCCTTGTATAGAAACTTGTAGTTGTATACTTTTGGTATTTTGCTTTGTAACTACTAACTTCTTAACTTTAGAAATGGCCATTCGAACAGTGAGCAACCTACAAATGTTACTCAATGGCCGGCATGCAGAAATGAGGGATTCCCTTGAAATTGGGAAAAGGTCCAAAAGTTGTGATAATGCTTGAAAATAAGGCAAATGCTCGAAAAGCGAGGAAAAAGTTCGCTTGTAGAGCCAGGGGGTTTCTCTGAGGTACGGGAGGGGTTTTCACTGTTCAGATGTGGGTTATGAGTGGAGAGGGGTGTGTTAAGAGTGGAGAGGGGCGTGTCACGACTCACGAGTGGAGAAGGGTAGGTTATGAGTGGAGAGGGGTGTGTTATGAGTGGAAAGGGGTAGGTTATGAGTGGAGAGGGGTGTGTTATAAGAGGAGAGGGGTGACGTATGATTGGATAGAGGTGTGTTAAGAGAGGAGAAGGGTGTGTTATGAGTGGAGAGGGGGTGTGTTATGAGTTCTGAGGGGTTTGTTTTGGGTTCAGAGCTGTGGGTTATCAGTGGAGAGGGGTGGGTTATGAGTGGAGAGGGTTGTGTTTTGAGTAAATAGGGGCGGTTTATGAGTAAATAGGGGTGTGTTATGACTGGAAAGGGGTCGGTTATGAGTGGAGAGGGGTGTGTTATGGGTGGAGAGTGGTGTGTTATGAGTAAATGGGGGTGTGTTATGAGTGGGGAGGGGTAAGTTAATAAGTTATGAGTGAGGAGGGGTGGGTTATGAGTGGAGAGGGGTGTGTTATGAGTGGAGAGGGGTGTGTTACGAGTGGAGAGGGGTGTGTTATGAGTAAATAGGGTTGTGTTATGAGTGGGGAGGGGTGGGTTATGAGTGGGGAGGGGTGGCTTATGAGTGGGGAGGGGTGGGTTATGAGTGGGGAGTGTCATGAGTGGTGAGGGGCGTGTTATGGGTGGAGAGGGGTGTGTAATAAGTAAATAGGGGTGGTTTATGAGTGGAGAGGGGTGTGTCACGAGTGGAGAGGGGTGTGTTCAGAGTGGAGAGGGGTGTGTCACGAGTGGAGAGGGGTGTGTTAAGAGTGGAGTGTCACGACTCACGAGAGGAGAGGGGTAGGTTATGAGTGGAGAGGAGTGTGTTATAAGAGGAGAGTGGTGACTTATGATTGGATAGAGGTGTGTTAAGAGAGGAGAAGGGTGTGTTATGAGTGGAGAGGGGGTGTGTTATGAGTTCAGAGGGGTTTGTTTTGGGTTCAGAGCTGTGGGTTATCAGTGGAGAGGGGTGGGTTATGAGTGGAGAGGGTTGTGTTTTGAGTAAATAGGGGCGGTTTATGAGTAAATTGGGGTGTGTTATGACTGGAAAGGGGTCAGTTATGAGTGGAGAGGGGTGTGGTATGAGCTGAGAGTGGTGTGTTATGAGTGGAGAGGGGTGTGTTTTGAGTTAATAGGGGCGTGTTGTGAGTGTCTTTCTGCGGTCTTTGTTATTAGCCCGTTTAGGCAATTTGTTTGATTCCATTATCTGGATAATCTAATTTCATAGATTAAAACCAAGATATTGCAGCCATCAATTTTGTCCCTGCCGTAACGCCTATTTGTCAAAGCCTAATCCTATGGCAAGCAAGGCCAAGGACGTAGACCTCACTAATTTGATTCTCCATGAACTCGCCAAACTTAGTAACAACTCTGAGTTGCAAAAGGCTGCCCTGATTTAACAGTACAGGGCAGCGACAGCAGCTTGTAATGTAAACAACACATCTTCTTCTTTTTGTAGCCTTCTCGCACTCCTGAACAACTCTATCGTACTACTGAGAAACCCTCTCAGACTCCCGAGCAATCCTCTTGTTCTCATGGGTAGCCTTGTGCTCCTAAGTATCCTAAGTAATCTCATCACACTCCTAAGTAAGCCTATCACACTCCTAAGTAAGCCTATCACACTTTTTAGTAAGCCTATCACACTCCTTAGTTAGCTTATTACAATCCTAAGTAAGCCTAAGTAAATCACATGCCATAGTAAGCCTATCACACTCCTTAGTAAGCCTATCACACTCCTAAGTAAGCCTATCACACTCCTAAGTAAGCCTATCACACTCCTAAGTAAGCTTATCACACTCCTAAGTTGGCCTATCACACTTTTAAGTAAGCCTATCACACTCCTTAGTAAGCCTATCACACTCCTAAGTAAGCCTATCACACTCCTAAGTAAGCCTATCACACTCCTAAGTAAGCTTATCACACTCCTAAGTTGGCCTATCACACTTTTAAGTAAGCCTATCACACTCCTAAGTTAGCCTATCACACTCCTAAGTAAGCCTAAGTAAGCCTAAGTAAATCACATGCCATAGTAAGCCTATCACACTCCTTAGTAAGCCTATCACACTCCTAAGTAAGCCTATCACACTCCTAAGTAAGCCTATCACACTCCTAAGTAAGCTTATCACACTCTATGTTGGCCTATCACACTTTTAAGTAAGCCTATCACACTCCTAAGTTAGCCTATCACACTCCTAAGTAAGCCTAAGTAAGCTTAAGTAAATCACACGCCATAGTAAGCCTATCACACTCCTAAGTAAGCCTATCACACTCCTAAGTTAAGCCTCTCATTTTATGTGTTCCCTTTCTTTTTTAAGGTGTTCCCTCCTTTTTATAGCAATTTCCTCAAAAATAAGCCACTTTTCACCACATCTCTTCCAGGAGCTCTACCTTGGAACCGTGAGCAGATTTATGTACCCTAGATAACTTTCTAACACGAGCAATGCCATAGTACCGAATAACCACAACCTACATTCTCCAGTGTTTGACACCAGTTTTAAGGGAAAAGGTCATTCCTCGAGGGAAGACCCTTAAATTTAAAGCTTTTCCTTTAAAAAAGGGATTCCCTTAATTTGTGCATACGGACCATTCCCAACTAAGATTGCTTCATTTTCGTATCAGATTTCGTATCTATCTATAACATAACCGATAAATATCAGCTCTGATTATTACCGTATAACTATTATATATTAAGGTATAATTTTATCTTCGAATTACAGAATTGATGTTATCTGAGCCTTGTTGCACATTTTTGGGCTTTTGCTTAATATTCGAAATGCATTATACCAGTAACATTATTATCTATAGTTCTATATTTGCTTCCATTCAAAAGTATCATGATGCATAGTGATTGGGTTTTACAGTGGCAAAACAGCTCGTACTTCAAATCATCTAACAATATCGATTCATAGTCAATTCATACCATATTATTTGCAACATAGTAACAAGCCAAACACACGCACGAGCAAACACACAGAAATGAACTTGGAACAAGATTTGTTTGCGCTCTCGCATCCACCACACACAACACACGCGCGCAGTCTCACGTAACAGTGCTGCGGTACCTCATTCGTAGACAGTAATGTACTTTTTTACACCCTCTCGGGGTTTTTCTTTATAGAAATCCACATTTTTGAAGATAGAGACTTGGGACCTTCGGGAATCGATAGAGGATAAAATTCTGCAGTGTAGGTTGATCATAGATTTTCGATATCATGTTCCTGAGCTTCACAGTGAATCGCTGAACATAGCGCTACTTGAAAACCTCGTTTTCTGCTGCGAGGTGTTATTGATCATAACTTCTGTCATGAAAGTCGTATTCCAATGATCTTTACACCACTGAACTCCCTGTGCTGTGTTCTATCGAATGGCCATCTTCAAAATTACTTTATCCTACGTTTAGTATATGAAATGGGGCAATATCGTTGCAAAATTGCTGCGTTTCCCAAAACTGCGCACAAAGTACTAGCAGCTGCGGTACCTCGCGTTCCGGGGGTGTATACCTATTTTGTTAGAATAACACGTAACATGCACTGTAATGTGCATGGGTGGAGCAGGAGCCGGGGACAGGGTTTTTTTCCCCTGGAGCCAGGGAATAATATCCTTTTTCCCCGGCTCAAATTTGACAAAATTTTCAACCTCATTGTCCAGCTTTGAGATTGACTTTGAAAGTTACTCTTTCCAGGCAATCTGGCCAATCTATAATTGTGTAAACATTCGCTTTTGTTATTTCAAGGCTACTTTACCTTGACCAAATAAGATTATGACATCATTAACCGATATAGACTAGATTCAGTGTGGTTACTGTACGCGACTGTCATTTGATAGGCGGTTAAACCAATCAGTAATTCAGTGCTATAACACACTTTTATGATGTTACTCCCAGTGGCATAATGTAGGGAATGAGGGAATGGCAAGCCCAGCCAAATTTTGGAACAGAATCTGTGAAATCGGACTCAAAAAGCCAAATTCACGGAAAATTGAATTAAATATTTTTTATTTAAGTGGTTGTTCGATTTTACGCCGCGCACTGCCTCACTGTGACTCATCGACTTCGAAAAAAATGATTTTATAAAGGAGCAGCCTTTTGCGCCAATTTCCAATTAGCGGAACGCCGCGCTTCCCGAACCAGCCATTAAATTCCCAGCCCAGCCGGCTGGTTGAGGAATGTAGTGGCTGGTTTGGGGAATCTACAGATTCCTAAAAATCCCGACATATGATAAACTTCCCGGCTGTTTTAACGATTTGGAAGGTGTGGGCAGACTGTTTTTGTGATCTTTTTGTGACTTTTTTATATGCCAATCTGAAATTTGGGCAGTTCAAGGAAATGGAAAGGTTTTTTTTGCCATGGATCGAAGCCCCTGCTTACTAAGTACTTCAAATTAAAGCTTTCATGGATTTATCAAATCTTTAGCATGGTTTAAACTACGGAAGACAGATTTAGAGTGGCAGATATTGTGCAATACATTGTGTAATATGATTCTTCATACTAGATAGATATTAAACACCCTGTACATGTCATGATTCATGACTTTTGCTGCCAGGCTGCTTGAAACACACTCTTACACACTCAATACACTATATTCTGCTAGAAAGTGTCTGAAATGGTTTCTTGAGTCATTTTAAGCAACTCACAAATAACGTGCCATGTTATAAATATATCGCGTAAAATTGTTCAATACACCATGCGACGATGGCCGAATGGTCTAAGCGTTAGACTGGTGCGTGCAGAGTATGGGAGTTCAAATCCAGGACGATGCACTTTTTGAAGAATGTCGATAAATCATATTTTATGCTTTTATGGCGTGTTTCGCATTAAATGAAGCACATTCGAGGTAATTTTAGTTGATATCTTTCGAACAATGGGACTCCAATGTTCCATAGCAAAAAATCTGCTTCTGGTATCGCAGTGAAACTACAGGGTGCGCCAAAAGTCTTGTCCCCTTTTACTTTTTTGATTATTTGCAAAATAGAGCAGATATTTCAATTCTGTAAAAAGTTTCTTTAAATATAACCAAAGAATGGCGGATTCTGAGATTTTTAGGTTGCTGTGACGTCCATAGCAACCACACGAGTTCCCATAGCAACCGACCTAAATATCGAAGATTTTTGGCATTTTTGACATATAAACCAAGACCAAATTTACTGTTTTGATTGGTCATCATACAGGATAGATATTTCGATTCTGTGAGAAGTTTCAGTGATCATAACCAGTCAACGCTGAATTCAGAGATTTTCAGGTTGCTATGACTTTTATAGCAACCACACGAGTTTCCATAGCAACCGGGTTTAAAATTCAAGGATTTTCACTGAAATTAGCCCCAAATTCCACCCAAGGAGACTACTTTGAACATGCATTGAACCCCTATTGAATTAGATTCACTGTAATTGAACATTTTGTAGTGTTTACTACCCTTTCTACCAGCGATAAAATTGAAATAAATGGCAATTAGCGAGTTTCATTTTTTAAAGAAGCCCAGATTCTTCCATTTTGAGTCTGGTTGCTATGGAAACTCGTGTGTATGATGACCAAACAAAACAGTAAATTTGGTCTTGATCTATATGTCAAAAATGCCAAAAATCTTCGATCTTTAGGTCGGTTGCTATGGGAACTCGTGTGGTTGCTATGGACGTCACAGCAACCTAAAAATCTCAGAATCCGCCATTCTTTGGTTATATTTAAAGGAACTTTTTACAAAATCGAAATATCTGCTGTATTTTTCAAATAATCGAAAAAGTAAAAGGGGACAAGACTTTTGGCGCACCCTGTAGTAAGTCAAAAAAGCCAATTTTTGATCAAGTTCCCATTCCCAGCCACTTTTAAAAATTATTCCACTGGGATGTTACTTCCATATGCCTATCAATTTTTGATATGCTGTCACATGAGAACATGTAGATATTCGTCCGACCTGATTGCTTTAGGAAAACAAACATCCTTGGAACTGGGAGTGGGAAGCTAATGTTTCACACAACTATGTTACTGTTCGTCTTTCGTGATCAAAAATGTTGTTGGACTGCTATGATTAAATTACCATAATTCAATTAGCGTTAATTTTCGAGGGAAAATTCCCCGGCTCAAAAATCAACTTTGCTCCACCTATGGTAATGTGATACGTATCATCATCACGTACGGAGAAATATCCGCCGTACTACAGGGAAAATTCTGCTGCCCTTTGAGGAATTTCATAACTAAATTAGCTATTAGCGGCTTGAAGCATCATGGGGGGGGCCAACCCCCATAAACCCCCGGTGGATATCGAAAAATGGCAAATGGGGGTTTAATTTTTGGGGGTTTATGGGGGTTTATGGGGGCTTAATCTAGTTAAATTTTGCTGTTTTATGACTGATTTTGTTCACGATTTTTGGCATTTTACGGAATGGTACCATTTTTTGTTGACGATTTTTGGCCTTTTATTGAAATGGTACCATTTTTTGATGATGAATTTCGGCCATTTTCTGAAATGGTACCATTTTTCAGCGATTTTCAAGCCTTTTTTGAAATGGTACCATTTTCTGTTGCGCATTTTCGAACCTTTCCTAAAATGGTACCATTTTCGGCCATTTTTGAAATGGTACCATTTTTTTGTTGACAATCTTAGGCCCTTTTTTGAAATGGTACCATTTTTTTGTTGGCGATTTTCAAGCCTTTTCTGAAATGGTACCATTTTTTGTTGACGATTTTTGGCCCTATTTTGAAATGGTACCAATTTTCATTGAAGATTTTCGACCTTTTTCTGGAAAATTAAACCCCCATAAACCCCCAAGTGGATATCGAAAAAGGCAAATGGGGGTTAAATTTTTGGGGGTTTATGGGGGTTGGCCCCCCCCCCATCATATAGAAACCGGATTTTCGCTCTTGTTGTTGATATTTCACCTATAAGGACACATTCCACCATAAAAAAATGGAAAATTAAAATTTGAAATTTCTCGGTCGGGGGCCTTTAACACATCAGTCGATGGAATGGAATTGGTCAATTGGGAAACTTCAATTGATCGACTCATGTGTTTAACACAGAAAATCTTTGAGCTAGTAGGGAAATAACTATAATAATGTAGTCTATTTAAACCCAACTTAGTCATTTGTGACCTGTAAAACACATCTGTCATTGAAATGGAGATGATTAATTGACAAATTCCATTCAATGTAATATACAAGTATACAATATACCATGTCCCAAAATAACAATCAACCTCATTTTTGGTTTTTAGAATATTGACAATTTTTGGGCTTGATATTGGTCAAGCCCAAATTTATTTGAAATCCAATATAATTTGCCAAAATATCGCAAAATCATTATGAGGGACCCTTCTTGGCACCTAATAAAAAACAAAAATCGAACATATTTGCTTCTCTATAAACTCAGTAATATAGATTTACTTTTTAGAAATGAGACTTGAAACACCCTGTTCATGCCTCAAACAACACAACACAAACTTAAAATTTTGTTACAGTAGCTTTGTCCTTGAAAAGGTGTTGAAAATTCAAAAAGGATTCCGAACATTTAACTTGTATGATAGCAGTATGTGGGGTCGCTTACCCGATGGAAGTCCAACTGATCATCATTTCTAGTTTTTCTATAAAAGTATAAATGCTTAGAAAGTCACAGGACATGAGAATATAATAGCATTTCACATTTCATTGTGCTTTCATCTCTCTCTGCAGTTTAGCTGATAAACTGATGTCACACACCATTAACTCTTACAAGTGATATACTATACGCTTAGAGCATGGCTTGGAATGCGCTAATAAAAATTATTGCACGAGGCGAAGCCGAGTGCAAATAATTTGGGTTATCGTCACGAGGCGAAGCCGAGTGTGATAACCAGTAGTTATTGCACGAGGCGAAGCCGAGTGCAATAACTGTAATTAGCGTATCCCAAGCCATGCTCTTAGTGTATTAGCCAATGTGAGGAAAACGATATTAAAACTTATTTGCATGAGCATTTTAATTGCAAAATGCTGTATTATAAATTATTGCACTTTCGATTCAGCTTATTTGCATGAGCATTTTAATTGCAAAATGCTCTATTATAAATTATTGCACTTTCGATGAAAACCTTTTTTTCGTCAATTTGACTTATGAAAAGGTGAAAAGATGAATCACAGCTGCTATATGAGTATATGATAAAGTTGGTCACGTGACACGCAGTGGCAGCTACAAATCATGTTACCGTGTGTTAAAAATAAGTCTGAAATTAATTACGATACGCCTTCTAGAATAAAATGGTTTGTTTACTAAAGGAACGAAACAATGAAAATTATGATACAAATAAGGGATCGTTCACATATTACGTAATCAGCCACAAAGAGAGGGGTTTCAAATGATTACGTTTGATTACGAGGGGGAGGGGGTTTGGCCAATGATTGCAGTAATCAAAATATCTAAATTTTCATGAAAATTTCAAGGCTTTTTATGGGAATTTCGCGAATTTTCATGAAAATTTCAAGAATTTTCATGAAAATTTCGGGAATTTTCATGGAAGTTTCAAGAATTTTCATGAAAATTTCAAGAATTTTTTATGAAAATTTAAAGGATATCCGAATTTTTATTACCAAAAATTAACCATTTGCAGAAAAAATTGTCAAAATTTCATAATTATGATTAAAACAATATGATCTACTCTAACTCAATAATATGGTTCAGAATGTATAGTTCCTTTAGTGCTGCCCGTAGAGGACTTATAGGAGGGATGTACTCCATTCGTTGAACTCTTACAAGCCACTTCAGTGCCTCTTTGTATATGAGGTTTGCTGCTCTGTGCTTGATCAGAGGTTCGGAGGCCTTTCTTTCCCTAGAGCTCTAGAGTTGATGCCAGAGCAGGTCTTGGTGTACATCCGCAGCTCCATTATCCAGGAATAAATCTTTTTGATTAAGGTGTGGCTGCAGTTGTCTGGTCGGCATTGCCAGATTTGATCTTGACTATCAGGGATTCGTGATGGGGCTGATCTGGATCTTGGGTTCTGTCGGCTTTGGTGGCAGATGAGCAGGACACGGATACTGAACTTTGGTTCCATCGGTTTTGAAGGAGGTTGAGGTGGGACCAAGACGTTGACTTCTGGCTCTTTAGTGGAACTGGGGGCCTCAGGTGTAGAGGAGGAGGAGGATGATCTGTTGCGGAGGTAAAGGAGGATGATGAGCAGATGAGGATGCGTTGGAGAAGAGAAAGAGGAGAAGGTGTCCATCTCATTGTCAGAGGAGTTGTCGTAGGCTTGGAAAGTTTGACGGGAAAAGTCGTGTGAATGTTTGAATGTCATCTTCGTTGATGATTGATTTGAAACAGACTGGTGTTCCATGGTGCCCGTAGTTAATCGAGGAACTCGATCGATTTATGTCCAATAAAAGCCATTCCATTTAAACGAATGATGTGTTTTAAAGAAGGCTGTTGACTTGAATCGTGTTTAAATGAGCAATATTTAGTTGTTTCCCTACTAGCTTAAACCTTTTCTAAAGCCCGCCACATCATCTCTAACAAATTAGCCAGTTGATTTTCTCCACGGAGCATTCGAACCACGGACCGACGTTACATGCACCTTCTAATTTTTGTCAGTTAATCTAGTTTTTGGTGACGTCAAAACACTGAAGGGGAGGGTTGGGCCATGATTACGTAATATTTTCCGAAAAAGAGGGGGTTTGGCCATGATTACGTTTGATTACGGAGGGGAGGGGGTAAAAAATGCCCAAAAATTGATTACGTAATATGAACGGTCCCTAATCAGCTATCACTGAAGGATAGATGGTTCATGAACAGAAATAATTGATAATTTGGTGAATTAAACAGGAGTATACCTTAAAGAGCATTATTGCGGCCGATTAAAAATGCAACAACAAAAAACAATATCGATCAAAAGAATCAATACAACAAAATAATATTATCAAGTATCGAATGGGCACCAGCGACCTTGCGATATAATCTGCAGAGCATGTTCAGAGGTCGCATGGACTTTTTCTCGTAAACAAATTAAAGCAGAGCCAGAACGGTGAAACAAAACAGAAACTGTGAATGAGAGAATGAGAAACCGTTTGCTGAAGATAGTGCTCAGAAACATGGATATCATTCTGTTTCATATATCTTTGATTTGGTACAGTAAAACTGGGCTAATAACTCTCCATCATCTCGTTAATTATATGTTTGAAGAAAACTCTCATCAGAGAACAAAACATTTGACATTTTGTTTGGTATACATTTGCTAGTGCGCCGTTGTTTGCATTTTGATGATAATCACTGAAACTTTAACCCGGACGAATCTATGCTTTTCATAGCCGCATATCGGGTCCATTTTGGGATGCTTCCAGAGGGCGTTAGCTCGTAGGGATGTATCCATTTTTTTAACATGCCAGCCCGTAGGGCGAAATTCTATACCCAAATATATAGTGAAATAGGCAGCTAATGATGTTTCTATATATTACAGAAAACGTCAGAGGGTTCTATAATAGTATAATCATCATCCCATAACTATTCAGAGCATAATTTTTAGGAGTGCAATAATAGAACTTATTTGCATGAGCATTTTAATTGCAAAATGCTCTATTATAAATTATTGCACTTTCGAACAACTTATTTGCATGAGCATTTTAATTGCAAAATGCACTATCATTAGTTATTGCACGATGAGCAGAAATGATGCCAAAACAAACAATCAAATCGGCCATGCACTGTTACAAATTATTGCACGCTTATAAGTACCCTCAAAATTGGCTAATATGGATATCAGCATGAAGTATAGAAGTGTACTTCATGGATCAGTATTCTTTGGATAACACGGAGAACCTCTTATTTAATACCTCTACCATGTTGCATGTTTGCATAACTATCGATCCTGTGTTTCTGATTGTGACTGAGTTTTGGGTTACAGTACCACACAAACGAATAGTAGCACACAAAGAACTGCATACTACAGTATAAGAGTATAGACATTCTTGAAATAGTTCATAAAAACATTTTTGAATATTTTTTGCTTCACATTTTATGATAAGCATATAATCTTAATTTTATCCATCTTCTCTAAGCATTATAAACTTATGAAATTCATAAATTTTCTTTTTGACACATTTTGGTTATTTAGATGCTTATCGAACCAATTATTGAACCAATTATTCTCAAATAAAATTGCCATTATGCTCATTTCGTCCAATGCATGTTGAAGAATCTATAGTTCATAATGGCATTATTCATGGCTCCTAACATGGCTCCAAGCCCCTTCAGTCTCATTCTACAAAAGTCTAAAAGCAAATTACAGGCCGAATTAGAGTTTGGTTCTCGCCACATAGCTGGTCCCTATTACATAATGAATTAAATGATCCTTGATTTTAGGATATAAACATGCAGAAAGTTGATGAGTTCGACAAAAAGGTAAAAGATGAAAGGAGGAAGAAAAGAGAGAAAATCCCAACAAGACAGACGTATATCCCTCCTTCCCAGAGGAAGGCAAGTCCTACTTGTTTGGTATTTGGAAAACCATGTGCAAGACCCAAGCAGTCAACACAAATACAATGTTTCCTTGAACCCACATTTAATTAACTGAGAAGTCTTGCATCTCAGTATTCCAAATTATATATACACACAAACTACTAAGTTGCTAAGTTGATGCAAACCTTTCGAAATGATCAGAAATGATCTAAAATAGGTACCTAATAAACTCATAACTTTGCAGTCTCAACTTGCACCTGCTAGATATCTTGGAGAGACGGTTTTCAGGATGGAGATTGAGTTTGCCAGAAACAAATTTGCTCCGATCAAGATCAGAGAGGTAATTCATTGTAGGTAATAATACTATTCTTATAAAATATCTGATAGTGTGGTCTGTACACTCGTATCATTTTTTGCTTTTCTTAATAAGTTAATACAACAACAAAAGGCGTATACAATATGACATTATGTCAAAGTAAAAATCTGGGCATAGATCCGTTTGCCACTTTGTCCGGGGGCCAGTCTAATGCAGGTCTAACGCTGGTTTAATGCAGGTCTTGTGCCAGTCTAGTGCAGGTCTAATGCATGTCTAAATTTTGTGAACATACTATATTATAACAGTATAACCAATAATCTATATTAGCCAATTTTGAGGGTACTTATAAGCGTGCAATAATTTGTAATAGTGCATGACTGATTTGATTGTTTGCTTTGGCAGGGGAATGATTTCATTCTACTCATCGTGTAATAACTAATGATAGAGCATTTTGCAATTAAAATGCTCATGCAAATAAGTTGAATCGAAAGTGCAATAATTTATAATAGAGCATTTTGCAATTAAAATGCTCATGCAAATAAGTTCTATTATTGCACTCCTAAAAATTTTGCTCTGAATAGTTATGGGATGATGATTATAGAACCCTCTGACGTTTTCTGTAATATAGACACTTGCCTGCTCGGGTCCATATTGGTTTAGACCCTCGCCCTACGGGCTCGGGCTAAACTGGATACATCCCTCGGGCTAACGCCCTCTGGAAGTATCCCAAAATGGACCCGATAGGCGCGTGTCTATGTATTTCATAGATTCGTCTGGGCTATTGCGTGAGGGTTTAGCCAGCGGGAGGGGTTGAAAAATAGAGCGATAGACAAGCTGGCAGAATCCCTCTATCAAATACATTCACTGTCTCTATCACATAGTTTCAGTGTATTGTACTCCTTTCAAACAACACACACTCTTACTAGCAACATGTATAACAAATGTTTCGTTCCCGCGAGAATCTCTCTAAACATGTAATTACCGTCCCACGTGACTCGCACACGTGCCACTGTTACTGTACCAAATCAAGATCAGGTGTTGCGCGCGCGCACGTGCCAATGGTTATTGGTTTCGGAGCAAACGGTTTCTCATTCTCTCATTCACAGTTTCTGTTTTGTTTCGCCGTTCTGGCTCTGCTTTACTTGTTTACACGGCGAGAAAGTCCATTTACCTCTTTTGCATGCTCTGCAGATTATATCGCAATGCCCTTATTCGTTAATATTGTTTTTGTTGTATTGATTCTTTGATCGATATTGTTTTGTTGTTGCATTTGTAATCGTACAATAGTGCTCTTTGAGACATACTCCTGTTTAATTCATTAAATTATCAATTATTTCTGTTCACGAACCATCCTTCTCCTTCAGTGATTATTTGTATCATAATTTTCATTTGTATCATAATTTCCATGGTTTCGTTCCTTTAGTTAACAAATTGTTTTATTTTAAAAAAGGTATCGTAATGAATTTCAGACTTATTTGTAACACACGGTAACATGATTTGTAGCTGTCACTGCGCGTCACGTGACCAACTTTATCATAGTAGCTGTGATTCATTTTTCACCTTTTCATAAGTCAAATTGACGAACAATAGGTTTTCATCGAAAGTGCAATAATTTATAATAGAGCATTTTGCAATTAAAATGCTCATGCAAATAAGTTGAATCGAAAGTGCAATAATTTATAATACAGCATTTTGCAATTAAAATGCTCATGCAAATAAGTTTTAATATTGTTTTCCTCACATTGGCTAATACACTAAGAGCATGGCTTGGGATACGCTAATTACAGTTATTGCACTCGGCTTCGCCTCGTGCAATAACTGGGGTTATCGCACTCGGCTTCGCCTCGTGACGATAACCCAAATTATTTGCACTCGGCTTCGCCTCGTGCAATAATTTTTATTAGCGCATCCTAAGCCATGCTCTAAGCGTATATTATATAACGATCGTTATATAATTCTAGCTCCGTTAATTTTTGTTATATAACGGCTTCAAAAATTGATTTTAAGGGTCAATTAATAATTTTCATAAGATTTTAAAATTTTCGAAATTTTGGGGTGTGATAATTTTTCCAGGGGTGTGATAACTGTGCAGTTATCACACCCCTCAAAGAACAGTTATCACACCTTTGAAAAATTATCACACCCCAAAAATCATAACTGTAGAATTTTGTGATTCGTATTTATTTACTATGTAAAATCATTCATCAGACTTTTAGTCAATTCTCTCACTCCATTACGATACACCAGTGTATACAATATACATCTTATGTTATCTTGTTTATGCATTCACCGTTTACGTTAGTCATTATATGAGCCGCGCCCGCACGTGCCAGTAAAGCAGTAAGATCACTTGATCTAAATCAATACACCAGTGTATACATATTATGTTATCTTGTTTTGGTTTCATGAGTTTATGTATACTTGTTTGTCAGTATATGAGCCGCGCACCCACGTGCCAGTAAGACCACTTGCTCTCACTCCATTACGATACATCAGTGTATACGTATTACGTTATCTTGCTCTGGTTTCATGAGTTTATGTATACCTTGTTTGTCATTATATGAGCCGCGCACCCACGTGCCAGTAAGACCACTTGCTCTCACTCCATTACGATACATCAGTGTATACGTATTACGTTATCTTGCTTTGGTTTCATGAGTTTATGTATACCTTGTTTGTCATTATATGAGCTGCGCACCCACGTGCCAGTAAGACCACTTGCTCTCACTCCATTACGATACATCAGTGTATACATAGTATGTTATCTTGTTTTGGTTTCATGTGTTTATGTATACTTGTTGGTCATTATATGAGCCGCGCACCCACGTGCCAGTAAGACCACTTCCTCTCACTCCATTAGGATACATCAGTGTAGCAGTGTATACATTTATTTTGTTATCTTGTTTTGGTTTCATGAGTTTATGTATACCCGGTAGTCGATATATCAACCGTGCACCTACAGTACTTACCCTCACTACAATTTGCCTATAAATACATAAATATGCATCCTTTACGGCGTTACACACTTACACGGAAATGATCTTTCAATTTTGTTTTGATGTTGCTACACATTTCAATCGACGATCACTTTTATAGTACCTTGGAATCGAAAGATATGAGCAAAGTTTATAAGGATTCCGGATTTACGTTTTATTCATACTTAGAAGGCAAATTTAAATATACATAGCCACTCTTCACCATCTAATCTAAGATTCCTTGATATTTTCCTAAATAAATTTCAGGCCCTATACTCTTTAAGTCTTTAGCTCAAAGGATTTTTATATTTAAAAGCTTCTAAATTTGCTTTTTTCATTGGAAAAACCAGTGTAGATCTCCGCCCGTTTCTCACGTTATATAATAGATTAATCAAACACCCGCAGGATACGTTTATATCAATTATCACACTCGCCTTCGGCTCGAGTGATAGTGGAATTAATACACTCGCCTTCGGCTCGACAATAATTATCACACTCGCTTCGCTCGTGTGATAATTCATAAACGTATCCTAAGGGTGTTTGATTATCCTATATTAGCCAATTTTGAGGGTAGTAGGCGCAATAATAATAAGTAATATTGCAATCCTCATTATTGGCTAATACACTAAGAGCATGGCAAATGGTCATGACGCTAATAAAATTATTGCACTCGGCTTCGTGCAATAACTTGTATTATCGCACTCGGCCTGCTCACTCGTGCGACAATACAATGCACTCGGCTACGCCTCGTGCAATAATTTCTATTAGCGCATTCCCAGCCATGCTCTAAGCGTATAATATATTGTTATTATGCATTACTTTCAGAGTGAGTGTATAAAAACAGCATGTGAGCTGTTTGTTAATCGCCACAACATGTCCAGTGATGTGATACCTAACTTGGAAGCTCAGATATCACTTCATATGGGGCTCGCTGCTTTATCTCCACCATCCCAATGATTGTTACTTTGATTGTGTTTTATGATGTTTATATTCATATAACTTCTTTTGTTGGGGTTTGTAGATCTGGACAGTGGAAACGTTGTTAGTGAGTCAGCATAACGAAGAATAGCATTTTCACATCCGAAGATATGTTTGTTGGCGAGGTTGTATCAGTTTGGCCCAGCGTCTGACGCTCACCCTTTCAAGAAAAGGATTCTACTTACTATAGGTTATAGATAATGATCAATGCAAGTGCATGTTGATGAAAGGATCCAAGAATACTTTGACATTTCAATTTGTCAGAATAGAAACTACTATGATATATGCTATATTATTTTTTAATAATATTATTTCACTATCTTTCGTTTTTACCAATTAATCGTTGACAAGTTATTGACATTTGGTATTTTTATTGGCATTTTGTTTTATTGTTAATGGAAATCTATGTTGCAGAGTATTTCATGCTTCCTGTTACCAGGGTTGTTTTTGAATTTTGATTCACAACTTTATTTTAACGATCCTCCATTCCACTGGACTACTCGACTGTCACTTTCCCACCCTCAGAACTGTTGATAATGTATCCCACCAAAGTGTCGTGGTTACTGAGACAGAACAAAGCTCTCTCTTTCCCCACGTCGTTACCAGTCCTTGAGGAGCTGTGTGGTGGCATACATCCCGGTAAAATCATTGAGTTCTGCGGCCCCTCTGCCATCGGCAAGTCCCAGCTGTGTTTCCACCTGATGAGAGACTGTCTTACAGCCGGTAAAAAGTGCGTTATTGTGAGCAGTACACGGTTACCGGTGTCCGAAACTCAGAAACTCACCCCAAAAGAAAACTTATCGGTATTCTACGTTCATTCAGTGTTCGAGCTACTTGCGACATTGCAAGCTGTTGATGCGCTGCAAACCAGTATGGTGGTCATTGAAGGCATTCAGCCGTTGCTGCAAGCCGTGCTTGGATCATGCGAACTACCGGGGTCAAGCCCTCCTAAACGATGTTAAGTGCTGCATGGGGGCTGTGGCAGTTAAATCAGTTGTCCTGTGTACCAATGGAATCGTCAGTATCGGAGATGGGAAGCACGGTCCGGCGCTAGGCAGGGCGTGGGAAATAGTGCCGTCCGTCAGGATCATGATTCTCAGCAACTCCGTGGGTAAACGTGTCATGTGGCGGAACAGGGAGCGAGTAGCGGAGCTGAGTATAGGGGATGATGGGGTCAGAGTGTCGTGGGGAGACACCAATCACTGACATCTTCCTCTTAAATCAGGGAATTTGAGGAAATTTCAGAATGAACGGTTTTTAAATTAATTTTTTCTTTTCACTTTTCTTTCATTAATTCAGGGACGATAAATCTTTGTTGTAGTTATTTATACCTACTTATTAAGTTATCAATTTAAAATTTTATAATTCATATAATATACGTCTAAATATTCGAATCTATTTTTGGATGACGTAAATTTATTAAAACTTTGAACCTATTTAATAACCTTTTCGTTTCTTTTTACTCAAAAATTTGATATTTACTTTTTGATATTTACTTTGATCTATTCCTCTGCTGTCCATCTCGATTTGATTCTTAGGAACTAATACTCTAATAGTTATAATAATATTATACTGACATCTAAGCTCTTAAAAGTTTTAAAAAGCAATAAATCGATACAGTGCACCTAAAATAAAGATAAATGGTTTGTTGAAAATTTGTAACTTACACAGGTGTACCACGAGACTTTTATTCTCTGCAACTGTGCTATCTTAAATGTGTATCTCTATATTGTATTATTCATCACACAGTTCACCATCAATTCACCATTCTAAACCCTGATAATGTCACCTCTAACGCCCCGTGTTCACCATCAATTCACCATTCTAAACCCTGATAATGTCACCTCTAACGCCCCGTGTTCTACAGCTCTATCTAGCTATGGCTGGAAGTGTCTGATATTTGCTCCTATTTCTGCGAGTATTCGAGTGATGGATTCCCCCGGTACAGCAATGATACAAACCATATCCACTGAAGATAGCAATGACGGCGTCGAGAGCATTGTACGGACCTTCCTTATCGAACAGGAGTAAGTTGGGAGGGGGGGGGTTGTCGAGTGTAGTGGACTGTAAAACCACAGGTGTTGAGAGTTCGAGAAGTGAAAATCATTCCGAAATTTTCGAATCGCGTGGCACCAAGTCTGTACGTGTTATATTGTTAAATCAGTACCGTTGAAGCAGTTCTACCGAATAACGGTTGTCGGTAGTTTGGAGATTTCGGACGGTGTTCTTAGAGCCCGCAACATCTAGTACATACAGCTGTAGAACTTGTATTCGCTGTATTGTGTACTGTTCAGTGTAAAGTGTGCAATGTTCAGGGGAACAGAATTGGCACCTCACGATTACTTGACCTCACGGCATTTCATCTCGTAATATCTCACCTCCACGCAAAGGATAGGGCTTTGGTTAGAGTTAGGGCGTTGGGTATTGGATAAGGTCAGGTAAGGTCAGGGTTATGCATACGCTCAGGACAGAGAGTGTTGATAAGTGATATTTGGAACATTTAGGGAATAAATTGGAAGGGCACACTTGAGTAAAAAAGCTAAAGGGGGATATCGCGCAGAGGGGACTACAGAGAACGGAGAGCTGTGGGCTGATATGTTGTGCGATGATGTGAACATGTGAAACACAAGTTCGGGGTGCTCTGGTTTTTGATTTTATTCTGTCATTCTACTTGAACATTCCATTGATTTATTCGGAATGGCTGCACTCAAATGGATTGAAGTGTGAATAGTATAAAGTAATCTTAAATTTACATGAGATAAAGTGCTGTAAGGTTGGTAGTTATTCAGGTGAAAAGTCGTACCCTTGTGAACAGTGCTTTGTATAGTGCGTACAGGGTTATGTATTTTGGAATGTGTGCTAAATATGGTGTCCATTTTATGGAGTTTGGTAACGTGACTTCTGTTGAAACCTTTAACTCAATCTGACTACCACTTTCTCAGGAGGATCAATGCTTCCACCTCCAGAACGAGACGAAACTCTGTGGTGGATCAGATATTTAGAGGACACGGTCAGGTGAGACACTTACTAATTAATGGTAATTAAATCATAGTATCCTTATTCTTCTTATTATTATGAGGGTTATTGTTAATTGTAATCAATAATGCACTTTTGTAGGCTGTAGTTCATGTTATGACTTTATGAACTACCATAAGAGCAGTTAACTCTGTTGGAATTCAAGGCTTGCATTGTTTGTACTCATCCGCTAGAACTTCAGGGATTATTAACGGGCCCTTGTTCACTCCAGCAACTCCAAGAGCCGGACCAAAGTCCCCCTAACTCTGATGTGGGCCGGCAGTTGGCCGAGATAGCTAACCAGCTAGACGAACGGTACTTCAGAGAGGAAACAGGTTATTGCCAAAGCAAATCAGTGATTTTGAAGATCATCGAATGATTCAGATTAATATCTCAAATTGTCTCGAAAGTATTGGTACAATGTTTTCATCCGATGATATTATTCACACTGTGTTTTTGAAATCGATAACATTTTCTCCCTGCAGATCAGTACATAAGCTCGCTGGAGCGCCGCCCCGAGCAACGGATGAACAACCTGCAACGTATAATACACGGCGTATTCCAACATGGGATCACCGCTGGACACGTGATGTCCCTCCTCATATTCGGATACAGGTACCTTCGCATGCCCAACGTATAATACACGGCGTATTCCAACATGGGATCACCGCTGGACACGTGATGTCCCTTCTCATATTCGGATACAGGTACCTTCGCATGCCCAACGTATAATACACGGCGTATTCCAACATGGGATCACCGCTGGACACGTGATGTCCTCCTCATATTCGGATACAGGTACCTTCGCATGCCCAACGTATAATACACGGTATTCCAACATGGGATCACCGCTGGACACGTGATGTCCCTTCTCATATTCGGATACAGGTACTTATAATACGGCGTATTCCAACATGGGGATCACCGCTGGACACGTGATGTCCCTCCTCATATTCGGATACAGGTACCTTCGCATGCCCAACGTATAATACACGGCGTATTCCAACATGGGATCACCGCTGGACACGTGATGTCCCTCCTCATATTCGGATACAGGTACCTTAGTATGTCCAACGTATAATACACGGCGTATTCCAACATGGGATCACCGCTGGACACGTGATGTCCCTCCTCATATTCGGATACAGGTACCTTCGCATGTCCAGTGCGTGAATCAGGTGGTTTCCTTGCACTTTCTGTAGAACTGCTTCTTTGATCAAAGTCAGGGCACGGAAAGTGGATGGTTTTGTTTCTTCTACTTCAGTACTCGGTAACGTCAAAGGAATGAGTTTATGAGTATCAAATTAAGCCATGATTAACTTCACTGTCAGCTCAATTCGACGCGTTCTTACTCACATTACGTGGGTTATATTCGGAATTTGGAAATTTAAAACTTTAAAACGTCCGAGTGGTCAATGAATAGCTTCTAATCTAATCTCTTATGACAATATGACCTTATGATATGACGCGAAACAAAATCAATCTTATTATTAATTTTCTCCACCTGGTCCCACTCTAAGTTGTATTGCTTTTTTCTCAAGTACCACCCAAGAAGTTAATGATTTTAAGATTAGGTATAAGCAGGCTTAGTTATGTAAGTATGTAGAGAAATCCTAATATCCTAATAAAGTAATAATACCGACTGGCTTCGGTAGGGTTAAGATGTCTTTATGTGCACGACGATCTATACTTCTATATGACCTCATACCTGAGTACCCAGTGCTTGCAAATACAATCCTACTATTACTTGATACCTGAGTTTTGACTTTCGACTTTCAAAATGTCTCATGACTTCTTGACTTGATTTGGTGTTGCGAGTTAATGTGGTTATTTGTCAGTGTGTCTGTAATCATGTGATTATCAACACACTGCCTTGACAGGACTGTAGGAAACGAAAACCTCCTGCGCTTTCTGTCATTGAAAGGTGCCATCGGTCCACAAAAGAGGTGATTTTCAAAACCCTGATTTACCTCTTGGTAGCGATGAAGTTAAAGAAAGAAATGTAGTCAAAAATATCACTCTGAATTTCTTAAATCTTACCCAATTTCCGTTCTTAGTTCTGTCGCAACCATGACCTGATATAATGAAATCAGGCAGAATTTAGAAAATAAGCTGTTCTGAAACCTGCGACTTCACAGTATACTATCGAGTAATGATAAACTGTAAGTGGTAGTTCAGGTTCGATGTAATTTATTTAGGAAGTATACAGTCTCTATTCATAGACCTATTCGAGGTATGTATATCGGTACCTCCATGGAATGTAGACTGACGGACATGTCAATTGATAGCCGGAAACGGGGGCCTATTCACATGACACATGTATCTACTCAAAGTTCCAATTCGCTGTACTATGCTTTAAATATGTACCAACCAAGACTCGTACAGTGAACCATTGCGAACACACAGCAAACCCTTGACCTTGTGGTAGCTGCCTACAACCACTAATACAAGTCATGGCTGATGTTGACCTCCCCTGCCCTGCCATTAGCAATATATCTCTACGTGACATCATTTCTAAAAATAGGCCTTACATCACGTCCCCATTATGATGATGTTATGATGTGTGCGCATATATATTTTACATTTTCTGCTCTCAAACCAATGCAAAATATTCCACAATTGTCTGCCCATTTCCTCTACTCCTTCAACACGACTTCCCCTTTTCATTGGCCCCTATTACAAGTCGTCATCTAATCCATTGCATGCCCTAACATGTCTTCTATTATGTAGCACGTGCCTATCAACTTTTTGGCAAGGATAAAGCTTTACTGTTTGTGGAGCGCGCGGTAACAAAATCATTGAAATCACGTAAGATTTAATTGCGCGCGACGTAGATATGAAGCAATATAATAACACCGAGTGGAAACACTCAAAGCAAGGATCAGTCACTACCACAAGGAGGTCGGCGTACCCCCACCCACTCATTGTCACCTCAAGTCCCCCACGTACAGAGAGGCCATCTTCCCACCACATCGACCCCTGTTGATGAAGATGTTACAGACTTCTCCCTGGACTCTGAGGTTAGCTTTACTCCACCAGTTCTTCGTTCCAGGATTCTTATTAAGAATCATGCTTTTGACACCGAACTCTGAATCAAGCCCTATCTGTTATAGCAAGAATCATGATAAAGCATCTGATTTGGCAAAGACTCTATAGTTTCGTCAACATCATCTATTTCAGATGCCGGAGATAGCAGAAAAAGGAGCAAAAGACAACCAGCAAGTGTGATCCCAGAAAAAACCACGTCTTTAGTAGACATGGCAATTCAACAGGATAGGAGCAATCTGGAGATAGCTGCCGGTGTTGAGCCTACTGATATTATGTCCCTAAAGTTACAGATATTCACAAAGGGATAAGAGGATCAGCTGAAAGGGTCATAGGTTGGGAAGAGTCTCAAGTCAACTTCGAATCAGTGAAAGACTCACCTTCATATGATTTCGAGATCAGAAGTGGTATTAAGAATGCTAGGGATAAAGAAACATGGGATGAAGTTGATCAACGGTTCAAGGAACTATGGAAAGAAGGCATAGAAGACTGTGAAACCGAAAACTGTTCGCAGTTCTGAGCCTTTTCAAAAACTGTGTATACACAGCAGCAAAAGAAATTGCTGGGACAAATGATGATAGTCTTAAGACCCACAAGAACCTGAAGTACATCGATGAACAGAAGAAAAGATTCGGCGAGAGAAGAATGTTGCAAAAGAAGAAATTCAAAGCACTTCAGAGAGACATAAACACGCCTGATAGTGCGTTAGAAGAACATGATAGGTATTGAGGAAGCTAATGACTGCACAGCAAACCGAAGAAACAAGAAATTGCTATCAACGAAAGGCTTGAGGAAGGAAAACACCAAATCATTCTGTAGAAACCCCTATGAGTTCATCAAGGAAAAGGTCACATGTAAACAACAGGCAAGATCATGTCACCAGACTGCTCCGTTGATGAGGCTAAGGACTTCTTTCAGGAAAGATACTCTGACAAAGACAGAAGCAAGAGTATTCCCCTTCCACATAATTTGCCAGCACCAAAGGATCCCCACCTATCCCTTTGCCCTACAGGAAGTCTCAGATGAAGAAATCTACGAATATATCAGATCCAGAAGAAACAAGTCAGCACCTGGTCCTGACGGATCCCATTCAAGATTTTTCAATCATGCCCGAACATCAGATGTATACTGTACAGTATAGTCAGAGGTATGTTCATAGAGAAGGCGATTCCTAAAGAAGAAAAGGTTGCATTGAAGATCCTGATCCCGAAAGGCAGCTCCAGAGATGTTGGCGAGTTTAGAGATTTGACCTCTCTTCAACACAACGCTAAAAGTCGTAATGGGAGTCTGGTCAAGGAGAGTCAGAAAATTCATGATGAGGAAACAAATACTAACATGGACGTCTCAAAAAGGCTTTACCAAAATCAGTGGTTGTGTGGAGCACAATCAAACAGTTACAGAACTGCTGAAGAGTAAGATCAAAGAAGGAGATGATGCATTCATAGTGTGGATGGACTTGGTGTAATGCATTTGGCAGTATCAAACACAATCTGATGTTTGCTGCACTCAAGTTCTACGGTATACCAGACGACGATAGAACTTTATAGCATCACTATACACAGAATGCTTACGTGAAAGTCAAGACAAAAGAATGGATTACTAGATCGTTCAGAATAGAGAAGGGTTCACTGCAGGAGGGACCAGAAGCAGGCCTATGTTTTAATATAACATGGAACCTGGGGCTAGATTTTCTGTACATGTCGCCCTTTTGCCATTGGAGGCACAGGTGGAGAAACCTGTGGCTGGTTTTGCAGATGATGTAACTCTCGCAGCTACAAATAGGGATTTCCCAGAGCACTTGTCAAAGCCGCAGAGAACTTCTGTGAATGGGCAGGACTCCAGTTTAAGGATGCAAAGTGTAAGGCTATGGGAGTGGTGGAGGGAGTCTCGTCAACCCACTCATCGCTGTCAATGGTAAAGTCATACCAGCTATGCACAAAGCTCCGTTCAAGTTCCTAGGACGTCTGGTGTATCCAAAGTTTGAGACCAAGGAGGAACAATCAGTTGTTGATAAATTCATCAATCTGATGAAAAGGACAGACGAGATACACATAGACAATAGGAAGAAAGCTTTGATGTAATAGTCAATGGAGTGTTGCCAGCCATGTCCTGGGATTTCATGATCTACAAATTCACGGAATCAGGCATAGCAACAATGGAAGCATGTGCCACAAGATTGTTAAAGAAATGGTTAGATTATGCAAGAGCGCTGATCCAACAATCTTGTACAGATCAGAGAAGGGGCTCGAATAAGATCAGTCCGAGAAGCCTGCATGAAAGCACAAGTGAACAAGGAGATAATTTTTGTTGTAGCAGACAGGACAGTGAGAACAGTTGTTTTACAAGGAGAGAGTCAGAAACAAATCATGGACAAGAGATGGAAACCGTCGGCTGTGCTGGACGAAGTGGTACAGCGTGTAACATACAGGCACAAGTATAAGGGCCAAATGGACAGAAGGGGCTAGGTCACAATGTCTACCTGAACAAGCCAGTGGAGAGGAAAGAGCTTACTAAGGAAGTAACATCAATGAAAGAAGAGATGATCCCCATATCCTCAGTCTCGCACAACAGAGCAGATGGACACAATGGGACAGTGGTCAACCTCGACTTGAAGTGGAAGGAGATATTGTATGGCATGTCCCCAGCATGTTGTCATTCATCTTGAACTCAGTCCAGACACCTTGCCCCATCCCGTCAATCTCCGACGATGGAAGCTTGACACACAGGCAAGCTGTGCACTCTGTGGATGGAAACATGGATTTGCACATATACTATGCGGGTGCAAGGTGGCTCTGAACAAGGAAGGATCAGTTACCGACACGACAGCATTCTGACGGTTATTCAAGACGCAATCCTCAACAAAGTGAAGCAGGTAGACAACATTGTCCCATTGACCACAGGAAGAGAACCAGTGTTGTTCGTTGGGAGTGGACAAAGAGCGAGGAAGAAGAAGAAGAAGGTGCATCATGGGATAATTGATGTATCCAAAGACTGGATTACCCAGACAGACTTCAGAAGAAAGCAAGTACAATTTCCACCACACATCATCACAACGGCAGAAAGACCAGACCTAGTGCTTTACTCAGACTCCAAAAAAGTACTGGTTATCTTGGAGCTTACATCACCAGCTGAAGATAACATCGAGAAATGAGAAGTGAAGAAAACTAAATATGAGAAGTTGGCCGAAAACATCAGAGAAGGTGGTGTATGGAAAGTATTTGTCTTTACTATTGAAGTTAGGGGCCAGAGGATTTGTCGCTAAGCAAACAGCTTCGGTATGGCGACAACTCGGAATGAGTGAAACCGATGGCCGGAAGCTTACAGAGGCAATATCCAGAACAGCCATTCGTTGTTCACACTTCATCTGGATTTGCAGGAACACGCTGGAATGGACTGCACCAAGTCACGGTGCCACCAACACCAGTGGATGAGTGAAAGGATGCTCGTTTCATGACAGTCCCCATATCCTACCGTACCTATCTCTGGAGTCAATGAAGGATCTGTGCATCCGTGCACATTTCCTGGGAGTGATCTTATGCTGAGGTGTTGTCAGAAATGACAACCCAGTCGGCCGGGACACTACCCATCTCTTGGTGCTTCATTATGACATTGCTCCACTGAGATATTATGACACCTGGCATGGGTAATGACATGACAACGAGTGCAGCGAACCAGTTGTTTCAAGACCAAAGACATCAGATTGGTTAGGAAAGCAATATGGGTTAGCCCTTTCAAAGATTTATTGAGATGTATTATTTGTATATAATAACAGGATCCTGAGATGCATGCGGCTGTGACACTGTTCCCTCAACTTGGGCGCACAAGTGAAGCAGTGTGGGCCAGAGACGTTGTGGGCTCTGAGCACTCTGACCCTACGGCTGCCTTGGTTTATAGATGCATTGGTTTTAAAGATGTTTTGGAGAGGTGTTAGCGGTTGTGTGGCTATTGTCAAGAGGTGGAGAGATGGCAGAGCTGTTAATGGACAGATGTGGCTGTGATGGGGATGGTGGCTTCGCGGACTTTCAAACGGTGGGTGACAGATTCTTGCAGCGCCCTGACTCCTTACCATTGATGGTACTTAATATGCGCCGCCAGAAATGGCGAGGAAGTATTGGGAGTAGGGTGCAGTGTGTAGAGTATAACATCAGCATACACACTTTTATTATTTATTTATTATCCGGTCGGTCGGCGAGCACGTACGAACGTTACATTAAAATTTGAAGCAGCCCAATTACCTTAGTACAGAATATTTATACGTCACGAATTTTATACGGATATTATTTATACGACATTAAATTTATACGATTTTATCAGCCACCTTGAAAAAAGAAATTCGGTTTGATGAATTCAGTAACAATTTTGATATTAATTATTAGATGTGAGACAAGAGAAATGGCCCACTAAGCCATCAGTATCCCTTATGTTTCGAGTATCACGTATTCTTTTCACTGCTTCATAAGCGATACCAGCTGCAGACTATCCTTGTAAAATATTTGACTTTCCTTCTGGTGTCTTAAAGTAAATGAAAGCCTTGGATATTGTCTTTGCATGCAGAGTTCGAAAAACAGCTTTTCCTGTATTTACTTTGATGTCATCTATTTCTGGAGAAATGTTAGGTCATAGACTAGTAATCTCAGCACTACAATCCTGTTCAATACTTTTCAATGCACGGTTGACAGTCAGATCAAGTGGCTACAAGAATGTAAAATTTGTACGACACATAATTTATACTTCATAAATTTTATACGGCATGAAATTTATACGAAAAAAATCAAAATTCGTATAAATATTGTGATGTATAAATATTCTGTACTAAGGTATTGTAATTTGAAGTAGCCCCAATGGGTTGACAGTTGTGTTAACCCTACCAACTACGTCCATCAGTTGTTACTGATCACAACCTCTGTCAGTACCAACTCTTCCTCTACAACTTCGTTTGCTACATGGTCAGGTGTAGCAGTATGGCTGGCTGAAGACATCCTCAAAGTATCAAACCCTCCCATCATCACAAAGACAATCCACACCCACAAAGACACTTGTCAGACGTTGTCTGACCCCTACGCCTTCGGCGCGCGCGTCCGCCGAAATAATGGTCAGAAATAATGGTCAGACAACGTCTGACAAAAAGACACTCCCTACCCACAAAGGCATCCTACACACCACCCCTCACTCATTCTCCCCTGCTGGGATCATCTGGACCGCTTGAGAACAGAGATCACTACAAGCGTGCAGAGTAAAAAACTGCTTAGGCACTGCCGATCATGGACTCGAAATGAATCACCTAGGTGACTCAATCAAATTTTATATATACAGTCCATTCATTTGAAAATCTGGATTAGTAACCCTCTCTTCCTTAATGCCGAGGACAGCCTAATTACCTATAGTGCCAAGTTTGTATGGGTGGGCGACATCTCATCTCACGACATTTCATCTCAGGACACTTCATCTCCCTGTCCTGACGCTAACCATAACCCAAACCCTACCCCTGACCCTAACCCAAACCCTAACCCTGTCCCTAACCCAAACCCTAAACTTTGCGTAGAGCTGACATATTGCGAGATAAAGTGTCCTGAGATGAAGTGTCGTGAGATGAAATATCCGTTCCCCGTTTGTATAATTGCATCAATCCATTTTCCATCCATCTTATTACATTTACATTGTGCCTGAGCCAATAAACCATGATGCACTTCGCTTATACAGTAGCTCTTTGAACGTTCGTGTCTGTATGATCTTCCATTGCATATTTTGATGGACAGGAGCAAGCATTAGAAAGGAAAGCAAGGACTTGACTTTAACAGTAGTTCGATAGAGCATACTACATAGGATTACCATAGAATAGGTGTTTCTAACCAGCCCAAACACTAAATCCCAAGCATCAATGTCCACACACTACTACAACTCCTTCGGAGTTTAAGCTACTCGCCTCTGGAATCTGCTGCCAAAGACTGTGAATGAGAAAGACACCCTGGCAGCCTTCAAGGAAAGTCTCGGAGAGTTCCTTTGAAGTTTTCCAGACATGCCCCCTACTTGTGGATATACTGCTGTAGACAACGCAGCCTTGTTCTGTGCAGTCTTTAGAGGAGCTCAGCTTTACAATGATTGGGAGACTCGCATGTCGACGTCGTCCAGAAGATTAATGATTTCACGGATCGGGTCATTGAATAAGAGTCGCATGATTACAATCGACGATCATTAATTTGAATTTGATTTTGATACAGTTTTGATCAGTTTTTCAGTCAATTTTTAGTTATTCTAGTTTTAGTACGGCAATTTTAGTTGATCAGTATTTAGTATCATGAATTTAATGATAGGTAGTAACGAGTTAGTATATGAATCTAGATTAGGGTTTCCATTATCTACTTGAAATCTTTTATCTAGATAAATAGATAATTTTTTCGCCATTATCTAGATTATCTAGATAAACTAGATAATTTTTGACTCAGAAATTTATCCAAATTTGACACAATTTTCAACGTTAGAAATGCACGACTGTTGCAGTGGAACATCATACTATAACCAGCTGTCGGTTATTGAAATGGATGATATTAATGGCCACCAAAAGTTCATGAGGATATTAGGATTTTGAATAGAGTTCAGGACATTCATTGCTTCATTTGGATTGAGTTGAAATCAGTTATCACCCATAAATTCTCCTATCATAAAATAACAACATTATCTACCAATTAGTTGCAATTAATAATTGCATTATTCATCGGAAAACAGTCAATAAATGTGGAAATAAAGTAAATTTCATGATGATGGCCTCGGAGTTGCTGGAATGCTGGTAAAATTGAGAATAACTGAATAAAAAATAAGGAATAAAATTCCCTCGTATTAAATCATCATAACAAACCAAAGTTGACAGTTCCTTGACTCTTGAGCTGAATGCATTAATATTGACCGTTTTGTAGGTTACTTTCAAATAAGCAATCACTTTGCCATAGCTGGAGGCTACTTTCGTACATATTTACAGCCTACTTTTCGTCAAAGGGCGTCAATAATTTGACATAAATTGGAAGCAGAATAGCGAGTGTTACGAGTAGGTATTCAACTTTCGTTAAAGTGGCAAATGACGATTTGTAAGATGTGATAAGATACTTTGAACAACGCCTTCTAATTCTGTAGCTATTCATATCAGTTTAACAAAGGTCAAATCATCAGTAAAACAGATCTAAGTACTTGAATCCAAACAACCTGCCCATGAACCTGAGGGCCCTAAACATTGAACTATGTCCATATATAATCATGAAATGAGTTACCCAAGTCCTATGCATAGCCATAAATTGTCTTACGACCTAAGATCTCCGAAACGGGTATGAAAATGAACAGATCAGAAATTTTGAAAATTTAAAATCCTACAATTATTGAAGAAATTCAGGAAAAATGGCGATTTTAGCTGAAATTTCATGGCAAAAGGGCATATGAAATTTATCTAGATATCTAGTACAAATTATCTAGATAAATAGATAACGATTTTTTGCAAATTGTCTAGATAATCTTATCTAGATAATATCTAGATGGAAACCCTAATCTAGATAACCCTAGAACTCGTATTTTAAGGTATTTTAAGGTATTTCAAGTTCTTAGGTTAGGCATTACATACTCCGTAGTTTTAAGAGTTTAGAGTTTATGATTTTATTCTATATTAATTTATTGTATTTACAGACCTGAAGATGTCGTAGAACGACGAAATTGATTGTCATTAAAGAACCACATCGTTTACATTTGTATCTGTACCATTGAGTCAATTAATAAATTACTCATCAATCAGAAGATTAATGGTATCAAAGGTAATATAAGGTAAAAGCGGATAAGTGTATTTCTTTATTTTTTGCATATCATTTCCTACTCATCACTTAGAACTAGATATATCCCACCTTATTACAATCCTCCACTCAAATGGTACCATTAAAGAAAAAGGTCGAATTTCCTCAACAAGAAAGGTTCCATTTCTAAATAGGGTCAGAAATCGTCTCAAAAATGGCACTATTTCTGAATAATATCAGTTACCTTAGTGGTAGAAATTAAGATCTGTACTATTTAAGGCAGTAAGTGATTTTACTGCCTTAAATAGTACACACCTTAAATTCTACAAATCTTAATTTCTACCTACCGCAATTTGTACAATACCAAAATTTCATCAAGTTTTTGTTACAGTGAAGATTAATCGGGATTCATACCTATTTTTTCTTTCGCTGCAATATTAATTTGGCACTCTATTTTCAAAATATAGTCTCAATACAGGTTCAGAATTTTTCAGTGAAAGCATCAGTGCCGACATCAGTGTTGACTCTAGGATACTCATTGACCTGATCTCTCTGCTTAGGGAGCTTCACAACAAACCTAACCTATCCATGGATGGTATCAGCATTGCTAAGACAACTGTTGACCCTGACACCACCAACATCAGCAACCAACAGCATATCAGGCACATAGAAATCGTGACCAGGGCCATCAAATGTATGTACAAAAGTAAAAATGTGCCCTCAAGTACAAAAAGAGTCAACAGCATATCAGTGCATGCTAACATTCTCATTGACCAGTCCTTCAGCATTATCTTTACCTCTCTTCATTCCTCTGGAGACAACGACGTCCAAGTGTCCCACTCAGTTTGGATCCCAGATGGCTGAGTGGAGCGGAGGGGGTGTTTCCGACTTGCGCTGGTAATAATCCAGCCACCTGCTAGGTATGTGTGGGAAGCGGGTGCCCCTCTGATGCTCGCCTGGCTGCGTACCTTTGGGCTTGTGCCTCATGCGTGAGGCATGCGCAGGTCAGGGGATGTTATTTCTCCTCCTTCTTCTTCCTCTTCTTCCTTCTTCTTCTTCTTCTTCCTGCAGTCCCCCCTGAACCCCTCATCATTTCCTTGGAAAGTTGGAACTCCTTTGAGTACAGTCAAATCTGGCCGAAAATAGCCCAAAATCGGAACAAATTCTACACCAAGCGATTTTGACTGTTTTCTATAGTTTTTTGCCCAAAAAATCGATCTAGCAACTTTCCAAGACTTTCCAGGGTGGGGAAAGTGCCGAAAAATCGATTTTTAGTTGAGGCGCAGCCGACTGACCTGTGAAAAATCATAACTTGGCCCAGGAAGGTCGTAGAGACTTCGTTTTAGGCTTAAAAGAAGCGCAATGGCCATGTTTATATACGACTTGTTAATAAACATATGGCCTAAAATGCTCAGGAACAGAGTTATGGGCAAAAAACTGTTTTTGGGCACCCGCGAGACATTGTGGAAGCGATTTTTGTATCTAGATCCAGGAAGGTCGTAAAGACTTCGATTTGGGCTTAAAAGAAGCGCAATGACCATGTTTATATACGACTTGTTAATAAACATATGCCCTAAAATGCTGAGGAACCGAGTTATGGGCGAAAAACTGATTTTTTGGGCACCCACGAGACATTGTGGAAGCGATTTTTGTATCTCGGCCCAGGAAGGTCGTAGAGACTTCGTTTAGGGTTTAAAAGAAGCGCAATGGCCATGTTTATAGTCGACTTGCTGATAAACATATGCCCTAAAATGCTCAGGAACCGAGTTATGGGCGAAAAACTGATTTTTTGGGCACCCATGAGACATTGTGGAAGCGATTTTTGTATCTCGGCCCAGGAAGGTCGTAGAGACTTCGTTTAGGGCTTAAAAGAAGCGCAATGACCATGTTTATAGACGACTTGTTCACAAAAATATGCCCTAAAATGCTGAGGAACCGAGTTATGGGCGAAAAACTGTGTTTTAGGCACCTGCAAGGCATTGTGGAAGCAATCTTGGCCCAGGAAGGTCATTGAAGCTTGATTTTGGATTTGTACGACATGTGAATAAACATATGTCCTCAAATGCTCCAGAACAAAGTTATGGGCGAAAAACTGATGTTTTCGGCATTATAAGACATGGCCAATGCTATTTCTGCATCTCTGCCCAAGAGGCTTGTAGATTTCATTGTAGACCTCAGGTTATTAGCAAAAACCTGATGTTTGGTCAATATCGGCCATGACTCATCAGACAATAGACATGGCTGAAGCAATTTTATATCCTAGTTCAGCAAAGCAGTATGGACTAAGTTTTAGGTATTGCCACACATACAGGTCGTAGAGCTAGGTGTCATCAATAAATCATCAATCATCATCTTTACATTAGCCCTAATAGTCTACACAGTGCCGTTCTTTTTAAGTTTTAAGCCCTTCTTGGGGCAAAGCTGTGATTAGAAAATTGTGCTTGCCTTAGTAGGGAGCCCCATATCAGTTTATCAAATCTATACAAGTCTGTTTATAAACATGGCTTTTGTATTATTTTGATAAGTTTCAATGACCTTCCTAGGCTGAGCCCAGGAAAATTGCCTCAACTCAGAAGAAAACTAAAATTACATGAATTTGTTCTAGAGCATTTTAGTACATACCTTTGATAACAAGTAGTATATAATACACATGCCCATTGCACGTATTTACAGCCCACAATGAAATCTCTACTCAAGACTCTTGGGCCAAGATACCTAAATCGCTTCAGCAATATCTCACAGGTGCCCAAAAATTCAGTTTTTCGCCCATAACTCGGTTCCTCATCATTCTAGGGCATATGTCTAGGGCGTATATAAACAATGACATTGCGCTTCTTTTAAGCCCAAAGCGAAGTCTCTACGTCTTTCATGGGCTGAGAATTGAGATACAAAAATCGCTTCTACAATGTCTTACATGTGCCCAAAAACAGTTTTTCGCTCATAACTCTGTTCCTGAGCATTTTAGGGCACATTTTTATTAACAAGTTCTATATAAACATGGCCATTGCGCTTCTTTTCAGCCCTAAACGAAGTCTCTAACGACCTTCCTAGGCCGAGATACAAAAATCGCTCCACAATGTCTCGCGGGTGCCCAAAAATCAGTTTTTCGCCCATAACTCGGTTCCTCAGCATTTTAGAGCATATGTTCATTAACAAGTCGTATATAAACATGGTCATTGCGCTTCTTTTAAGCCCAAATCGAAGTCTTTACGACCTTCCTGGGCCGAGATACAAAAATCGCTTCCACAATGTCTCGCGGGTGCCCAAAAAATCAGTTTTTCGCCCATAACTCAGTTCCTCAGCATTTTAGGGCATATGTTTATGAACAAGTCGTATATAAACATGGTCATTGCGCTTCTTTTAAGCCCAAATCGAAGTCTTTACGACCTTCCTGGGCCGAGATACAAAAATCGCTTCCACAATGTCTCGCGGGTGCCCAAAAAACAGTTTTTCGCCCATAACTCTGTTCCTGAGCATTTAAGGGCATATGTTTATTAACAAGTCGTATATAAACATGGCCATTGCGCTTCTTTTAAGCCTAAAACGAAGTCTCTACGACCTTCCTGGGTCAAGTTATGATTTTTCACAGGTCAGTCGGCTGCGCCTCAACTAAAAATGGATTTTTCGGCACTTTCCCCACCCTGGAAAGTCTTGGAAAGTTGCTAGATCGATTTTTTGGGCAAAAAACTATAGAAAACAATCAAAATCGCTTGGTGTAGAATTTGTTCCTGAAAAAATTAGGATTTGACTGTACTATGCTTTCATATCGGGATTTTGGGTTGAAAATTGGTAAAACAATACGAAACAAAGTCCCGGAATTGCCTGATATTTGGAGAAATTTTACTGCCCCAATTAGTACACTCCTTAATTAGTACGGCCTTAATAAATACACATCTTAATTTCTGCCACTAAGGTATACCATGAAGGAGCAGTTTCTGGGCACTTTCCAGAAATTACAGTTGTTCTATAGTAAAGGCGGGCCAGTAATGCACACATCCCTTTTCTTACCTCCCTCCTTCCCTAAACCACGATCTCTGCATTTTGTAAAACAGAAAGGCGAATGGAAACGGGAATGGAAAAAAGAGATGAATCGATAGAATTCTAGTCCAGTTTTTGTCTTGTTCCACGCGTTTTCACAGTCACAATTAGCTTTTTATTCAAAGCTTAACTTTTGTAGTGAAACAATTTGATTATAAATAATTGAACTCAAAATGAACATATCAATTTTAATTAAGGAATCATAAACTTGTTCTTGACCGGTCACTACCCCGGTCATAAATAAAGACGCCATGAGTCGTTAATCTTTGGCAGAACACTGCCAACCTCGATCAATTGCCATTGTTGAATCTTTGAATGTCGGTTGGGCAAAATATTCAAATCGTTCTCCATGCTCATTGTCCAGTGACACCTATCTGCAGGCTCCTTTCAGATCTTTCTAAATTGTTGACACTCTGCCCTGCAGTACTCAAACCACTCCAAGCCTTAGACACTTGCCTTTTCATGCCACTACGTCTCTCACTAATCCAGAGTGTAGCATGGTTACGGTACCCTTCGTTCGTTGCCAGGTATAAGAAGGGGTTGATCCAGTTCATGAGACTTGCCATACACCAAGCAGCTTTCTCAAATGGCTCGTTCCTGCCAGCCATATAGCGCATTTCCACGAGCTGTAGGAGGACTGAGAGCATAAAGAAACCCGTTACAAGGAGCACGATGACGATGTTCATCTTCTTGACACCTCTGTTGGACTTCTTGACAGCTATTCCTATCAAAAGAACGTTACCGACAACCAGAATGACAGTTGGCAATCCAGGAAGAGTAACAGTCACAATGGTTGATGAAATATGTCGGATGGTTACAATCACATCGCAAACCCCAAGAACCGGATTATATACCACATAACTCCCCCACCTGATGATTCCGAAAAGCCGCCATGCTGCTGTCAAGCAACTCCAAACAACGGCCCCCAAGGAAACAAGGGCCTTCTGTTTCCGAGAAACGGAAAGGTTGTGGAGGGGGAACAGACACCGGTAGATTTTATTGAGGGTCAGCAGAACAATCAGTATGATGTTTCCAACCATAAACACGTAGAGAAATATCGCTTGGCCAATACAGAATTCCACTCCCAAGAGCCAAAATGGGTAGTTGTAGTAAACAATGGTTGTTGGTAGGACCACCAGGAAACAGTTGAGAATATCATATACTGCCAGGTTTTCTATGATCCAAACAGACATTTCGTCCAGTTTCAAGGCTTGGTGTCGAATGATAGCATGGAGCAGGAAGCAATTACCAGTTACCCCCAAAATAAAGGATGCTGTGAACCATGCCTGTATCGCTATCCGTGATCCAGTGGCAATATCATGGGAATCATTGGATTCAATAGACCCAGCTACTCTGCGTATGAAGATATCAAGAGTAGGTTCAGTCAGTGCCGTTGTCATGCTTCTTAGAAACATAAAGATTCAATGGATTTATTTCAAGAAATCATGATCATTTATCAATATAAGTTGGTCTTTAACACTTTTGATAATTCGAAGAACTCGGCAGATATTTCGATTCTGCAAAAAGTCTTTATATTATACTAGCAGGCCCGTTGGGCCTGCAAACACACAGCTCACTCGGCACTGCTACGCAGCACCTCGTTCTCAAATTTTAATCTTTACCATTCAATTTGATTAAATACTTTTCACCGCATCAAAAATTCCAATCAGATCAGAAGTTTTAGGAGCTGCTTCTCATTTTGTCGCAATCAGAGGAAAAATATAATTTAAAACGGAAATTACAGTACAACATGCGACTTATAAACATTGCCCCACTCCATTATCTGATCAATGAAAAGTGGTGTCAAGAAAAGAAGTGGTGTCAAGAAAAAAAGTGGTGTCAAGAAAAAAAAGTGGTGTCAAAAAGAACTGGTGTCAAGGAAAAGTGGTGTCAAGGAGATGTGGTGTCAAGGAAAAGAAGTGTCAAGAAAAAAATGGTGTCAAGGAGAAGTGGTGTCAAGAAAAAATTGGTGTCAAGAAAAAAGTGGTGTCAAGAAAAAAGTAGTTTCAAGAAAAAAGGAGTGTCATCAGTGTCAAGAAAAAAGTAGTGTCAAGGATAATTGGTGTCAAGTAAAAATGGTGTCTAGAAAAAAATAGTGTCAAGGGAATAAGTGGCGTCAAGAAAAAAGTGGTATCAAGAAAAAATGTGATGCCAAGGAAAAGTGGTGTCAAAAAAGCGGTGTCAAGAAAAAAGTGGTACCAAGAAAAAGTGGTATCAAGGAAAAAAGTGGGTCAAGAAAAAAGTGGTGTCAAGTAAAAAAGTGGTGTCAAGTAAAAAGGTGGTGCCAAGGAAAAGTGGTGTCAAGGAAAATTGGTGTCAAGAAAAAATGGTGTCAAGAAAAAAATGGTGTCAAGAAAAAGTGTCGTCGAGAAAAAGTGGTGTCAAGAAAAAAGTAGTGTCAAGGAGAATGGTGTCAAGGATAAGTGGTGTCGAGGAAAAGTGGTGTCAAGGAAAAGCGGTGTCAAGAAAAAGTGGTATCAAGAAAAAGTGGTGTCAAGCAACAGTGATGTCGAGCAACAGTGGTGTCATGAAAAGAATATTTAAGATGTTACAATGGACTAGACACAACAATTTTCATGATATCTCTAATATAATTTCGCAACCTCTGTTTTTTATTTGTGCGTCACGTTTTTTGTCCTTTTGTAGACACATATTGGGGCGCCCACGTGAAGGATGGATATATGCGCGCGCGTTGCTATGGTAACATATTGCGTGCGCGCGTTCATTTCTGTTTAATACTGTTTTGAATACGTTGCTGCGTAACTTTTGATGTGATTGGAATTTTTTGATGCGGTAAAAAGTATTGAGTTGATTTGAATTTTGCAAACGAGGTGCTCCGTAGCAGCGCCGAGTGAGCTGTCTATTTAGCAGGCCCAACGGGCATTCTAGTCCCTAATATAATTTGCCATTCTCTGTCGCGTTTTTCGTCCTTTTGTGGACACATTTTAGGGCGCGCGCGTGCAGTATGGATATAGGCGCGCGCGTTGCTATGGTTACATATTGCGCGCGCGTTCATTTCTGTTTAATGATGTTTTGAATACGTTGCTTCGCGTAACTTTTGAACGGATTGGAATTTTTTGATGCGGTAAAAAGTATTCAGTTGATTTGAAATTTGCGAACGAGGTGCTGCGTAGCAGCGCCGAGTGAGCTGTGTATTTGCAGGCCCTATGGGCTTGCTAGTCCCTAATATAATTTGCCATTCTCTGTCGCGTTTTTCGTCCTTTGTGGCGCGCGCGTGCAGTATGGGGAAAGTCGCGCGCGTTGCCATGGTTACATATTGCGCGCGCGTTCATTTCTGTTTAATGATGTTTTGAATACGTTGCTCCGCGTAACTTTTGAACGGACTGGAATTTTTGATGCGGTAAAAGTATTTAGTTGATTTGAAATTGCGAACGAGGTGCTGCGTAGCAGCGCCGAGTGAGTTGTGGAATTTGCAGGCCCAACGGGCCTGCTAGTCTCTAATATAATTTCGCATTCTCTGTTTTTTGTCGTAACGGCGGAAACATCTTCGGAACGCGCGCGCATTACGATTTGTGCGGGTTACCATGGTGACACGTGCATGGAGAATTGCGCGCGCGCTCATTTCTATTAATGGTGTTTTGATTACGTTGCTTCGTAACTTTTGAACGGATCAGAGTTTTTTGATGCGGTAAAAAGTATTCAGCTGATCTGAAATTTGCGAACGAGGTGCTGCGTAGCAGCGCCGAGTGAGCTGTGTATTAGCAGGCCCAACGGGCATTCTAGTCTCTAATATAATTTCGCAACCTCTGTTGTTTGTCGTAACGGCGGAAACATCTTCGGAACGCGCGCGCATTACGATTTGTGCGGGTTACCATGGTGACACGTGCACGGAGAATTGCGCGCGCGCTCATTTCTGTTAAAGGTTTTTTTGATTACGCTGCGATCTCTAACAACTTTTGAACGGATCGGAGTTTTTTTATGCGGTAAAAATTTTTTAGTTGATTTGAATTGCATTGGTTGAAATTTGCGAGCTCTGGGTGAGCTGTGTATTAGATGGCCTAACGGGCCTGCTAGTCTCTAATATAATTTCGCAACCTCTGTAATATGTACGTCGTAACGTCTTTTGTCCTTGTAGACACATTTTGAAGCGTGCACGTGCAGTATGGATATACGAGAAAACCCGTTGGGTTTTCTCTTAAATTAGACGTATAGTTAATTGGACGTACAATAAATTGAACGAAGTCATTGATGCAATTTTTCGTTACTGGGGGTAGGGGTGCAACGTAACGAAATTACGAAATATTTGAATAGGATTTGAATATGAATAAATAAATATTGCAGATTTTGCGATTGTAAATAAATGTCCAGGGCACATAACAGTAAATAAGAAGAACTCAAGAACAATGGTTTTCCAATACAAAGTTCCAATTCGGAGAGAAGATGGGCAACAGATTTGAATCCAAGCTCATTGAAATTTGAAATCAAAATTGCCCGCATTTTCATCTGTTTAGAACCCACTTCTAACTTGAGTAATTGAAAATTCTCCTTCTGTCGAATCCTCGCAGCAAACCATCAAAAATACAAATATCTTGATATGAAAGAATTATCGCTGATTTTCACAATGGAACAAATTGTTCAACCCTGACCTTTTCTCCTACAATAGTGATTAGAGTTGATAGTCTTCTGTCGTAAAATTTTTACCAAACTCGAAAATTCCATTAAGAACGTAAATTATGAATTCAAGTATTGGAAACGTTTCCAAAATACACAATAAAGAAATGGCAGGTTCTTCGTTAAAATGCACGTGCAGTTTTTGCGCGCGATCACCAATAACCATAGCAACGATCGCAACTGGTGAATTAAACCTTCAACTCAATCATGTTTTTCGCTATTCCTTTTCCAACTTTGAGCACTAATTACGGAAAATCTAAAGCCTAAATTCAAATAAAAATAATGCTTCTCTAGAGGGAATTTATTTTTCTACTACCCTGCAAAAAATCGCAGGATTTCAACTCCGTTTTTAGCCGGCGTTTGATTTGCGCTAAGCACGGTGCTTCAACTGCCTTAATCCTTTATAATAATGATGCGCGCGCGTTGCTATGGTTACATATTGCGCGCGTGTTCATTTCTATTTAATGCTGTTTGAGTATGCTGCTACGTAACTTTTGATCTGACTGGAATTTTTTGATGCGGTAAAAAGTATTGAATTGATTTGAAATTTGCGAACGAGGTGCTGCGTAGCAGCGCCGAGTGAGCTGCGTATTAGCAGACCCAACGGGCCTGCTAGTCTCTAATATAATTTCGCAACTCTGTACTATTTTGTACGTAGTAACGTCTTTTGTCCTTTTGTAGACACATTTTGAAGTGTGCACGTGCAGTATGGATATATGCGCGCGCGTTGCTATGGTAACATATTGTGCGCGCGCGTTCATTTCTGTTTAATGCTGTTTTGAATACGTTGATCCGTAATAACTTTTGACCTGATTGGAATTTTTTGATGCAGTAAAAAGTATTGAGTTGATTTGAATTTTGCGAACGAGGTGCTGCGTAGCAGCGCCGAGTGAGCTTTGTATTTGCAGGCCTAACGGGCCTGCTAGTCTCTAATATAATTTCGCAACCTCTGTAAATTCATTTTTCGTCCTTTTGTGGACTGTCACGTTTTTAGTCCTTTTGTGGACACATTTCAGGGCGCGCGCGTGCAGTATGGATATAGACGCGCGCGTTGCTATAGTTACATATTGCGCGCGTTCATTTCTGTTTAATGATGTTTTGAATACGTTGCTTCGTAACTTTTGAACTGATTGGAATTTTTGATGCGGTAAAAAGTATTTAGTTGATTTGAAATTCGCGAACGAGGTGCTGCGTAGCAGCGCCGAGTGAGCTGTGTATTTGCAGGCCCAACGGGCCTGCTAGTCTTAATTATAATTTTGTATGGATTATAATTTTGTATGGATTTTGTGTCGGCGTGTGTGTGGATTATTGTGCCGGCATCATAGATTAGAATGGGAAAACCGTGTGTATGGACACTGTGTCGGCGTGTGTGTGGATTTTGTGTCGGCGTGTGTATGGGTCATTGTGTCGGCATCATAGATAAGAATGGGAAGACCGTGTGTATGGGCACTGTGTCGATGTGTGTATGGGTTTGTGTCGGCATGCACGTGCAGATAGTGGGAAATGCTTGCTTTGCTATGGTAACATGAGAAGTGTGCGAATTTAATTTCTGGCTTTGTTGGTTTTGTTTCGCTACTCCCCTGGAGCTGTAGAGAGCATAACTTTGGTTCTGGTTGGAATTTTTTGATGCGGTAAAAGTTTCATTACTATAAGTTTGTATTGGGCGAAACTTGCGAACGAGGTGCTGCGAAGCAACGCCGAGTGAGCTGTATATTAGCAGGCCCAGCGGGCACGCTAGTTCAACATAATTTTATTATTTATCAAAATAAGTATTAAATTAAAGAACATCATATACTCTAGTAGCCAGGTAGGGTTATGGACGGCGCTTGTTTTGAGGGTTGGAATGGCTTCGCAATGTTAATACAAAGTTGGTTGGGACTTGTAAACTTAAAGTGTGATGTTTGGCTCAAATTTGGCCCAAATCCAAATTCGACCATACACGAACTTTGAGTTAGGCTTTTTCAACTTCTTTGAGGATTTGGGAGCAATGTATTGTGTGTAAAATGACCGCAATGGTCGAATTATGCCAGGCATTTGTTGGTTCCAAGACGTTCACAGCTTTATTTTTCATGTTATTCAAGGTTTTGTTCATGCACTGTAAGCACATTGGCCCAATAACAGAGTAATATAAATTTTAAGAATCATCTTGAATAACATTTCAGATTGACGGACTCCTCCAATCGACATTAGGTCTATTTAGGTCTATTTATAGGCCTGATAAGCTACATATTACTTCAATTTCATCACAATTCTATGCTATAGCATGTTGTCTACTTCTAGTCAGTATTTAGTTAAACAATTGTCGAAATAAAATAAAATCTCAGACATCAAGTTGATACTTTCCTAGTCCCCACGAAAGATCATTCTGCTCATCTCAACAGAAGATGCAGCGCGCTCCTTCCTCCTCCAACTGGATGTTATCAGATGGACATTGGACTAAAAACTTTGGATGTGCTTCTCAGATGGTCATCATCCCCTGTGCTGCTTCCAAAGAACTTCATCGACATCAGAACAGAGTGTCCTGGCTGGAAAGAGGCTCTCCTTCAAGACATTCCTCACCCTCATCAACTACCTCAGTATCTGGTCCTTCACCAATGTGGAAGTTACAGTCATCGTTGAGATCAGTCAAAAAAGAGTTGAGGAGTGGAGATCCATCCTGTCCATTGCTGTAGCCAACTGGTTCCTACAGAACGGCTCTCCTCAGAGGAGAACTTTTCTCTCGATAGGAGGCTCCTCTCGGCGCCCGGGTGTCCTGGCAAGATTGTGGATGTGGATTGTGGATGAGGCCAAGTTCGGGAATAAAAAGTAGAAGTACTGCAGACACCAGGGAGGAATGACTCATGTCATATTTCCTTGGTACTATGTGGGAATCCAGATAATCTTGTATTTTTTCCCTCCCCATTGGCCTTTTTGTAAAACAAAAAGGCAAATGAGAGGGTTGGCAGAGATCGTGGTTTGGAAAGGTGAGAAATAGGATATGTGCATAGCAGGTCCAGATTTGCAATACAACTACTGTAATTTCTGGAAAGTGCCCAGATTGCTCCTTTATAATATTTGTGGCGTCCGTCCGTCCGTCCGTGCCTTTTTACCGAAATTCATTGAAATAATGACCAGGCTCTCAGAATGGCAGTTATTCGAGCATGGTTCACTGATTTAGGCAAGTGCCATCGGCCGCATGAATTTGAGCGATTATCAAAACATCAGTAATTCACTCCTGCGCCTATCAGAACATAAGGCCGAGGAGTGATTTACTTACAAACTCATTTCTAACTTAATTACTGGCATTTTAAACAACAAAAGTAAGCAACAGCTATTTCAAAAATTGCTGCAACATGAAAGCAATCGAGGCAATTTGACAGAGTGATGGGACTGAATCGTCAAAGTTGTGTGACTCGAAGAAATATGTTGAACCAATAACAAAATTAAGTATAAATCATTGAATCATGTGGACTTATCAATGATCATCTCGGAGAAAAAACATGTTTATTTACGAATAATCAGTTTAGCAAACAAGCAGCGTAATCGTAAGTTGGCAAAAGCCTACGAGGAGTCGCCAAACTGCTAGCGTAACAAAACTTACATAAAATGAAATAAAAGCTATGCGCGAAATCTCAAATTACAACGCACCTACGACTCGTGCGCGGCGCGGTTCGTGAAATGATGATCACACGTGAAACCTATGCGCCACCACAAAGTTATGCGCGTACGGTGCAAGGATCTTTGATTAGCTGACTGTTGTTATTCATCTTCGTGATTTCTGATTTTATGACGGGGAGGGAAATTAAGCGCCTGCATACGGGAACAGTGGACAACAAGAATTGTGCCCGCAGGCGCAATTTTTGTTGTATTATATTGTGATAAGAAATGAAGCTCTGTCACGGATGAAACATATCTCATCCATTGACAGCTATTGACTATGCATCTTTCTCAAAAGTCCACGGATCCATCATCCAAGCATTGTTGGGTCTAAACCGATTTCTGTCGATTCCAATTCTCCCAATGTCGTAAAGTTGCATGACTGGGATCAAGTTTGATTAAATAAAAAAATAAGTGATAGAAATGGGATCAAATTGGCCATGCTTAATAATGGTTGCTAGAATCTTAATTCATGCTTTGAATCTCGGGAAAAATCCACTTTATCCATATATATCTGTGTATCTTTTATTTCGACAATATATTACCTGGATTGGATTGAACCTCTCCCGTGGGAGAGTTGCCTCTTTTATGGGCGTAAAAGAAAAATATAATATGACTGCTGCCGAGGGGCGGCCAGAGGACTGCTACCTTGCACTGGTATTCTACCTAAAATAAAATATGAATCATAAATTAAGATAAAATTAATGGCATCATTAAGCACCTCAAAAGTCCATGCTCCCCTCGAAAACGCAATCCGTCGGAAAATTGAGAAATCAATAAAGATTTTTGGTAATATTCCAAGGATAAATATTTACGCAAGAAGTACTCAAAATTAACGAAACTTCACTCACACAGTCATTCTGCAAAGACTAATAATCACAAACGTGAAACCACATGATCCACCAATAAGATGTCAAAGTTCACATGTGCTGTCATGCTGATCACCCCGTACCAGGGGCGTAGCCAGGGGGGAGGCGACACAGGCGGTCGCCTCCCCCTTTTCAGATGAGTAGAAAAAATAACTTCAGGTTGCCCAATTTTGTAAATCTGCTTTTCAACGCAGAAAATATATTTCATTTAAATTTGATTAACTACTAGTACTAGGTTCTCAATTTAGTTCGTCCAATGATGAGTGAAGTTTGTTTAAATAAGTGTGAGCAAAACAGTTCTGTTTCTTACATTTCTCTGGGGCGAAACTAGTATTGCAAAATCATATCACTGCTCGGTGAGTTAAATATAGGTTCCAACTTAAAAGAGGTTGAGGTGTAACTCATTCTGTTGATAAGCAAAATCATATGACGATCTATCAATGTGATTTGATTATCATTTGAAAGATTGAAACATCACATTTTATTAGCTGGGATTATTAGTAAACATAGATGGTAAATCTGGGGACTTAATCCGGTGAAATGCCCATCACCCATATAATATCTCATTCACAGTCTAATCAGTTCAAGATGCTTTTTTTCGGCTATTTATTCGGTTATCAGTTAGTTTAATATTATGAATTGGAAAAATTTTCAACATTCACAAGCTATTATCTACCAAAACATAATTTTGACTTCCAATTCTGTGTATATAACTTAACAATCAAATTCTTTATTTTGCTGCCTATTTCGCTGGAAAATGCTCAAAAACACCAGCAGCAGCCTCCCCCTTTTCAAAATCCTGGCTACGCCCCTGACCTCACTGGTATTAAACAATGTTTTGGTGAGGTCAAAGCCTGGATGACTAGGAATTTTCTGAAGCTCAATGATGATAAGACAGAATTCATAGATATTGGGTATTATGTTAGTCCAATTGAGTCCCTTGATTTGAGTGAATCTGCTTCAAAGGTATCTGTTTCCCCTGTGTTAGCTACTAAGAACCTTGATTTTATTTTGACCACAGGCTGAGTATGGAAGATCAAATCAACCATATTTCAAATTTGTTACCTGAACTTAAGGAATATCAAGCGTATAGGAGCAAGACTTACACATGACCTAAAGGTTCAGTTAGTTCATGCTCATATTCTTTCCATGATTGACTATTGTAATTCCTCTTATGCAATCATCACTGAGAAAATCTCCAAAAGCTTCAAAAGATCCAGAATAACGCAGTCAGGTTCATATGCAAACTAACTGGTAAAAGAAAATGGACATCAATAAGCCCTTACTTGAAAGAACTTCATTTTCTGCCTGTTCTTTATAGAGTGAAATTTAAGACAGCTCTTTTAGTATTTAAATGTGTTAACAATCTTGCTCCTAAATATTTGAGTGATCTTATATCAGTATCGACACAAAAAGAGTCAGTGTTAGATTAGATGATCACTTTTTTCTTCTGAAAATTCCTCCTAAGCCTAATTTTTCTAGAACTGAAGCTGCATTTAAATATAATGGCCCAAGAATTTGGAATAGTTTACCGTATTCAATTAGAAGCATCCCTGAGATTTCAGAATTTAAAAGTGTCTGAAAACTTTTTATTTTGAAATTGCATTCAATGGAATTGCATTCAATGGAAGTTAGATTTTGTTATGTTTTAGTTTTCAGAGTTAATTTGCACATATGTGGAACTGTAACACTTTTGATCTGTGTTTTTAGCTTTCGAAGGTTGTCACGCTTAAATGGCTAGAATATTTCCCTCTCTGATATCTATTTGACAATGTCTAAGCGTGTAAGAAAACTTTAATTTATTATTTATTATAATTCAATACACCGACTAGTACACTCCTGGTAATAAATAAAACATAGAACTGACTGATAGAAGGGATTTGGGAATGCTCTAGTGCCTATTTAAATTCATGGGATTAATTGACTTGTGCTCGCTTATTGGCTATTATGCGCTCATTACGGATGTTCAGCCCTCCATCTAATTCAAAAGTTTTAAGTTGGTGTTGCCAATAAGCTTCTTTCTTACTTAACTTATTTGTGATGCTTTCAGGGTATCCCATGGCTCAGGCTTAACCTTATCTACAAGTGTGACCTTTAATTCTTGTGCTAGAGTGGCATTAAACTGGGCCTGACTATCTATCCTAAATTTATGAGCCTTATTTTGGTTATAATGTACTGCCACTCTACAACTGTTGACCTTTTTCTTAATGTGACTTTTGTGATTGGAGAAACGAAGTTTCATAGTGCTATCAGTGCTACCTACATTCTGTTTATTACATACTAAATCAGTTATTACATATATTACATGTTCATCTTCACACGAAATAGACTGATAAATATTATTAATTTGTTTGGTAGTTAAAGACTGGATTTTAACTGTATTGTCAGATAAAAAGAATTTACATAAATTACACTTACCACAATTGATGTTACCTAGGGCTATACTATTGTCTGTGCTATTGCGTGAATAACGGGAATGAACAAGAGAATCCCCGATAGTCTTAGCCTTTCTGAAGGTCACAAAGATCTTGTCTTTGGAGACTACATCCTTCAGAGACTCATCCAAGTCCAACAGGTGCTTATGTTTATTAACAGCTCTCGTAGCACCTGAAAACTTGGATGAAAGTCCAAGACTAGAGGAATTCTCCTGCTAGTCTCCTTACTCTCAATGGTAAAACTTATTTCTGGGTCACCAATTAGATCAAGTCTGTCTAAATTATCACATTTACTAAATTCTGCAGAAATAAAATCCATATTATAACCTCTGTCAACAAAATGATTAGCATGAGAAGCTTTATGAGTGGTGTATTCATTCTCCTCTGAACAAATACGTTTGATACGTTTCGCCACTCCCTGAGGTATGTTACTGCACACATGCTTAGGATGACAAGAGTTGGGGTTGAGATAAGCATGCGTGTCTGAGGGCTTAGTGTAAAGAGTAGTATGAATAAAAGAGTCCTTTATATACACTCTTGTGTCTAAGTATTCAATGCCTTCCAATTGATTAGTTGCATAGTTCATGGTAAATTTAATTTTAGGATGAAGGGTGTTGATCCAGGCATTGAACTCATGAAGTTTTTCTAAACCCATGATCCACGGACAAAAGATATCGTCTTTGAACCTACACCACAAGGCTATAGTGAAATCATTGCTATTATTAATTATCTGATCAATAGGGTGCATGGCTATGTCCGCATATGAGCATGCATTATGCGGTCCCATAGCTGTTCCATTTTTCTGAATGTAAGCAACATTGTTGAAGAAGGAAATGTTATTCTCCAAAGTAATCCTAGTAGCTTCTAGGATACTCGTGGTGCTGGGGAACTTAACATCTCTCTGATCCAGCAACTCTTGACATGCATCAAGCCCCATTACGTTATCAATACTGGGGAACATTGCTACAACATCCCAACTTACCAAAATTATATTGTCTATCTGATTATTTTGGCAGAGGTTAAATTTGTGAATTTCATAAAGAAACTGAGAAGAGTCTTTCAGAACAAAAGGTAACTCCACTGCTAGTTGTTTAAGATAAAAATCAGACCAAGCTGCTAGATTCTCTGTAGGAGACCCACACCCAGAAGTAATTAAACGCCCAGGGTAATTCGCCTGGGGTTTGTGGACTTTGTAATTACAATAGTCATATCCTGGCCGAGATTCTTCTTTGACAATCCAGGATGCAATGCGGGGACTGATATCACCTGCCTCCAATGAAGTTTCTACCCACTTTTCAATTATTCCATTGATTTCCTTGATCTTTTTTCGGAATGGGAGAAGTGTTATTAGCTTCATTGATAGGGATGAATGTGTCTGCATCACCCAGATGTTCCATCACCTTCTGTTCGTAGTTGTCTTGGGTATCTAACACCCAGCCAGTGCCCTTATCAAAATACCTAAACACTGTGTCATCCCAACTTTGTAACTGCTTGAGAGCTTGACGATGGTTGAGTGACATATTGTCAAAAGATTTGTTGCATAGACCTATAGTTTTCAACTCTTTGACTGTCAGTTGGAGGTAAAGCTCTAGAGCCTGACTTGTACTCTTAGGAGCTTCCTTCCCAGATGGAGGTATGAGAGCAATTTCAGTGTCTCTATGAACACTGGGAGTACTGGAAGGAGTGACTTTACTGAAGAAATGAGCCCATCTGATTTTGCTTACCCACTTGTCGATGTCATTATCCTCTTATCGATCTGAGGATGAAGGGTGGGGCAAAATCAGGGCCTAGGTTAGCACTTTTTTTGTTTATCAGTAAGAGTCTTTCCTGACAAGTTCAGTATCATCCTGTCATTGATTTTAACTGCCTCATTGCCTTTTATGAGATTATATATATATATATGGTAAATTGAGCGATCCGTCTAGGCCAGTATCGCGCCAGTATCACGCCAGTACCGCGCCAGTAGCACGCCAGTATCACGCCAGTATCGCGCCAGTATCAGGCCTACCTCACGCCGTTATCGCGCCAGTATCGCGCCAGTATCACGCCAGTAGCGCGCCAGTAGCACGCCAGTAGCGCGCCAGTAGCACGCCAGTAGCACGCCAGTATCGCGCCAGTATCACGCCAGTACCACGCCAGTAGCACGCCAGTATCGCGCCAGTATCGCGCCAGTTGAAACTAACTTTAGGCCAGGACGCCAGTATCACCAGGGCGGGGGAGTTAGGGGAGGCGACAGGCGGTCGCCTCCCTTTCAGATGAGTAGAAAAATAACTTCAGGTTGCCCAATTTTGTAAATCTGCTTTTCAACGCAGAAAATATATTTCATTTAAATTTAATTAACTACTAGTACTAGGTTCTCAATTTAGTTCGTCCAATGATGAGTGAAGTTTGTTTAAATAAGTGTGAGCAAAACAGTTCTGTTTCTTACATTTCTGGGGCGAAACTAGTATTGCAAAAATCATATCACTGCTCGGTGAGTTAAATATATAGGTTCCAACTTAAAGAGGTTGAGGTGTAACTCATTCTGTTGATAAGCAAAATCATATGACGATCTATCAATGTGATTTGATTATCATTTGAAAGATTGAAACATCACATTTTATTAGCTGGGATTATTAGTAAACATAGATGGTAAATCTGGGACTTAATCCGGTGAAATGCCCATCACCCATATAATATCTCATTCACAGTCTAATCAGTTCAAGATGCTTTTTTCGGCTATTTATTCGGTTATCAGTTAGTTTAATATTATGAATTGGAAAATTTTCAACATTCACAAGCTATTATCTACCAAAACATAATTTTGACTTCCAATTCTGTGTATATAACTTAACAATCAAATTTTTTATTTTGCTGCCTATTTCGTTGAAAAATGCTCAAAAAACACCTTGTTTTTCTGGGAATGGGGCTCCGGCCCCTAACCCTTGGTTAAGGGGCTCTGCCCTTGATTCTATGGGGCTGCGCCCCCAGACCTCAGAATAGCTGGCGCCGCCGGCACTGTTAAGACTTCTCTGCTCGCGCTCCGCGCCAGCAGCAGCCTCCCCCTTTTCAAAATCCTGGCTACGCCCCTGCCCCGTACATAAGTGCTGAGTAGCAGTGGGAAAACATCAAAAACAAGTTTGGCAAGACGGATTAATTGGTGTATGCGTTAAATATACCATCATAAACTTGGTTTAACCTATGTGATAGAACTGGGAATTGGGATGAAATTGAAGTAATATGAGACTTATTAACATTGGACAGGATGTATTTCCAGTCCCCACTACCCAATCATTTTCTAACTGATCCCAACGATAGCTGTAACTTCCACATTGATAAAGGACCGGATACTGAGGTATTAGATGAGGGTTAGGAATGTCTTGAAGAAGAGCAACTTTACAGCCAGGACACTCTGTTCTTATGTCGATGAAGTTCTTGCAGATGTTGGAAGCAGCACATGGGATGAGGACCATCTGAGAAGCACATCCAAAGGTCATTGTCCAATGAGGCAATGTCCATCTGATAACATCCAGGAAGGAGCGGGTCCTGCATCTTCTGTTGAGGTGAGCTGAACGGGGATGTAATTGAAGTAATATGGGGCTTATCAGGCTACAAATAGACCGAATGTCGATCACAGGATTCCGATGTCATTAATTTCTGGCTAGAAAGAATGTCGATCAATTTAAGATGTCAATTCACTTGTAATCAAAATCAGAAAAATTGAGCTCCCAAATCCACGAGGAATGCACTTCTGTAGAAATGAAAAAATTTGGGTTTGGGGTAAAATATACCAAATCCACAAAACCAAACTTACAAAGTAAACAAGTTTAAATATCTTAAATTTGAGTCAAAAGCTTAAATTTTTTTCCCTGCCTGGCTACTAGAGTAATATTTATAACACTACTTTATACAATCAAATTTGAGCTTATGATGCAACCAATATAGTATCATATTGTTTGAGCGTGGAGACTGGTCTATAATACTATAACATTGTTCTCAGAATTCTGTTGTTTTATTATTCAGTTTAAGAGTAATATTTTACCTTTCACCAGTATAACCGATTAAAAAAAGAGGATAGATTAACTACAGTACCTTCCCTACTTTTCATTGCTCCTTTTAATAACTTTTTAAGGATGAAAAGCTACAATACGATCGAATGTAGGTACTAATGTTATCTTAAAGTGATTATACCGTGTTGTACCAGTGAACCACTGACCACCCCCGTGCAAGTTACCCCCATGATCCATGCTAATAGTTGGAGAGTGTAACAAGAACTCATTTTAAAACCCAGAAGAGACTGGCGATGTACCACACACTAGCTTATTCTCAAGGCACTGATGATGTGTTAAAATGGAAGATTTTTGTCCCATTTGATGAGAATTTAATTCAGTATATCTTTCATTCTCGTCAGGACGATTGGGAATTTATGAATTTACACACTAGGAGACCACTTCTTAGAAAGACATGGTAACTTGTAATTGCACGGGCGTTCATATTAAGTAATTTGCAGTTGCACGCGTGTACATATTTAATCATTTTTAATTGCACGCCCGTGCAAATTTTAGTAATTAGGGGCTAGCAAGCCCCCTGCGGTGGTTTGCGAGCCTGAGGGCGAGCATTGGACGGCGATCATAGCACTAACTGAAGACGAGCCTGAAATACGAGGCCGAGGGCCCGAGGAAGAGTTTTTGTAACACGGATTGCCAGCCCCCATCTATATCATGACTTCATGAATTGGCTATGGGTATTTCATGTTGAATTGTACCAAAACTTGTACAACGCATGCTTGGGGGTGAAGGGTACCACTGGTTTTGGGTCAGAGGCGCATCTGTCAAAATTTCAGATCGAGCAAATAGAAAATGGCCGAGTTATTACAACTTCAATATCCCGAAAATCGATGGTGTTCTTGTAAAAAAGTGTTACCCCTGCATAACCCCCTGCATAAAAAAGTAAAATCCGAGAGGCGGGACCTATCTAGAACGATTCGTCGTAAAATTTTAGGTCTAGAACCACCGTTCTTATTGATACGCGTATTCTTAATAAATCGCACACTCTAGAGACGTAACTGACCAGGGTTATTATATAAGAATAAGAATTTGTATAGAGGCAATAAAATACGTGGCGGACAATATGTCTGGAGCACCAGGTGGGGGATTAACACTTAATTGGGGGATTTTGTCCTTTTTGCGGCAAAGTGTGCCCTCTTTAAACGGTCATATTTTGAGAATCATAAAGCATACATAATATCATCTTACAACGGGGCTAGGATTCAATTACTACAATAACTGCAGAAAGTATGCGTATAATCACTAATTATGTGCTTGACCAATTCACGCAAAGGCCAATGCCCAATTTAGATATATCTTTTGATAAGACACTTCCCTTTGCTTTGTGAACATTTTCCAGTAAGGATCTCGATCAATCAAACATATTGCACAAGGGTCCTAAGCGATTAAAGACACACAGACACATGAACACTTTGAAATTATTGATATAGATTATAGATGTACTAGAAGGCCCGTTGGGCCGTCTAGGTCACAGGACTGAGGACACCCGACCAATTCAATGCTGGCTACAGAGTACCACAATGCTATCATATAATTGCCCTAACCAGGACCCTAGTTTCTTAAACCAGTATTTTTAAAATTTCAAAAAAAATCATGGATCACAACGCAGATTTTATAAATATTGAATTCTCGCAGCAAACCATCGAAACTACAATTAATATCCCGAAGGGCCGGGACTGCCGGACAGACACTCCAAACAAGCCGATAGTACCAGCATGAAGTGCTAAAAGTGGTAGTGGAATAGTTTTATTAGTATTGAAAAACTTGTTTGCCAGCGCCCATTATATAAAAACTAGAAGGCCCGTTGGGACTTGGGCCTTCTGGGTCACACGACACCCGACCCTTTCAATGCTGACCACAGGGCAACACCATGCCAGCATATAAGGCCCAGTGACAGAACCCTGGCGAGCGAGAGAGCGTCGCTCGACAACCAACAGCCACATTTGTGGCGACCTAGTGGACCATGACAACCAAATTTTTCCATGAAAACCAAATTATCATTGAAGTTTTGCATACTATAAACTACTTACAATGCTGAACAACAGCCCACAGATCATAGCCATTACTTAAAACTTTATAATGACTGAGTATTTCATTGTGTTTGAAAAGTGTAAAGCATGGTTTACGTGTCAAGGGTAGGTATTATGCCGACGAAAGTCTTCACTACGTTTACGATAACTGCCTCAAGTCCTCGCAGCTGTACTGTATCGCAAAACCTTAGTTTACTTACTTCAAATATCTATTATTATGTGGGATATTTACTTGTGTTTGAAATTGACTTGTATTAACCATACGTTAATTATTTGTAATATTTGAGCATATGGAGAAACTTCAAAGTAGTCTCGTTCAAACGATAGTTCAAATGATAAAGACACACGCAGCTCTAAAATGCTGGTCGTCAGAAAAAGCTACGCTCGCTGGTCGTGGTCGCCATGCTCGACGACCACAATACAATTACAGGTAAAATCTCGTCCTACGCTCGCTGGTCGTCAGAGCTGCGCTCGATGGTGGTCGCCGGCAAATAAATACTCACAATAATCACTGTAAACTGTTTTGGCTATAGCTTGAGAACGGATCAATATTTTTCAAAATTCTTTTTCCCTGGTAGATGAATGTTTTGCGAAGGTTCTAAATATGCTTAAACTTGTCTATTATTACTAACAAACTGTTGAAACACAAGGAAATATCTTGTTTGTGAAAAGTACGTTTCGGCCGTAACATTGCGTCTGATCGATATTTATTCAAAATTCTTTTTTTCTCTGGTAGATGACTGTTTCATGGAGGTTCTAAACATGCTTAAATGAGTTGAGTATTACAAACAAGGTGTTGAAACACAAGAAAATATTTAATTTCTGGAAAAGTAACTTTGGGCTACAACGACATTGCGTCGGATCGATATTTCTTTAAAATTCTTTTTCCTCGGGTGAATGAATGTTATGTGAAGGTTCTAAACACGCTTAAATAAGTTGAGTATATATGACAAACTGTTGAAACACAAGGAAATATTAAGTTATGAAAATTTTGGCTACAACATGGCGTCTTTTCTAAATATTTCTCAAAATTCTTTTCTTCCTCTGGTAAATTAATTTATTGCAAAGGTTCTAAACATGCTTAAATGAGTTGAGTATTACAAACAAGGTGTTGAAACACAAGAAAATATAAAATTTCTGGGCTACAACATTGCGTCGGATCGATATTTCTTTAAAAGTCTTTTTTCCTCGGGTGAATGAATGTTATGTAAAGGTTCTAAACACGCTTAAATAAGATGAGAACGACAAATTGTTGAAACACAAGGAAATATTAAGTTTATGAAAAGTTTTGGCTATAACTAACTAACTTGGTAACTTGGTAGAGTTTTCGTAAAGTCGTAGGGTCATCAGAGGTCCGACCACCGTGTTGGTGAGTAGTCAACCAGAGAGTTAGACCAGCTGCGTAGCTGTAGCCGACGACCGGAGGCTTGTCCGGTATCAAAGCAATAAATTTCGACAAACTAGTTTTAAACGTGTCAAACTTATCGATTGCTTTTATAGTGCTCGGTACTTGGTTCCATAGTTTTGGACCTAGAACTGCAAATGATCTATCATAAAGCGTCTGATTGGCTACTGAGCTTAACCTAGACAGGGAGGAATAACTGCTACTGCACCGTGCCTTGATGTCATACTAAATTGGATATTGCAACAGTTTGGGACAACATTGTGGAAGATCTTCCACATCATAAGAATGATGTACCTTTCCCGTCTTCGTTGAAGTGACATCAATTTCAGCTTAGCCAGTCTCTCCCAGTAGTTCAGGTGGCGGAGGCCTCCTATCCGACTTGTAAATGTCCTTTGAACCCCTTCAATCAGTTGAATGTCAGTTAACTTGCTTGGGTTCCACAGCGGACAGCAGTACTCTAGTGTGCTTCTTACAATTGACTTGTACATTGTAGTCATGACAGTACTGTCTCGAGTTTTGAAAGACACTGAACACCCATGATAGCGTACTTCTAGCCTTGGTGACCATGCTTGCTATGTGTCTTGACCAGCTTAGATCGCTTGCTACCTGAACACCGAGGTCTCTGACATTCTCAACAGGGTAGAGTACTTCCTCGTCGGAGACCTTGTAATGCAATGCTTCAGCAAAGAACGGAGTTCGAGGAACAGGCTTTTTCGATTTTTGGAGGTGATTCAAAAAGCTCAAACTTCTGTTCGTGAAGTGTCATGTTATTGGCATGTGACCAGCCAATACGGAACAAGTCATCCTGAAGAAGCAAACAGTCTTCATAGCATCTGATCTGTTTAGAGACTCTGGTGTCATCAGCAAAGAAGCTCACCTTCGATGAGGCACAATATGTTCCAGATCATTAATGAACAGGATGAATAAAAGCGGCCCCAGAACACTTCCTTGAGGAACACCACTAAGAACTAAAAAGCACTGTCGGAATGAGTACCATTAAGTACAACGGCTTGTTCTCGGTTAGAAAGGAAGGACTGAATCCAATCAATGATCTTATTATTGGAATCCGTATCTCTTCAGCTTCTGAATAAGAAGACCTAGATCCACTTTATCAAACGCTTTTTGCATAGTCGAGGTAAATAGAGTCTGTGTCTCGCCACGCGTGAACCCTTCAAGGATGCCATCAAAATGGTCAAGCATTTGGGTAAGGCAGCTTCTGTTAGATCTGAATCCGTGTTGTTTATCGGTGAAGACTGTTGGATTCCAGATGTTGTACCATGTGCTTTCTGACCACCCTTTCATAGACCTTGACAACATGAGAAGTCAGAGTTACAGGTCTGTAGTTAGCCGCTTCATCTACTACCTTTTTGAAAAGCGGTGTAATGAGTCCTTCTTATAGAAGCTTGGCACACAACACCAGAAGACATGGACTCCGTCCAAAGAAGATGGATGGGAACACTGAGACTCTCCACATTTCTTTAGCAGAACAGCTGGCACACCGTCGGGACCAGGGGCAGAATCCATCTTTATCTCAGATATAGCTTCCATAATGCTATCCAGCGTCACAACAGGCTCTAGGTCATGGCTAGTAAGAGGGGGCACCGTGAAGGAAGGGTCCGACTTTTCAGGGACAGTTTGGGTCGCTAAACACCGAGCAAAACTGCTTCTGAAGGATATTAGCCAAGTTCTTTCCTGTCAGTTACGAGTTCCTCGTTATCATTCAGTAGAGTTGTTATACTGTGCTTGACCTTTGAGAAGGACTTTTGCGTATGAGGTAGAAATACTTTGGGTTGGATTTGATTCTCTCCACAGCCCGTTTCTCTACCCTTATCTAGATGGTTGACTATAGCGTCTTTTATTTCGAAGCAAACAAGCCCAATCTCGTCTTCAATTCTTTGATTCGGGCCGAGTTGCCTGAACACTAGCAGCAGAGAGACGGCTTTTTAGCTTCGCTTTCCTCCTTCTCAGGGAATTATACACCTTTGGTTTTCCAGTTGGAGGTTTTTCCGAGGGACAGACTTCAGACAGATCTCGAGCATAGCTTCATTGAGTTTGGCAGAGAATTCCTCGAATGTGCCTGAGTCTCGCAGTTTCTTCCAGGTTACCTTTGAAAACTTCTCATTGAGTTGGTCGAAATCAGCTTGACTGAAATCCAGGGACCGGAAATTCATTTCGTCGAGATATGTAGCCTGAGATTCCTCCATAGTACCAGGAGTGAAGGACAGTAACATTGACCATATCGGTCTGATTAAACTAGTCGATTCAGCTTTCACATCTGCTATAAGTCTATCATTGTTGCAGAGTACCAGATCCAAAAAATGTTTGTCCTCTAGTAGGTACCGAAACCGTTTGACTTTAGCAGGTGAGTCGACATGAAGTTGAGCAGACACTGAGCTGACAAGTTCGATTCAGATGTTCCACCACTCCCGATCTGAAGGGACTCCCCCAATCAATCTGTGGTAGGTTGAAGTCACCTGTTATGAAGATGTCATAATCAGTGTCTGGGAGGGTGTCGATGGTGTGTCTGATATGTTCTAGAACGTTAGAGAAACTAGAATAAACTGGCATCAGGAGGTCTGTAGACAACTGCCACTAGAAGCTTAGCGGACGGGAAGACATTACACAGCCCCTGACATGTACCGTCGTCAATGCACTCTGACACAGAGATAGGAAGTGATGACATTGAGTAGAGTAGAACCCCGCCACCGTTCCGTTTGCTGCGATCACTTCGCGTTATGCTGTAGCCTGGGATCTGAAGTTGAGCGTCACTGATGTACGACTTCAACCAAGATTCGGTGTTTAACATGGTGTTTGATCGATATTCCTTCAGATTTTGTTCCTCTGGTAGATAAATTTTTGCATAGTCTCTAGACGTGCTTAAATATGAGTATTAATGGCAAACAGTCTGAAAACAAGGGAATTTTTAGTTTTCGAAAATTTATTTTCGGTTAGGAGATTGCGGCTGACCGATATTTTTTCAAAATTCAGATGGGAAATACCATGAAATTTTTCGCCTGCGGCGGGCCGTTCTGATCCAATTATACATTACAAATTGATCTTAGAGGCCTATTTAGATGGAATTACCATGAAATTTTTCGCCTGCGGCGGGCCGTTTAATGATCAAATTATACATTACAAATTGATCTTAGAGGCCTATTCAGATGGAATTATGAAATTTTTTGCCTGCGGCGGGCCGTTGTGATCAAATTATACATTACAAATTGATCTTAGAGGCATATTCAGATGGAAAATATCATGAAATTTTCGCCTGCGGCGGGCCGTTGTGATCAAATTATCCATTAAAAATTGATCTTAGAGGCATATTCAGATGGGGAAACACCATGAAATTTTTTGCCTGCGGCGGGCTGTTGTGATCAAATTATATATTTAAAATTGATCTTAGGACATATTCAGATGGAAAATACCATGAAATTTTTCGCCTGCGGCGGGCTGTTATGATCAAATTATACATTGCAAATTGATTTCTAGAGGCATTTTCAGATGGGAAATACTGTACCATGAAATTTTTCGCCTGCGGCGGGCCGATGTGATCAAATTATACTGTACTACATTTAATTGATCTTAGAGGCATATTTAGATAGGAAATACCATTTACAGAAAAAAATGGATGGATAAAAAATTCATGAGACGGTGACGACCAAATTCAGTGGTAAAATTCTGCGCTCGACGACCCACAAGAGGTATTCTGTCACTGGGATATAAGTATATAATTACCCTAGTCAGGAACTTTGTTTCTAAGACGTAAAAAGTTGAAAGAAGTTGACATTAAAGTACGCAGTATTTTCCAAATTCGTGAGCCACAACGCAGATAATTCATAAATATTGAATTATGAAACTTTATGACAAAACAAGTGAAACGTATGAAATTGAAATAACATGATCAATTGCGGTTTTTTCAACGTTTGAAGTGTCAAATGTGATATTTAACACTAAGTAAGTCATTGATGCAATTTTTTGCTACTGGGGTGGGGGTGCAACGTAACGAAATTACGAAAATTCACATATGAAGGCTTTGAAAATAAATAAAAATATAGACCAAATTTTACGATTGCATATTAACCTCGAACAGCTGTTAAATAAGAAGAACTCAAGAATAATGTTTTCTAAACTAAAGTTCAGATAAGGAGAATAGATGGGCAACAAATTTGAATCCGAGCTCATTAAAATCAAAATTGTTTGCATTTTTATCTGTTCATAACCCACTTCTAGCTTCAGTAAATATGAATTACTCATTCTGTCGAATTCTCGCAGCAAACCATCGAATTTCTTTCTTGAAAGAATTATCACTAATTTTCACAATTAATAAAACAACTCTTATCAATATCATTTCTCCTAAGCTCCTACAACAGTGATAAGAGTAAGTCTTCTGTCAAAAACTTTTTACCGGACTCGAAAATTCCATTGGGAGCGTAAATTATGAATTTCAACAGTGGAAACGTTTCCAAAATACAAAATAACGAAATGGCAGATTCTTCGTTTAAATGCACGTGCAGTTTTGCGCGCGCTAGCCCATGTATCCATAGCAACGCGCGCAACTGGTGAATCAAATCTATAACTCGTTCTTGTTTTTCGCGACCCTTTTTCCAACTTTGAGCATTAATTACGGAAAATATAAAGCCTTTACGCAAAAAAGAAGAATGTAGCAATACGAAGACACCTTTTTTCTACCGCCCTGCAAAAAATCGCGGGTTTTCAACTCCTAGTGTGTCAGATTTTCTCATTTTCTGGGAGAGCGAAGGCTCCTACCTTGAATCGGCCCAGAATTGGTTAAGGAACGGTAGAACTTGCGAAAAATGTCTTTGACATGCTCTTCATATCATGCTGATGACGTAACAATGACGTCCCAATTTCAGAAATCCGAGTCTGATTTCTCGAGTATTGGCATTTTTCAACGCAATTAAGATGACATCACCTCTCATCTTCAGACGTCAAAACAGCAAAATTACCCCTTTGTAGTTTCTTGAATCCCCACATTACAGCTCGTTCCAGGAGAGTCAAAGAGGTAAACTGTTAATGTTTTCCATTAAAGATGTTTCTTTTGAGTGTCAGCCATTGCCAGAAATCAATGGGAGTCAAATCTTGGCAGTAGGGAGACCATGACTCGAGGATATGTTTCCTTACTGCTTTCCTTGTAAAATGCATGCCAATAAAAGCTTGACTTGTGGGAGCCGCTTGAGGTGTTCTGCGGCAACTGACGCTAAAACTACGACACACAATCATAGTGAATATGCCCATAAACCTTGATTTGGGAGCCATTTTCGCGGTAAAATTAAGGAAAATGAACATTTTAGGGCTAAAAGCGCCCTAAACCATTACTTCAATATAGTGTGACTTCCAAGAGGCTGGACAGTGTCCCTGTTAAATGGCCAAAAATATTGATCATTCCAAGTCTGGGATATCCCATGACTGTAGAGCCATGAATCGCCCGGAAACAAACTTAGGGTAATATCCTCTATTCTCTAAGCGCACCCCTACAGGCTGCGAACTGGGCCTTCTTCTGCTTCTCGGTCAACAAGATGGGAATTTTTGACTCGTACGTTTCCACCAGTATTCTCTAGCAAACAATCTCCGGAATTTTCCGCTTCAAGAAATTAAGTAATTTGGTTATTGTTTTTAGAAGTTACGGGAGCTGGCTTTTCTTGAACGAGGTTTGCACACTTTTAGCCTCAGCTTCTTTGATCGATGATTCCCATCGTTTCCGCCATCATGAGCAGTTCCATGGTCACAGAATTTGTTTGATACACTGGAGAGTACCAAGGGAGCAAGGGCAGGTAAAATTTTGGTGCAGTATCCAGGTAGCTTCCTGGATGACCATTAAATCTTTCAAGGCCTCAAATGCACGTTTCAATAACATTTATTTTTCACACTTCCAGTCAACGTGAAGAAATATCGACTTAAACTACTGAAAACCATATCAGGCCCAGCAAAGGCTTAAATGTTCGTCCATTTGCTCCAATCTACAGTACCATTGAGGGTTTTATCTCTATTAGTATTGTAGTTAATGTAGCGTGTATTTCAAATTTACGAACTAAAACGGGACACACTATATTAAAGTATTCAGCGCGTCCATGAAACTCCACTTTAAAACACTAAAGAGAGAATACAACCCACACAACATGTTAGAATGTACAAAATTTCTGAAAATTAAATGTATGTGTCTAAAAATAAAACTATTGCATTATGACATCGTTTAATAGTGTGTTAGTATATTCAGTTTCACACGCGCTCATACACGTGTTTTGTCAGGCCTTAATTATTCAAATTATATTCAAATTATTCAAATTATATTTAGTACCTGTTATTTTTCACCTGTTCATTATCAGCTAATGATACTAATTGTTGCATGATCTTGCGCGCAATCGTCAATCACCGTAACAACGCGCGCAACTGGTGAATGAAACTTATATCTCAATCTTGTTTTTCGCGACTCTTTTTCCAACTTTGAGCATTAATTGCGGAAAATCTAAAGCATTAAGTCAAAATAAAAATACCATTCTTATAAGGGCGACACCTTTTTCCTACCACCTTGCAAAAAATCGCGGGTTTTCAACTCCATAACCATTTGCGTCATTTCTGCTGGGAGAGCGGAGGCTCCTACTTATAACTACCTCTCTCGATTATAAAAGATTAATGATGGGATTTGCAAGGATTCGCCTGATTTATAATATTGTACTAAATATTATCAGGGGGCTGGCAAGCCCCCCGCGGCGGTTTGCGAGCCCGAGGGCCCGAAGGGCCCGAGGGCGAGCATTGGACGGCGAACCTAACAGAGCGAGGGCCGAAGGCCCGAGCTGCGAGCCCGAGGACCCGAAGGGTCCGAGGGCGAGCATTGGACGGCGATTCTAACGAGAAATATCTCATGTATTTCCCCACATTTCACGAAGAAATTTGGGCAATTTCCCGTTATTGGATTTCCACCAAAATCGATACGTCGCATGTTTGAGGGTCAAAGGTGCAACTGTCAAAATTTCAGATCGATTGGATAAAAGATGCCCAACTTATTCGCACTGAAATCGTACACGCGATGCGTACGCATCGCTGCGCTTGCCAGCCCCCATATATATGTTTTTGTGGATTCGCCAAATTTCAAAATTTTTTACGGAACCTTCCCGACGATCAAATCGATTGAAAATTGAGTTTTCGCGCCTTCGCTGTGCGCGCGCTCGGAGTTTCAAATTTGAGATCAATTCATTCAAAAATGGCTGAGTTATTGCTACTTGAAATCGCCAAAATTGAGGCTGTTCTTGTTAAAAAGGGTTACGACAATAACATACCAATAGAGAACATTTTTAGGCGAAAAGTGTACCCTCTTTAAAAAGCCATATCTCGAGAACCGTAAAAGATACAGAGCTCATCGACCCAGCGTTGGAAAGTAGAAAGATAGAACTTGCGAAAATTGCCCTTGAAAAGCATCTTACGTCATTTTGATGACGTCATTATGACGTCACAAAGTCGTGAATTTCATATTTTGATTTCCCGAAAATTGGCGTTTTTCAGCGCAATTTTTCGGCATGAAGCTTTTGAGATAAGTAAAAATGCTTATGATAATGCAGAAAGGAAATTTAATGTACTTTCCAAAAATGGGGTCGAAAAGTTCCGGGCCCTCCGGCATTATTGAGATATTTGCAATTGTTTGAAACACTTTGACACGAAAAAATCGCAAAAAATAGCAAAAACGGTAAGGATGAGTTAGAGAGAACGGGACCATCCCAGAACTTCATCTTTGGATATGTTGTCGGTCATAGTCCCAAGTGTGCTAATGAATGGGTCTCAGATAGCTCATCTAATTTTATGACGTAATTGTGACGTCATCAGTAATGCTAGGTAACGCGAATTTTGTACGCGCGATTTGACGCCAAATTTCAATATTTGGCGCACAGAAAAAGGATGATATTTTTTCCAAAAACCAAAAAGGATTTGGTTGTGGTGGTCCGCGGCGGTTTTAAGGCGTTCTTCACGGTAAAACCCATGATATGGAATAGAACGCGACGGTTAAAACTGCCGCAACGGCACTTTTTCGAAGCATAATAGTTTCGTGAAAGCTGTACATTTTGAAGTGACGTTGCAGCAGTTTTAACCGTCGCGTTCTATTCCATATCATGGGTTTTACCGTGAAGAACGCCTTAAAACCACCGCGGACCACCACAACCAAATCCTTTTTGGTTTTTGGAAAATTGGATTCCAATCAAATTACAGCACGACTGTTTTCAACTCGATGTTCGTTGATTGGGTTCCAATCAAGTTGCAGTGACTATATTCTAATCGGTGTTCTTTGATTGGATTCCAATGAAGATGTTGTGGCTGTATTTATCTCGGTGTTCTCTGATTGGATTTCAATCAAGGTGTGACTGTTCCATTTTTTGTGACTTCGGTGTTCCTTGATTGGATTCCAATCAAGTTGCTTTGACTGTATTCTACTCGGTGTTCGTTGATTGGATTCCAATCAACGTGTAGTGACTGTATTTTACTCGGTGTTCGTTGATTGGATTCCAATCAAGGTGTTGTGACTGTATTTTCTACTCGGTGTTCGTTGATTGGATTCCAATCAAGGTGTTCTGACTGTATTCTACTCGGTGTGCGTTAATTGGATTCCAATCAGGGTGGAGTGGACTGTATTCTACTCGGTGTTCGTTGATTGGATTCCAATCAAGGTGTTGTGGCATATTCTACTCGGTGTTCGTTGATTGGATTCCAATCAAGGTGTTGTGACTGTATTCTACTCGGTGTTCGTTGATTGGATTCCAATCAAGGTGTATGACTGTATTCTACTCGGTGTTCGTTGATTGGATTCCAATCAAGGTACTACACGACTGTATTCTACTCAGTGTTTCGTTGATTGGATTCCAATCAAGGTGTAGTGACTGTATTCTACTCGGTGTTCGTTGATTGGATTCCAATCAAGGTGTTGTGACTGTATTCTTCTCGGTGTTCGTTGATTGGATTCCAATCAAGGTGTGACTGTATTCTACTCGGTGTTCGTTGATTGGATTCCAATCAAGGTGTAGTGACTGTATTCTACTCGGTGTTCGTTGATTGGATTCCAATCAAGGTGCTGTGACTGTATTCTACTCGGTGTTCGTTGATTGGATTCCAATCAAGGTGCGACTGTATTCTACTCGGTGTTCGTTGATTGGATTCCAATCAAGGTGTTGTGACTGTATTCTACTCGGTGTTCGTTGATTGGATTCCAATCAAGGTGTTGTGACTGTATTCTACTCGGTGTTCGTTGATTGGATTCCAATCAAGGTGTAGTGACTGTATTCTACTCGGTGTTCGTTGATTGGATTCCAATCAAGGTGTCGTGGCTGTATTCTACTCGGTGTTCGTTGATTGGCGGTGTTCCTTGATTGGATTCCAATCAAGGTGTTGTGACTGTATTCTACTCGGTGTTCGTTGATTGGATTCCAATCAAGGTGTTGTGACTGTATTCTACTCGGTGTTCGTTGATTGGATTCCAATCAAGGTGAAGTGACTGTATTCTACTCGGTGTTCGTTGATTGGATTCCAATCAAGGTGTTGTGACTGTATTCTACTCGGTGTTCGTTGATTGGATTCCAATCAAGGTGTAGTGACTGTATTCTACTCGGTGTTCGTTGATTGGATTCCAATCAAGGTGTGACTGTATTCTACTCGGTGTTCGTTGATTGGATTCCAATCAAGGTGTTGTGACTGTATTCTACTCGGTGTTCGTTGATTGGATTCCAATCAAGGTGTTGTGACTGTATTCTACTCGGTGTTCGTTGATTGGATTCCAATCAAGGTGTACTGTATTCTACTCGGTGTTCGTTGATTGGATTCCAATCAAGGTGTTGTGATTGTATTCTACTCGGTGTTCGTTGATTGGATTCCAATCAAGGTGTCGTGACTGTATTCTACTCGGTGTTCGTTGATTGGATTCCAATCAAGGTGATGCGGTCATGTATTCTACTCGGTGTTCGTTGATTGGATTCACTCGGTGTTCGTTGATTGGATTCCAATCAAGTTGCAGTGACTGTATTCTACTCGGTGTTCGTTGATTGGATTCCAATCAAGGTGTTTGACTGTATTTTACTCGGTGTTCGTTGATTGGATTCCAATCAAGGTGTTGTGACTGTATTCTACTCGGTGTTCGTTGATTGGATTCCAATCAAGGTGTTGCAGTGGTTGTATTCTACTCGGTGTTCGTTGATTGGATTCCAATCAAGGTGTAGTGACTGTATTCTACTCGGTGTTCGTTGATTGGATTCCAATCAAGGTGTCCAATCAAGGTGTATGACTATTCTACTCTCGGTGTTCGTTGATTGGATTCCAATCAAGGTGTTGTGACTGTATTCTACTCGGTGTTCGTTGATTGGATTCCAATCAAGGTGTTGTGACTGTATTCTACTCGGTGTTCGTTGATTGGATTCCAATCAAGGTGTTGTGACTGTATTTACTCGGTGTTCGCTGATTGGATTTCAATCAAGGTGTAGTGACTGTATTCTACTCGGTGTTCGTTGATTGGATTCCAATCAAGGTGTTGTGACTGTATTCTACTCGGTGTTCGTTGATTGGATTCCAATCAAGGTGTTGTGACTGTATTCTACTCTCGGTGTTCGTTGATTGGATTCCAATCAAGGTGTTGTGACTGTATTCTACTCGGTGTTCGTTGATTGGATTCCAATCAAGGTGCAGTGACTGTATTCTACTCGGTGTTCGTTGATTGGATTCCAATCAAGGTTTTGTGACTGTATTATACTCGCTGTTCGTTGATTGGATTCCAATCAAGGTGTGACGAGTGTATTCTACTCGGTGTTCTTTGATTGAATTTGCAAGTGTATTTTACTCGGTGTTCGTTGATTGGATTCCAATGAAGTTGTTGTGACTGTATTCTACTCTATGTTCGTGATTGGATTGGTTTGTTGTTGGATTCCAATCAAGGTGTATTCTACTCGGTGTTCGTTGATTGGATTCCAATCAAGGTGTTGTGACTGTATTCTACTCGGTGTTCGTTGATTGGATTCCAATCAAGGTGCAGTGACTGTATTCTACTCGGTGTTCGTTGATTGGATTCCAATCAAGGTGCAGTGACTGTATTCTACTCGGTGTTCGTTGATTGGATTCCAATCAAGGTGTTGTGACTGTATTCTACTCGGTGTTCGTTGATTGGATTCCAATCAAGGTGTTGTGACTGTATTCTACTCGGTGTTCGTTGATTGGATTCCAATCAAGGTGTTGTGACTGTATTTTCTACTCGGTGTTCGTTGATTGGATTCCAATCAAGGTGTTGTGACTGTATTCTACTCGGTGTTCGTTGATTGGATTCCAATCAAGGTGTTGTGACTGTATTCTACTCGGTGTTCGTTGATTGGATTCCAATCAAGGTGTTGTGGCTGTATTCTACTCAGTTTTCATTGATTGGATTTCAATGAAGGTGTTGTGGCTGTATTCTTCTCGGTGTTCGTTGATTGGATTCCAATCAAGGTGTTGTGACTGTATTCTACTCGGTGTTCGTTGATTGGATTCCAATCAAGGTGTTGTGACTGTATTCTACTCGGTGTTCGTTGATTGGATTCCAATCAAGGTGTGACTGTATTCTACTCGGTGTTCGTTGATTGGATTCCAATCAAGGTGTTGTGACTGTATTCTACTCGGTGTTCGTTGATTGGATTCCAATCAAGGTGTAGTGACTGTATTCTACTCGTGTTCGTTGATTGGATTCCAATCAAGGTGTTGTGACTGTATTCTACTCGGTGTTCGTTGATTGGATTCCAATCAAGGTGTTGTGACTGTATTCTACTCGGTGTTCGTTGATTGGATTCCAATCAAGGTGTTGTGACTGTATTCTACTCGGTGTTCGTTGATTGGATTCCAATCAAGGTGTTGTGACTGTATTCTACTCGGTGTTCTTTGATTGGATTTGCAAGTGTATTTTACTCGGTGTTCGTTGATTGGATTCCAATCAAGGTGTTGTGACTGTATTCTACTCGGTGTTCGTTGATTGGATTCCAATCAAGGTGCAGTGACTGTATTCTACTCGGTGTTCGTTGATTGGATTCCAATCAAGGTGTAGTAACTGTATTCTACTCTTGGTTCGTTGATTGGATTCCAATCAAGGTGTAGTGACTGTATTCTACTCGGTGTTCGTTGATTGGATTCCAATCAAATGGTATTCTACTCGGTGTTCGTTGATTGACTGTATTATTCTACTCGGTGTTCGTTGATTGGATTCCAATCAAGATGCAGTGACTATATTCTACTCGGTGATCTTTGATTGGATTCCAATCAAGGTGTTGTGACTGTATTTACCTCGGTGTTCGTTGATTGGATTCCAATCAAGGTGTTGTGACTGTATTCTACTCGGTGTTCGTTGATTGGATTCCAATCAAGGTGTTTGTGACTGTATTCTACTCGGTGTTCGTTGATTGGATTCCAATCAAGGTGTTCTGTGACTATATTCTACTCTCTGTTCGTTGATTGGATTCCAATCAAGGTGTTATGTGACCGTATTCTTCTCGGTGTTCGTTGATTGGATTCCAATCAAGGTTTTGTGACTGTATTCTACTCGGTGTTCGTTGATTGGATTCCAATCAAGGTGTTGTGACTGTATTCTACTCGGTGTTCGTTGATTGGATTCCAATCAAGGTGGTGTGACTGTATTCTTCTTGGTGTTCGTTGATTGGATTCCAATCAAGGTGTTTGTGACTGTATTCTACTCGGTGTTCGTTGATTGGATTCCAATCAAGGTGCAGTGACTGTATTCTACTCGGTGTTCGTTGATTGGATTCCAGTCAAGGTGGAATCGTCCTGTATTTCTCTCGGTGTTCGTTGATTGGATTCCAATCAAGGTGTTGTGACTGTATTCTACTCGGTGTTCGTTGATTGGATTCCAGTTCTACTTCGGTGTTCTGTATTGTACTTTCTACTCGGTGTTCGTTGATTGGATTCCAATCAAGGTGTTGTGACTGTATTCTTCTCGGTGTTCGTTGATTGGATTCCAATCAAGGTGTTGTGACTGTATTCTACTCGGTGTTCGTTGATTGGATTCCAATCAAGGTGCAGTGACTGTATTCTACTCGGTGTTCGTTGATTGGATTCCAATCAAGGTGTGGTGACTGTATTCTACTCGGTGTTCGTTGATTGGATTCCAATCAAGGTGTTGTGACTGTATTCTACTCAGTGTTCGTTGATTGGATTCCAATCAAGGTGCAGTAACCGTATTTTCCTCGGTGTTCGTTGATTGGATTCCAATCAAGGTGTTGTGACTGTATTCTACTCGGTGTTCGTTGATTGGATTCCAATCAAGGTGTGACTGTATTCTACTTGGTGTTCGTTGATTGGATTCCAATCAAGGTGTTGTGACTGTATTCTACTCGGTGTTCGTTGATTGGATTCCAATCAAGGTGTTGTGACTGTATTCTACTCGGTGTTCGTTGATTGGATTCCAATCAAGGTGCAGTGACTGTATTCTACTCGGTGTTCGTTGATTGGATTCCAATCAAGGTGTTGTGACTGTATTTTACTCGGTGTTCGTTGATTGGATTCCAATCAAGGTGTTGTGACTGTATTCTACTCGGTGTTCGTTGATTGGATTCCAATCAAGGTGTTGTGACTGTATTCTACTCGGTGTTCGTTGATTGGATTCCAATCAAGGTTGTGTGACTGTATTTTACTCGGTGTTCGTTGATTGGATTCCAATCAAGGTGTAGTGACTGTATTCTACTCTGCGTTCGTTGATTGGATTCCAATCAAGGAGGACTGACTGTATTCTACTCAGAGTTCGTTGATTGGATTCCGATGAAGGTGCAGTGACTGTATTCTTCTCAGTGTTCGTTAATTGCATTCTGATCAAGGTGAAGTGACTGTAATTTTGTCGGTGTTTGTTGATTGGATTCCAATCAAGGTACTACACGATTGAATTCTACTTGGTAATCCTTGATTGGATTCCAATCAAGGTACATCACGACTGTATTCTACTCGGTGTTCTTTGATTGGATTCCAATCAAGGTGTAGTGACTGTATTCTACTCAGTGTTCGTTGATTGGATTCCGATGAAGGTGCAGTGACTGTATTCTTCGCAGTGTTCGTTAATAGCACTAGTCGGTTCCCGTCCTACGGACGGTGAATGATGGCAGCCGCATGAGCTAACGGCCACATGTCCCTTTGACAGCGATTTGGCCGTGCGAGTTTGGAGGGGAAATTCGAAACTTTAATTTCTGCGGAAAAAAAGCTTCCCACGCCCCAACGGTAACCCAATATTGCCGACAATATTCTCAAAACCTTTACTCATCATAGACAACTCCATAGCGAAGGAATTTCGAAAAATTCCTTTATTTTCCGCGAAAAAAGGGCGTGGCCCCCCACGCCCCTCAGGGTGACCCAATAATTCGGACAAAATTCTCAAAATTTTTATTCATCATAAGCAACTTGATGCCGAAGGAATTTTGAAAAAATTCGAAAGTTTAATTTTGCGAAAAAGGGCGTGGCCTACCACGCCTCTCAGAGTGACCCAATAATTCGGACAAAATTCTCAAAATCTTTATTCATCATAAGGAACTCGATGACGAAGGAATTTTGAAAAAATTCGAAAGTTTAATTTTTTTTCGAAAAAAAGGGCGTGGCCTCCCACGCCCCTCAGGGTGACCCAATAATTCGGACAAAATTCTCAAAATTTTTATTCATCATAAGGAACTCGATGGCGAAGGAATTTTGAAAAAATTCGAAAGTTAATTTTTGCGAAAAAAAGGGCGTGGCCCCCCACTCCCCTCAGGGTGGCCGAAAAATTATCTCGGTATTTTCTAATTTATTATTAAGTTTTTGCAACACGACGGAAAAATAATTTTGTTGCCTACTTGAAATCAGTAACGCCACATATAAATAAATATATATAAATATATATTAACAACACGCATTATATATAGTAAGATGATATTTTTTCCAAAAACCAAAAAGGATTTGGTTGTGGTGGTCCGCGGAGGTTTTAAGGCGTTCTTCACGGTAAAACCCATGATATGGAATAGAACGCGACGGTTAAAACTGCTGCAACATCACTTCAAAATGTACAGCTTTCACGAAACTATTATGCTTCGAAAAAGTGCCGTTGCGGCAGTTTTAACCGTCGCGTTCTATTCCATATCATGGGTTTTACCGTGAAGAACGCCTTAAAACCGCCGCGGACCACCACAACCAAATCCTTTTTGGTTTTTGGAAAAAATGTACTTAGTACTATTATCACCCTCCAATGATTATAATTAGAATGTCATAATTATCGATATATCACCCCTTTAACAAGAATTGCGCCTACCGGCACATTTCTTGTACCCGTTGTTCCCGTATGTAGGCGCTTAATTTCCTGTTCCCTGGGGCTGGTATTAAATTTAAAACACGCCGTCATTTGATCGACGACCGTTGTCCGTCTTATTTACTGACATGATGAGTTGACGATAAAGCATGAAGTGACCTTCCAAATCATGATACAATCGCGCTTCTTCTATCAATTAGTGTCACATCGCAATACTAACATCATTGAATCAATTTTATAAATATTCCTCATTATGCGGACGCTTTACATTTCCCTCTCCTACGTACAAGTTTAAATTAACGCGCGCAGATAAAAGTATCACGTGGGCGATTTCGTTCCACGTGCCCAATGTTCGCGCGCGCGTTCCCGCCATTTCGTAGAACTCTTTTCGTTTGGTTGCGCGCCGTTCAGAGTTTCATAACTATGATCACCATTTTCGTTACGCGTTTCGTTTTCTTATTGCTGCGTTGCAGATATCAAACCGTTGCAATGTTCGCTATTATTTCACCCCAATTGATTGATTTTCAAGATTGAGATACAAAATATGATTACTGACCAAGATTAAGATAAAATATTCAGATATATTATCAATCGATGAACCGAGACAAACTCTCATGTCTTTCTTTCCTCTCGGCAATTCTTTAGATCATTTATAACTGATTTTATAACACTGCCCATTGTAATTTGCCCGAACTGCCCGCTACTTAAAGAAGGCCAAATGACTGTGTGATTGAAATCCAATCAAATATTTGATTGATTCCGTGAAAATCGATATTGTTTCGATTTAATGATTAAAGAATTGTAGAATTTTTGAAAAAGAATTAATTTCAACATCAGCATGAACAGAGCATTGAACTCAAATACCTACAACGCTGTTAGCTAGCTGTAGCCCACAATGTAAAGGATGCCACTAAACCAAGCTACTCTGACGCGAGTGATATTATAAAGGAGCAGTTAGATGCATGAAAATGTACCAACCACCACCACCACGACGACACACGGTCGCGCGCAGCACCTATTTCAGATTTAACAGTACGCGTATAGGTAGTATACACACAACCCCCAAAATACACGATCTCTGCTAACCTATTCTCAATGCCTTTTTGTAACAAAAACGCGATTGGGAACAGGAAAAAATACCTACTGTATAGTGGCGCGAGGGATTTTTTCCTCTCCAATCGCCTTTTTGTTTTACAAAAAGGCAAATGAGAGGGTTAGCAGAGATCGTGTTTTGGAGGATTCTGGGAGAATTAGTGTATACTACCTTTATCAGTACTGTTAATTCTGAAAAGTGCCCGGGTGGGGTAGAAGTCTCCACAAATGGGGGAGAAATTTCCACAAATGGGGGAGAAATTTCCACAAATGGCGTAAGAAATCATGCAACTGCTCCTTTATAATATCAGTCAAGTCGGGGTATTTTGGAGTTTTTGGTGTAGTGGCATCGAGTGAAACTGTACACTGCGGTTAGCGGACAGGAATTTGGGTTCAATGCTCAGGTTATTCTAACCTTGAAATTGATTCTTTTTTAAACCTTGCTAGATCGATTTCATCGAATCTTTTCACGATTAAATAATTAATTCAAAATATTTATCGATTTTCACAGTTTTGATTGGAGTTTGAAACATTTAGTCTTTTTTCAGCTTGAGCATCTTGATCTAACTGACAATGAATTAATGATTTGAGACTTGAGTGCGACGATGGATCATGATGATTGGTCCAAGGAATTGAGTAGAAGTTATCCCCGTAATTATATGCAAATCTGCAATCTTTTTCATTCCGATACCTGCCCATCATTTCTATTTTCATGTTTATTGACCTCTTGAGTTCATGCGAAAGGAGTCGGGATGCAACAATAAGGTGCGACGGCTTTATATTAACAGCAAAGAAAATGAAACGCGTAACAAAGTTGAACCCCCTGGTCATGAAACTGGGAACGGTGCACAACAAACAAATCTTCAAAGAGTTGTACAAATTGTGGTGATTGCGCGCGCGTAGATTTTGCCACGTGCATCCGGAACGTGCATGCGCGCGCTAAATCAAGCACATAGGAGAGGGAAATTAAGCGCCTGCATACGGGAACAATGGAAAACAAGAAAAGCACCGGCAGGCGCAATTCTTGTTCTTAAAGAGCAATTAAAGCCGAAGTAGAAACACCAAATCTAAGCGGTAAGCATGAGTCATCCCGAAATCACATGAGTGCAGAAAAAACTAGAAAATAAATTCGTTTGATGGAGGAGCACGGATAAGCTATAAAGGCGTTCAATCCGAACGAGGGTCGTCAGATCCGAGTGGAAAATACTTTTATACTGCTGTATGGCTGGTTGAAGCTTGAATAAAAGAGCTAGAGTCTTGATATAGGCGGGGTATAATCGAAAATTGTCAAACTCGGCTAACGCCTCGTGTGATGATTTTCGAAAACGCACTCCCATTCGTTAGTTAATCGAACAACATGTTACAAATTTGTCAAATTTACACACTTTCAAACTTGCTAAAGCCAGTGCAGTTTAGAAATGAATTTTTCCCTCCCCATTGGCCTTTTTGTGAATACAAAAAGGCAAATGAGAGGGTTGGCAGAGATCGTGGTTGGGAAGGTGAGAATAGGGATATGTGCATATCAGGTCAAGATTTGCAATAGAATAACTGTAATTTCTGGAAAGTGCCCGGACTGCTCCTTTATAATATCAGTCGCGAAAATGTCCGTCCGTCCCCTTATCACAAATCTTCAAAATCACGAATTTTACAATCATTGGCTGTCGGTTTTCAAAACTTAAGTCTGACTTGGTCCATCCGTGGGTAATGCTCAAATTCTCTAAAATTATGATAAATTCTAAATTGAAGGGCTGTTGAAGAATTCGTGACTTAAAATCTTAGGAGTGAGTTGGGCCATGGATTGAGGGATAAGATGATAAGGTTTCGGTTCTGTATTAGTTTTAGTACCAAACTGTATCACAATTCGACTGAATTCGACTAAGTTCAAAAAATACGGTGGGTCGATGTGATTTGTGAAAGACGAATGATTCTTTTCGGAACGAGTGACAGCATTGAAACAGAAAGCATGAAATTTGAAATTTTGAAGATCAGATGAAAATTGACATCAACAGTCAAGAAAATACAGCGCGTGAATAAACGGATACACAAACTGATGCGAAACGTAAACCAATTCAACGAAATGGCGCGAAATCTACAACGAACTGATTACAACAACTTGGTACTCGGTGGTCGCGCGCAGCATTGGCGCAATATTTATACTCCTACTAGGAGTGCCTGTTGTAGATTGATGCTAAGGTTACATCAAGCACCGCCGGGGAGGGAAATTAAGCGCCTGCATACGGGAACATCCCACAAACAAGAATTGAAGAATTAAGCCCGCAGGCGCAATTCTTGTTATTATATATTTTCGATTTCAGTTCCCAAACGTCATCTGCACACGTTCGGGCAATTTAGTGACAAATTAAGCCGATTTGAGAATTTCTGATTTCTACACGTGTTGTGCGTTTTTTTTCATGTGCGGTATTGAAGTATTGAAAATGCCTTATAAATGCATTAGATATTACCATATTTTGATATTCCATGAGTGGTTAAGATGGTTTATGGGGGGTTTAATTTATTGGGATTGATGGAGGTTTAGAGAGCAAAACTGACTTAAAACACAGTTTTTTCAATATATAATTCACATCATTTTCTCTAATTATTTCACGCTGTAATCTAAAGAATTACAGGGGGTTTAAAATCTACTAAAATTAACTTCCTATCATTGTTATCACATTATCATCTGAGTCAAAAATATTTCCAATATTACAGGTACATTCATCACATAATTAACGTTGGGATTGAGGGAGGAGAGGCGATCTGCCGTGACATTATCAACAACATCATCAAATTCGTCAGAGATTACGTTGTCAGCTGGATCAAATCTATTGGTGGATGGGTGAGTTTTTGTGGATCGTACTGCGCTAATGATAGTGCGGGTAATTTTTTAATTGTAGTTGTTGTTGTTGTTGTAGAGGCCAATGGTCTCTGCTGGTATCCTTAGTCCTTGGCTTAATACCTCAGACCTTTGACTGAACTTAACACGTCGTCCAGTTTACTGCCATTTTATTACTTTCACGATGATCGAGAGAAAAATCGATGTTTTGTGCCACACCAAGAAATAATTTTTTATAATTCAGTACTTGTGCACCCCAACCTGCAAATTGTGATCACGTCTGCGTTTTAGTCATAATAAGTCGTTCTATCATGAAACTTTCCGTACCCACTCCGCTGAATAGGATTTCATGTCAAGATGTAATAGAGTCACTAAGATGGAATTTTTTCCCTCCCCATTGGCATTTTTGTGTATACAAAAAGGCAAATGAGAGGGTTGGCAGAGATCGTGGTTTGGGAAGGTGAGAAATAGGATATGTGTATATCAGGTCCAGTTTTGCAATACAACTACTGTAATTTCTGGAAAGTGCCCGGATTGCTCCTTTATAATATCAGTCGAGAAAATGTCCCTCCGTCCTTCCCCTTTTCACACAAATCTTCAAAATCACGAATTTCCTAATTCATGAAGCTTTCGGTTGTCAAAAATTTTAATCTTATACGTTGACCAGGCCCATCCGTGCCACATTACCAGTCACTAAAGTTTTCATATCGATCAAATCTAATGTCCTGGAAATTGATTTTCATTTCGACTATTTCAAACACAAAAAACACGATTTTTTTCGCCAAAAAAGATATTGACTGAGTAAATGTGGAGAAGGCTTGCCAAATTTGACTTTTCTCTGAGAAATGATGTGGAAAATTGAATCAATATTACAATAAAAAACTGAAATTTTACACGTATTGTTACACATAATTAACATGTCATTTCACGACTTGGTAGCGCAATCGGTTAGCGCGTTGGACTTTGTAGTGCTGGCACGCTAGAGGTCACGGGTTCGAGCCCGACTATAGTCAAATTTCAAATTTTTATTTTCTTAGCTTATCTTCAGTTTTCTGATAGCAAAAAATGATCCTGTACAGCCCAATCAGTTCATCAGAAAGGTTTTAAATCAGGTCACAGAAAATTTTCAGTAATAAGTTTAATTCAGCAGTTAGATTTCGAAATACACGATGGCACGATACTCAACTAAGCATGTTGCTCAGGTCGTTAAGACTAGAATTTCCAAAATGTTGAGTTACAAGACATCAAGCATCGCGGGGGAGGGAAATTAAGCGCCTGCATACGGGAACAATGGACAAACAAGAATTGTGTCGGCAGGCGCAATTCTTGTTTGATTAGAAAATATAAAAGCTGATTATAGTGATTAAAATATCTTATTTAAACTGATCAAAATGCCAGAATATGACTACTTTCGTCACGTTATCTTGGAGAGCCCCTAATCATACAATTTATCAGTTATAACACAGAGATATGAACGGACCAAATCACAGCACTTCTGAACTGTGGTTTTTATATTAAAATAAATATATATCGTATCAGATAAACTTTTATGTTACTGAGCAAGTAAGAATACTACGATTGTATCTTCCCACGCTGAGTCCTACCCTAGCCCTTTTCAGGGGGTATTTTTGCAGAATGAAGTCACGCAATCCAAACTGAAATGTATGTGAGTTTAATGTTAGACCCAAGGGCAGTATGAGGCCTTGATAATTACTGGGGAGAGCGTATTTTCGAATTTCCGATATTGGCACATATTGATTCGATGAGCTTTAAACGAGCAGTAGGTTCCACTGAAGATACTTTAGCAGCTTTTGTCCAGTTTTGGGCTTTCTCAGTTCCGTGAGCTAACCAACAAGAAATCATTGATTGGAAACGATCTCCCTAGTACCTTCGTATTGCATGTGACAGTTGCTTCAAACAATATCTTTGGCACACATTTTGACAATATCTTCAGGCAAACGATATGGCAAACAGATTTGTTTTAGGTGTCAATATTTGGCGATCAATTATTTATATATTATAGGGTATGATATACGAATGTGTTGAAACTTAAATACACATAACACAGAGTGCTCAAGCTCTAGTAGCGAGCAAAATACAAATTGAAGCACATCGATCCAAGTCTTCACTAAAAGTTTCATGGCTATAAATACGCAATCGTCAGAAGAGAAAGTTCAATAATGACGATAACAAGATAATCAAGATTAGATCTGCTCCTTTATAAATAAAAAACATCGGAAAAATCTGCATAAATGAATTAAATTACGAATATGAACGAAAAACGTATGAAAATTATGCGAAATTATTGGAGGCCCCCTCTTGTTTTGAAAAGCCCCCCCCCCCCCCCCAGAGGCCAGAAAAATCTGGGGGGGGGGCTTGGCTCTACGGCCTCCATAGGTTGTCCTCAAAAATTTGAACATCAAAATGAAGTGTAATCCATCTTTTCATATCAAAGCAAACGTGAATCATGATTTTATTTGTGTTTCTATGCAAAATTAGGGCTTTTAAATGTGAAAATTTGCTTATGAAAATGTAGGCCCCCCTGAGTTTTCAAAAGGCCCCCTGCCGTATTTGAAATTTTTATGACACATCCTACCGTAGTGAGTCGGCCATATCATCTCTCTTGAGATGGTTGGTTCTTCCGCCTCCTCTCTCACATAAAGACTAGCTTATATAACATCAAGATCGAAGATAACAGTACTGTGTTGGCATCGAATGTCAAACGCAAGGAAATGTCTTCTTGAACCTTAAGGTATAAAAGCAACAGTTGTCCCTATGGTTGTTCGGATATGGCCTAGCCTGGTGAGCTTAGTGGATGTCCTTGCTGAACGGCATGTTAAACAAGGAAGTGAAGCTGAGAGGTTCCTTTCAGTCCGAGCAGCTATGGTGTCAAATGTTGGTATACCTACAATGAGTGTTTCTCAACGCAACCCCAGATTGAGGGGTTTGTTGTTACTGCTCCTTTTACCCTTTTTTTTCTTTTTTTCTTCAAACACCCTAATGTATTTGGAAACTCTCCTTGGTATTCAGGTAGCGAGGTGGATCAAGGAAAGGTGTATCAAGGAACTGCACAGGGACTTTATGTCAATCTATGATTGACTTACAGGCATAATTTCGACATCAACCACTTTTTTTGTAAAATTGAACCATACCGGTACACTGAAAGTGAAGCCTGAATGTAGTTTGAAACATTTTTTTCAATTTTGAATGAATAAGTTTGATGATCTAACTTAAATGCAGTAGTCACTTCATCCTTTCATAATGAATGAGTGACGTAACATAAATTTTTAAATGATGAGATGAGGTTGAGGTATGTAATATGTATCTTTCCCAAATCATGAGGTAGTGATGAGGTAGTATGTACTATGTATGCATGTTCAAAAAAGGCCGATTTTTGACGAGCTCATTTCTGACCTTAAACTTAACTGGCCTTGTGGACCAAATTTCACTGAGGTACGACTTAATAAGGTACCTGATACAATGCAGGCGAACATCGGTTGGTTAATATGAAATGGTTTAAAAGTGCTGCGAAATATTTGAATGCGAATTGGGATTACCAAGCCCGGGCTCTAGCCTCAACAAGTCAACACCAATGTCATGGCATCCTCGCCAGGTTCCCTGATATGAGGCAAACGCCCGCTAGTTCAACCCCAGAGACTCCCTAGAAGCCTAGATATAACAATGCCTACCTATAGATTAGAACTGCTTCGCGCGTTGTTTAGGTTTTAAGACCTTTCAAGGACTTCTAATAAATCCTTTCAATTTCATCAATTACCTACCCGTCATACATTACCAGGACCCTTTTATCTTATACTAGCAGGCCCGTTGGGCCTGCTATTACACAGCTCACTCGGCGCTGCTACGCAGTACCTCGTTCGCAAATTTCAGATCAGCTGAATGCTTTTTACCGCATCAAAAAACTACGATCCGTTCAAAAGTTACGAAGCAACGTAATCAAAACACCATTAACAGAAATGAGCGCGCGCGCAATTCTCCGTGCACGTGTCACCATGGTTACCCGCACAAATCGTAATGCGCGGGCGTTCCGAAGATGTTTCCGCCGTTACGCACAAACAGAAAAACAGAGAATGCGAAATTATATTAGAGACTAGCAGGCCCGTTGGGCCTGCAAATACACAGCTCACTCGGCGCTGCTACGCAGCACCTCGTTCGCAAATTTCAAATCAGCTAAATACTTTTTACCGCATCAAAAAATTCCAATCATATCAAAAGTTATGAAGCTCCGAAATCAAAACAGCATTTAACGAAAATAAACGCGCGCGCAGTTAATCTGCACGTGCAATTTCTCCCATTGCCCGCGCGTTGCCATGGGGCGTGACGTACAGAAAACATACACGAAATGCGAAATTATAAGTAAGACTAGCAGGCCCGTTATTGTGGGTTCGAATGAGTGCCGGAAAGACTTTTTTACTTATAGTGACAAATTTTACAATTTTGCCTCCGCTGCCTTTATGAAAAAAGTCATTCTGACTTGTAATTACATCATAAAAGTCCGTCTGATGCTGCTTAAAGCCTTTTACAAATACATCAGTAGAAATCCTAATCTGGTGACCAAAAACTAAGACAAATACGACGCAAATAACGGACATCTTAACATTAGACTTAAACCAGCCACTTTTGCAATAAAATTCAGACGGCTAGCCACTACAAATTTTAATGCCACTGGGTCAGCAAGCCTCTGAAAACACAATTTGTGAAAAATCACAAAATGTCTACTTCAAAGCTCACTCGGCGCTGCTACGCAGCACCTCGTTCGCAAATTTAAAAACCACATTTCAAATCGACCAAGTACATGAAAAAATTTACCGCATCAAAAAACTCCGATTCGTTCAAAAGTTATTAGAGATCGCGCAACGTAATCACAGCCCGCAAATACACAGCTCACTCGGCGGTGCTACGCAGCACCTCGTTCGCAAATTTCAAATTCACCAAATACTTCTTACCGCACCAAAAAACTCCGATCCGTTCAAAAGTTATTAGAGATCGCGCAACGTAATCAAAACACCATTAACAGAAATGAGCGCGCGCGCAATTCTCCGTGCACGTGTCACCATGGTTACCCGCACAAATCGTAATGCGCGCGCGTTCCGAAGATGTTTCCGCCGTTACGCACAAACAGAAAAACAGAGAATGCGAAATTATATTAGAGATATAAAGTAAAGTCACACGTGAATAATGTTTGTTTGTGCCGCCGTATACAATTAAATTAGACCTTGCCAAGTAAATATCAAGAGAAACGAATGCAAAAGGGAGAAATGAGGCGCCGTTGCTATGGAAACCAATTTTTGCGCACGTGCAGATTATAATCAGTGCTATGCGAGAGCTTTCTATTACGCTACTACTGTTAAATGAAGTTTGCTTTAGTTTTCTTTAATTTGACGTTTCCCTTATACTTCGAAGTCAAGATCTCAAGGTGGAGAAAGGACATAACTTGAATAACGGAGGATATTTAAGACGAATTGTTTTCTGTGGCAGAGTTGTGCAGATAATCAATGCTGAGTCGGTGATAACAATAGTAACTATAGTTTCGAAACTAGCCGTTTAGTTTACAAAAGTGTACAACTCAATCGAGTCGAATATAGGTGTAACAGATTACGAAGACAGTTCCTAGCCTGGATTATGTAAAAAAACAAAATGGTCCAATGTCAGTATCAGTATGAGAATTAACATTACATAGAATTCTTGCAATTAAAACGTAACGCTGCAACAAAACTCACGTGGTTTAGCATAACTAACAATAACCGACGCCGTTATATTATATTTTCCACTCTGCTCCTTCATAAAATTGAATAATGATTTAATTGATTTCGTTACGAATAACTTTTGATGCAATTGGAATTTTTGATGCGGTAAGAAGCATCCAATCAATTTGAATGGTAGTTTTTAAAATTTGAGAACGAGGTGCTGCGAAGCTGTGTGATCTGTGTACATCTGTACATGCAGGCCCAATGGGCCCGCTAGTTAGTTAATAAAGGAGTTAGCTGTCCTTGTACAGACACTACAACACCTTAATTACACCTTTTTGAGGCTCTATTGCTTAATTATATGTAACTTTATTTCCTTAGATAAGGTTCCTCGCGGTAATGCACCACTCCTATGTGGCTAATGAATCCTGACATTGCGTGTTCCCACCGGCGAATGTTAACATTGCATATTGCCGTTATTCCAATCGAAATTCGTGTGAATTATTAGAGATGGGGTCAATAAGTCTACACACCATTCTGTTTCTATTATCATTGTTTAACACCGATAGTGCTTTGAATTTATACAATACAAAGGTCACAGAACACACCCTACGTCTACTGTTTCCATTGTCATTGCTGTCGAACACCGATAGTGCTTTGAAATTGAAATTATCATTTTTTACGGTACACACTTTACTGTTTCCATTACCATTACTAGCACTGCCAAGTGCCAGTGCTTTGCATTTAACGGTTTGTTCCTCGATCCATTGTAGTCGAGGGCCCATTTTAACACGGAGCTCTGATCAGGAATTATACCACTCTGCTCCTTACTCGAATGCAGTATATCTCTTTCTCAACATGACATTTGCTGGCATCGCAACGAATCCCCTGCGTACTCTGTACGCGATTATACCTTGTTTCCTCCTCCTACTTCTCTCCCTTGTCTCCTACTACTATGTCACACACAATGGCACATCAGAGAAGGTGGGGTCTCGCCCCCCGCGTGTGCTGCCCTCTGGGGTGTCTGACTCTGCGTTTAACCTGTCAATGAGCAGCGACAAGCACTTCGTCATCCTCCTGACCTCCATGCGGAGTGGCAGCACCTTCCTGGGACGCCTATTCGACGAGAACCCCCGACTTCAGTACGTCTTCGAGCCAACGCACGATCTGCAAGTTAAGAATTTCTACCAGGTGGGTAAGTTGGCTGGCTCGCTACCTCGGCACACTGCCAAGGAACTGGCAGTGCTCTACCTCCAGCAAATCTTCCACAACTGCGAGATGTTCCCCTCCGTGTACTACCACGAGAAGTGGAAGTTCTGTGGGGACAGCAAGGAGAATAGGGAGAGATTCGGGGCGGACGAGTGTCCCGGACCCTCTAAAATCAGTGACATTTGTAAGTACAGACGTACCTCTGCTCTCAAGGTAATCCGCCTGAGGAGACTCAGTGATCTGATGAAGATACGGAACCTTGAGACCCTGGACCTGCAGATAGTGCACCTCACCAGACACCCCAGTGGCTTGATGGAGTCCCGGGCTGCGCGCCCTTTCTTCGCGTGGGACGTTACCCTCCAGCTGAAGGAGCGGGATTACTACCCGCGACCCCATGACTCGGAGCTGACCACCAAACTAGCGTGGGAAGCCTACAACTACTGCACTGAGACGGTGGAAGTAGCTCGGTTTGTGGAGCGGGTTCCTTGGCTCCGGGACCGGTACATGAGAGTAACTCACCACCAGCTCAGCAAGGAGCCCCAGGGCACCAGTAGGCTCATATACGACTTCCTGGGGCTGGAACTGACGGCAGAGATGCAGCAGCTGATCCACAACATTACCCACGGCAGCGAGGAAAACGAGACTAAGGTGTGGGGAATCAGCTCGTCCCGGGTGTCGGAAAACCTGATTCATAGCTGGAAGAATATGGAAAGAGTACCGAGTTGGCATATCCGGGCCATTGAGACAATGTGTGGGCGGTTCTTTAACATGACTGGCGATGAATTCGTCTTAGATCCTATGAACTCGATGATATATGATTCAAAACACCCTAGCGTTTGATTAATGATACAGTTTCCAAAAGTGGAAAGGAAACACTGCGGCAACAAAACATCAACTTACTGTGTATGACACTGTAAAAGCATGAATTTATACTCATACTTTCATCGTGAATAATTGTCATTTTTTGATTGCAGTCTTTTGATTTAGGGAGCAAGTTTAAAACGCAAAATGATACTATAAACTTTATATCAGTTTTATTTATCGTGTTTTGATTTCTAGAATTAATGAAATGATAATCTCTGACTTGAAAAATAATCATTGCGAACCGTGGTGTCCTGACTACGGAGCCAAATTTGTGAAATCTTCATCGAAAATCTGGCTCTTTTCAAAAGTATCTGGAAATTTCCTCTTGAACCCCTATTAAACTAAAAAGAATTTAATGCAGAATGCCAATGTTTCCAACCGAAGCAATGTTTCCAATTTACTGAAGCCTCCAATCTGCTTCTAAGGTTCAAGGTTTTAGGTAGGAGGTAATTAAGGGACCCAATTCCGACGAAGTCCAGGCCCGTAGCCAGGGCGAGGGCCGTGGGGGCTGCAGCCCCCTCGAAAAATCGGGACCTTCCTCTTATTTTGACGAATATTGTAATATTCGAGGTACTAATTACTATGATATTTTTGTGTGTAGGATGGTACTATGATATTTTTGTGTGTAAACGAACGCGTGAATGATATTGATAAACTTGATTTATTTCGACCCCAAAAAACAGTCTAGAACACCCTTTTTCAAAGTTTTACCGGGGGCTCCTCCCCAATCCCCTGCCGTAGCTTGCTAACTGGGCAACTGGCTACTGGCCTTTCGGACTAGTATCAACCAATGTACATTTCATAAAGTTGTACATCCTTTTGATTAAAATCTAGATCTAATGAGGTTATATGGAACTAAGCAATTATAAACAGCACATTCTTAGATGATGGTCAGGCATCATATGTCCTGCGGTGAGGAACAAACACAAGTACCCCTCCCCTTCATCGGTGCGTGATAAATGCCTCTACCACTGTTCATCTTGACTTACTTACTTGTAATGATAATTAGAATGATCAAAGATTGTTGCGCAATTTAGAGCAACGGCACTAAGCATCAAGTTTTGCAGACATAATCTGAATAACTCTTTGACACTTTCTGTTAACCTACAGCCAACATCACTCCATGACCCATGTATAAATGTATATATGGCCTTTTATTTACAAAGTTTTACTTCTATTCCAACATCCGTACGGTCAATGACAGGAATCGAAGGATTCAAGTATAACTAGGCCAGTGACGGTTAAGGGAGTATAATCCATACTTAAATCACCCGTGATTTCGCTGCATAGGCAGGTCTTCATTTAACCCTCCTCACAGTTTCCTGTACAGTGTACACTTGGCTGATTGAACCGTGAGACTGCTTATTGAGCTTGAGATAAATGTCTCACCCTAATAGCACAGTGGGAATGGCGCGGAATCGAACCCGGGATCTCTCGATCTTGAGCCAGACTTAATAACATGACAACAACTGTCCACTAACTTATTCATATAATTTATGGGGGGGATGAAGCCCAAAAAAAACCAAGCCCCACCCTACTTTTCCGATTCTTGGGCTAGGTTTTTTTTGGTTTTTTTTGGTTTTTTTTGGGTTACATTTTATTAATTTCTAGTACCTTTCCAAACGATTTTTAGGTTAAAATTCGATTGTTTTATGATGTCTACCATATGACTGTAGATCCGCAGGAGCTTGGTATGTAGCCTAAACGACCTATAATTGTGTAAGTTACTGAATATAATTGAATATTTTCACTCATCTAATCGTTCTGAAATTGGTCCTTAACTCCTTACACTGGAGTCTCAAGTCTGGTGGGTACTTTTTCCAGGTCAGGTCCAATCGAGCTTAGCCTAAGGGGTCATATTACTGTTCTAGGACCTAAATGTTTATCAAAAGCTGTTTGAACATGGTCCTTATTATAGAGTTATGAGCTTATCTAAGCTTCTTGTCAATTATATTTTACATACTTACTTAGGCTGATCCTCAGCTTTATTACTCCTGCTTTATTGAGTCCTGGAAGACCTTTTTTGGACCTAACATTCCTCCCTGCTGAACCAAGGCCAATCATATCCTAACACTACCTGACTGAGTGACCCTAACCCCTGGGGATACTTTACAGAACCTTTTCTGGCTCTTAATTTTGAGCATATTACAACTCGAGGCATATACATCGCAACATTATTACCAGAAGGTGCAGCGCTAGCCCTGTATGGACTTATGGAGCCCTACCGTTTTCAGTTCCTTGTTTAATGAGCCATGCAGCTAGGACATCACCACATTCAGCCAGGCAAGAGTCTTGCCTGGCTGAATGTGGTGGATGTCCAATGGCTTCATTAAAGAAATGTAGGTTCTCTCCACTCCAGCATGGACATAAGTTGCATATTATATACCGCCAGCACACAGGAAATATTTCTTTTTTGCTTTGGAGGGTAGGTGAATCATAGGTGAAACTGCACTTGGCAAACCCTTTACCAACCCCAGAGAAAATTTGACTGACCTTTTCCTGATACCTATTTGACGTTTCACTTACCCCTAGCAAGAAGTTAAAACCTGAGTGACCTTCTTGCCTCTTCTGACTTCAATAGTGGTCCCTTCATGACCATTGGCTGACTTCATGCTGAACCTTGGCTGTCCCTTAATAATAACAACTGAATGCGTGATTATCTGATGTCTTGATTAGTTGATTGTCCTCACTCAACTTCTTCCCTCAAAAGCCTTTTGATCCCATAGTACTATAATAGCATGGCGACCCGTTGCTTAACCTTGTCTAACTCCTGGCTCCTTCTGACCATTACCTTGATATTGGACAATCATAAGTGACTGTCTTCCTGGCGACCCTTGGCTATCCTTTGAAATGGTGACTTTTCCAGTGCATAACACCTTGTTGATCTCAGATGACACTAGTCTGAACTTTATCAGCCATGAGCAAACCAGTGAGCCCTAAGAAACCCCCTGGTTCACTAGCACTTGGCAGTTTGCAGGGCCCCTATGTCTTTATTTCAGCACTGAGTGGCCCCCTGGCCTGGTGATTCAAGTCTGACCACTATTAACCCCCTGCTGATCATGCTGGCTGACCCTCGGCAACTCTTGAGCAGTGCTTTGAGGATAGTTCACCAAAACAATGCCTAAATGTACTAATTATGTCATATAAAACACCACAAATCACCCAAAACATCGATAAAACTAACGAATATTGTTTGAAACTATAGTAATATCAATAACAACACATTAATAGCATCAACAATCCATATTGGCATGAAAAAGTCAAAATTTTTGAAAAAAACCTAACCCAAAAAAACCAAAAAAAACCAAAAAATACCAAAAAAACCAAAAAAAAGCCAAGGCCCACCCTACTTTTCCGATTCTTGGGCTAGGTTTTTTTTGGTTTTTTTTGGGCTTCATCCCCCCCAATTTATTCAGCATAATATTATTTGGTTTATGATTATGATTCAAAAAAGAGCTTTTATTTCTTTTATTGAAACTGAAAAGATAGGTGCATCTCCTTAAGGCCCCACTGTTGTGCTCGGTGGCCCCACAAGGATACTATTGCTGACAGCTGACAGGGACCCAAAAATACCCTTGAATGATTGGTACATATTATCCTGCCCATTATAGTTAGATAAGATCTAAAATTTTATTTAATATATACTCTACGACTAAAACTTTTCCTTGTGTTTAGAGTGGGTTCCTGGAAGAAGTGAAGCGGTATGTGATGGATCAGATAGCGTTCTGGAGTCGTCACCGGCAGGAGATAATGTTGGGGGTGATAGTCACTCTGACTGCAGTGAACATTGGGGCCCTGATCTGGCACCTCAAGCAGTGAAAACCCAACCACCTGCACCAGTATTTGAACAATGACACAACACATACACCATTTGTATTGAAATGCAGCGCGCCAAATGTACTCTGTACACAAATTGTACAAAATGTGTATTATTCATATTAATACATGAAATTATTGCCCGTTGATGTTTTATCTCTTTATTTAACCCGACCACCGTTAGCAATGACCAGTCTCTCAGTAATAATAAAAAGTAATAATAACAATTGATCAAATTATGCGTTGTAGACGAGATGTTTAATTTATTTAAGTTTTGTTATCGAACTGCGCTCGTCTTTGTTTGGGATTTTTTGTATGCAGCGCTTGTTATCTTGTAAAGTTGTAATGCTAGACTGCTAGCCAAACTCTATTTTGGGTTCCGTTAATACAAACTTAAGTGCCATAGAAAATAGAAATTGAAAAAGTTAATAATTTGTTCATTCAAATCCGTATAAAAAGAAGTTCTCTTTCACGATTTTGCAATGTTCTAATGACGCCCTGTAATGCACTTGACTTCTAAATTTTAATTACCTTCTCTTCTCAAGTGTTTATTTACATTATACCCCTCTTAAATTATTATTATCATAGGGGTTCGTTCACGTAATTCTCAATTATCAAGGGAGTGTTGACATAGCTTTCATGTTTTAGCTATGTAATTGTAACCAACATCATGAACTGATTATGGAAAGGATGGATTTTGAAATTTGTCAATGCATAATAGGTGAACGATCCCCTTAAATTCCAGACTTACTGATTTATTTCTGAGAGTGAGATCAGACTTATACATCTGTTACATCGATATTTTGAGATTCTCTCTTCACGTGGCTGAATGAATGTGCGTTCTCTCTTCACTTTAAATACACGGTTGCAGGTTCCGCATATTTTGTGGTGTTAGATAAAACTGCACCACAGAAAGTCGTACTTTTTGGTGCTGAAAAATGCTTTTGTGTTGCGTTCGGTTCTAGCAACCACGACAAATGCTAGAAGTGCGTACAGTAAGAAAATGAAGGGAAATTTGTAGTGGTGCCAAATACCATCTCGTGCCAGATCATATGTGGAAACTGCACAGTGAAGCTATTATTAAAAGAGTAAAAGTGATCAGTGATGGTTTTATGACAATGATGAAGTGAAGACATAAAGACGTAATGAAAAGTTTTTACTGAGCAATGTTGGGACTCAGTTATTGCCATCTGAATCCGATGTAGATACTCAGCATAAAGTTAACACGTTCCACTTTCCTTGAATTTGAGATAATGAATGCATGCCAATTATATGAATTGTTGCAAATTTAATGTGTTAATTTTGTTAATATATAATGTAAGTATTGACAATTGGGTATCAGTAATAATATTGTCATGATATTAAGTTGTCGGGTTTTGTATCAAACGTTTCAGAAGTTATCAATGAGGCCGTTGCGCGTGTAACTGTAAGGCACAGATGTGTTAAGAGTAACTTTAAGATACCTACACAGATAAATCATTTCCTCTGCTTTTGAAAACAGAAAAACTGTTCGAGCAACTCTAGCAATTGTTATCAAGATTAAGATACTGAAAAAGCTCACTCAAAGTCTGATTTAATTAAAGCATCTGTGTATTGCATCTCCACTGATCTTTTAATTCGTGACCATGAAGTGATATGATCGGCCGAAAAACGCCGAAATGCTGGTGTAGAAATTTTCGCGTGTACACATTTGATTTAAACATATGGATCACTTATTTTTTGTTCCCTGTTTGCAATTGCAGTAACCTTTGATTTGGAACCTACCTAAGAAAATTTTAATTGTTAAAGTTCAATTTGCTGCCTACCTAATTCCTATGATTAAAAAATTACGATCTGAAGACTTTCGCACTCGAAGTTAAATCTTTTGCCTCACCATTGAATTTTTAGAAAAGTCTGAAAATTTATTCTCCCAGCAACGCACATTGCACAATTTGAATGTCGTCATACTCATACCAGTAACCCTGGGAGCGGGGTGCAAACTTAAGCAAAGCATTTTGGTACTTCAGTCATAATTAAATGCTGTAACTAGTAACTTACAAGAACTTTTATTATCATTATGAATATGTCAGTTTGTAATTATACTAAAGTTGAAAATTGTCAACTGTTGCTTCCATGTGGTGTATTTTTATACCAGTTACTTGATTTCGGATCACAAGTAAAATCTTTTTATGCGTACACTTAGGTCCGTCTCCCATGTAAACGGGAGCCTACATTATCTATGACATTGACAATGACGTCACTCAGAAAAATAAGATTAAGCGCATCTAGCGCGCTTTAAGCATTAAGGTTAGGGCTCTGGTTAGGGTCAGGATTTGTTAGGTTTAGGGTAAGGATTAAGGTTAGGGTTATAGTTAGGGCAATGGTTAGGTTTAGGATACAGAAAAATTGACGTTTAGATCTGTGACGTCACTCAGAGCCGTTTATATGGGAGACATACCTACACTTACAGTATCACTATTTGAGATTGACAGACCCTTGTGCGTGAATTTTCGGTCAGTCTCCCATATAAGAGGATAGTATTCATCTATGAGATGCCATTCCCCTAACCAGGGGCGTCGCGCCGCGCACTCCGTGCGCGAAACCAGGGCACTGGTTAGTGGTTAGTATAGGGCAATAACTAGATGGATTTCACCCATCCCTAGCGCGCAACACTCGGAAATTTTTTGATCCGCTCCGGCTCCGCGGGAAAAAAATGGCAGGCGGCGGTGGGCGGAGAGTAGGGTAAAATCCTACTAGGGCAAACTAACAAACTTGCCACATGCTATGTGTGAGTGTCCCTGACTCCCTGTTTGTTTGCGCGCGCCTTTTATCTGAATATCTGGCAACCCTTCCCCTAACCAGGGGTGTCGCGAAACGAGCAAGGCGCGGCGCGCGCGCGTAAAACTAGGGATCTGGTTAGAGCAATACAACAGGACTTCCCCTAACCATGGGGGCGTCGCGTAACCAGGATCCTGGTTAGGGCAACAGCAGGACAGTAAGCAGTTGGGCAAAATGCAAAATTTCATATTTTTACCTCAATCGCTTAGCATGAATTTTGATTTTTAGCTGAAAACGTGAAACTGTAACGACGCGCGTTATAACAATCAATTTTACGCCGCGCACGAGAGTCACTAGATTATTTTTTACTCCGCAGGCAATGGTAATTTTCCATAATACGCGCATAACCATAGTTACCGGTTAAAAAGATGGTGTGCATTTGCTAATATTAGTTGAGTGGTGTTTGTCGAGGACACTGACATTTCTCCATCATTTGTCTCCTCTTTTATTTTACAGTTCTACAAGTTTTTAAAAGACTTTTTCCTGCAAGACATCCTGTCAGGCCGAGTCCCGAGAACGTTATTAACAATTCATCGCATGTAACAATATGCATGTTGCAGTATTCACTGCTAAGAAAACATTATTGCTTGTTAATGTGCCAAATATACTTGATCGTAACATATTACTGATTCATCCACAAAAAATTATTAAAATTAAGTTTCAGTTATATCCAGTAACCTTCTTTTAACGTTTAGTAACTCAGAATAACATTCAATGGCACTAGATATACCAAGTAAAGCCATTTCATTGCTAAAGCCTCAATATCGCCCTTTTCTTCAGCCTTTTGTAGATTGCATGATAATTTATTAAAAGCTAACCCTTATTTGAGTAACCATGACTAGCCAGACCATGAAATACACGATGCCTTCGACCAAGTACTCTCCTGAACACACTCACTATGGTATGCCTAACACCGGAGTTTCTTTGCCAGCTACCCGGTACACCACTCACGAGTGGTCTGGTTCTAACGCCAACCAATACCTTACTTCCAGCTCGGAGAGAACATCGTCACAAAACCTGCGAAATGAGTCGGAGAGACTGAGATGTGAGGCAGCTGAGAGGACCCGCAGGACCCAGAACGACATCAATGTGAAACTGCAAGACAGAATAGACAACATTGTCTACTGGAAGACTGAGGTTGACCGGCAGCTGCAGAAAACTGACCAAGAAATTGCAAACTTGATGGCATCAAAGAAGCAACTGGAGCAAGCCCATGTGGCAACACAACTTCCACACGAGGTTGCTACAACCTGCCTAAAGCACCGAGAGGGCAGGCTCTCCATTGATCTGGTTCATGACGATGTCGAAGTCCAACTTCTCAAGGTAAATATGAGTTTCATGTTTTGATTTGTGTGGTTATTTTCATGTGTCTAATCACTCATTTGTAAACCGTTTTTACTTCAGTGGTACACGTTTGGTGTGAAATTCAACTAAAATTCCCATCATCACACTGATTCTTTTGTGCCCTCTTGTCTCACAATCCGCTGAAAGTAAATGTAACATTCATGATGTTGATCAGCAGCAATCACTAATCTCTTTTTAAAAGTAAAAAGTTATATTTTTTCTCCAGTTCTCTGGCTGCACAAAGTTACTCATGTTTGTTTTCTCGCGTGTTTTAAAACCACTTTAATTTATTGTCATGCAATTTCTATCTTTAGTTGATTACGCTGCTTGTAAAACGCAGATAATCATTTAAAACTTGCGTGAAATGCAATCGTCTCGAAGTACAACTGCTGGATGCAGTAACACCTCTGTTCTGCATACTGAATTTTGGAAAACAACAATAATATCTCAACGTTGTACAGCCAATGCCAGCAACCAGTTAATTCCCGTTATATCAAGTGGCGGTTTCAGCAAAATATCATCTAAGAGAGTCATGCAATGAGCAGCTTATCTCTCAATTCTCGTGAATATCCTTACCCTCATGAAAAGCCAGATACATGAGCAAAGTTGCAATGAACTGCAACTAAGTGTACCTACTCCATGATACAAGTGACCTCTTTCATCAGGATGATAAATATCGGCACCACGAGTGTATCCGTTACCGGTGTGTGTGTACAAGAAGTAGAGCCTATGTTGGATTAATATAACCACTGTCGTGTTTGATATTCATTATTCCCACTCAAATTCACTGCTCACCGTGTACAAGTGTGTATATCAATATAATGAATAATACACTCTAACGAGTGTGCAGTGTACGGTTGCCTAGGAGTGAGCAGTAAACAGTGTGCACTCGTCAATGCTAGCACTACCACTTGCAGCCCAGGTGTCCAACTTAAACAAGCATTTTAGAAAATTACCCCTTCGTCGACAAGCTCATCGCTAAACGACGTGCACGACACATACATTCCATCGTATAGTTACTATAATATAGTAGTTTGAGAGATATTTTTGAGAGATATTTTAGCTTATGGCTAGTCGGAGCCGATAACCGTTCAGAGATCACGGCGGTACTTTAATGAATTGAAATATGTACACATTCTTCTGTAGTGCTGCACTGCATGATGCACTACCTAAGGACATCAATTATATATTGAATATGAACATATCATGTGACTGTGATTGATTTTCTAAGATGGGAGCACACTCTCGACAGAGAGAGAATGAGAGAGTGAGAGTAAGCCATTCTCTGAGATATATTATAGCGTAAAGTAGCATCAGCAACTTATTATACCGTCTCAATATGTATCCGAGTTCTTGTGATGTGTGGGTGTGTGTGTGTGTGTGCCGTGAAATGGAAGTGAAGTGGTGTGTTAATTCACTTACCTACCTTGCAGGAGGTTGAAATGATAGAGAACGTACAGGCGCTCCTACAACAACGAATTCTGGAGAGCGATAGACAGCTCAGGTATGTTACCTGCCACACTTTAAATTATACATCAAGTAATTTTATTCTTGTTCTGTGTTGGTGAAAAGAATGAAACCAGTTGCCATCTGTTTTTTATCTACAAACCACAGTAACTAGTAACTACAGAAGTTCTGTTAATTGTAAATCTATACACTTCTATCGTTAGTAGGCAAAACATAAATAATTCATAATATGTTTATTATATGCTTGAGCTTTCGCGCAAAAAAGTGTTTAACCTCCCTTCTCAGTAAACAGTAGCATTCGGTCAAAATTGATCTATTATATTCATCAATAGGATATAAAAGCACAATATGTGGTACCATGAAATAGTCATCTCGAATAAATCTCAAAATTTATTTTGAACACTGTACACTTGCTTGATCATTATATTTGGTGTTACTATTTATTAAGTAACACCGAGATGCAAATTTAAATCCCACTTGTATTCTGTGAATTAAGTCATTTTGTAAGTTCGGTTCCCGCTGCACAATTTGTAAAAATAAGTTTATGACCTTTGTTACGATTCTAAATATAATTCGTGTATTTTAAAAACACAAAATATGAAGAATAAATCTTTGCAAATCATTGGTTAAGTGCTAATGATAACGTAATGGATTTAATTAAAGCACCTAAAAATAGAATAGTCACTATAGCAATTCTTATATTTAATTGGGTAATTGAATCTATTTAAATAGTAATCCAATCAAGTGTGGTGATATGGGACATGCTTTGGACACCTTCACGCCTCATGTATACTAATGTTCACACAATCTTCAGTCCGTTATTAGCTTATTAATTGTAACTTAAAATTAGTAAGTTATCATAAATTATTTAACCATAATAACTAATATTCAATTCATCTTATACTCTAGCCAGATTTTGGAATGATTTGATTTAAATAATTTATGCGCATTGCGAAGGGTAAGAACTTGCAAGATTAATACTCGTAGCAGAAATAATAAAATATCATCCATATGAATGCAAAATATAACCCTTAATGGACTTTTTCTGGGGCATATATGATTAGAACGATTCTTCTGCCTTTGCCCAATGCCCACCATTGGTTGAATTGAGCAACCCAAGTGTCCCATCAACAACAGATTTCGGGTCTGGAGGATGCCCTTGTTCTTTGAAACTTCAATTCAATTATTTTAGGTTGAGGCAATTCACTTTCAACTAATCCAAGAATTTGATGGATGCATGAGAACTGAAGTGACTGCAAGATTTCGTATTTATTCCTGTTCCGTATCGAAGTTTTAATCAGGATTCGTATCATTAAAAGATTCGTATTAAGAAATTAGAAGGATTAGAGATACATCTCACTCAGTGAAGACTTCCCCATACCCTCTTCCCTCTGTAGAACTAAGGCGGAGTGACCAGCTGTAAATTCTATTTAGTGGGCATCATTAATCGCATTAATGACTTCTACATGCTACTTTGTGCGCAGTGTCTCAAAAACTGTGCATCAATCTCCGGCTCTCAGATTTCAGTTTCCCATTCCAATCCAATGAGCGGAAATATACAGCCTGTACCCGGTCGTAATGACATAAATACTCTTAACGAGTGATTATTACGTTCTTGTTGCCATGGTTACGCACAACAACGCTTAAACAACACAGCAGTATACCGTCTAAGACAACGCTGATTGCTTAGAATAAGCACTATGACCTTGAATGTATAAATACGAAAAATACACGGCTACCTTGCAAATTTAGAAATATATCCTAAGTTCTTAAGTTTGGTGACTTTGCATGGCAACCTAATAACAAAACATAGTAACATAATCCAATACTGTTAATTTTCCTACAGGATCTTTATTTAAAATTATATTTGGATTGCATAATAAACTGGTATAATTATAATTCACGACGAAGCCATGACAATGGTCACTGCGATCATTGTACTTTCATCCTGGAAGTAAATAAAGAATTTCACATTCACTCCTCTAGATCACAATACAATGGACATGTCCTGAGGCTCAACTAATTTTCGGACGCCACTTGGATAATATGTATTTAATATTTTCACACAAAGTCAGAATGTCATCCTGAGACCTAAAATTATTTGGTTATTCAAGGAACAATGAACATGGTGTTCAATTCAATCAGCCAAGTTGACCTTTTACATTTTCGTCCACATCAGCAAAGTTATGTAAAACTGGCACACATGATCTCTATTCTTTAAACGCTTCCGACCAAAATTCTACCTTGGGACAGCCCAAGTCCAGATTGCTTGAAATTAAGAATTACCTACATTAGAATTTCTCTAGACCTTGCCTTAGAATCCAGCTCCTCAGACTTGCAGAACTCCAACAATTCCACTGATTCTTGGCCCAGAATCAATGCCATTTCAATTTGGCATTGACCAACATGAATCTGACTTTTGAGTGTTGACTCCTCAAAAGTATTCAGTTAAAACCGATGACATAAAATGCTACATCGTCATAAGTATATTTAGACGAATTTTATTCAGATTCAAATCGATGTTGCACATGCAAAATTTGTCATTCGTGTTATAATTTTGGATCCACGTTTAACGTTTCTACAAGTTTGCACACGTTAAAACTTTTCCCAGCCATGCATGAGCTCATTAAAACATATTCAAATAACAAGTAAAATATTTCATTTTGTGAGGGGTAAGATTTGACAGGATTCTATGAAAATTACAAAACTGGTGAAGTAGATGTTTAATAATACTGATATTAAGTTTCACCAATGCACCTTTCAGCATCATCGTTCACATTTCAAGGATTACTGAGGTCGTTGTCCAGTTTTGCGGATGACGTCAATTCCGCAATTCGTACTAGCATTACACCAACTTTCCGAACCACGTTTCCTTTTATGCATGTAAAATGTAAATGTACAATGTACCTACATACAAATTAAACCTATTTGTACAATAAAATGCATGATGTGGGCCCAGCTCCTCCATACATCCATGTACCTACAATATACATTGGACAAGATTACACAACGGTTTCATATGATGTTAATATGATCATACCTACGCCCTATTACCTTTCAGTGAGTTGAACCACTGCAAGAACATGCTGGAAGCTGATCTGAAAGGATAAGATTACCTCTACGGTCTGGATTCTAGGTGTGCCGGCCTCCACAATGGCTCTCTGGGCATGTCCACCCACAAACCAAGCTGTCAAGATTGACCCCAAGTAAGTGTTATGTTACCTACTTAACTCATGTTATACGGTAGTTAATTAATTAATTCATTAATATTGATTGATTTAATTGCTAATGCTCTCCAGTAATTGAATAATCAATATTGATTAATTGAATTTCACTAATGTTCTCTATTAATTGATTAATTAATATTGATCAATTGAATTTTACTTATGTTCTCTTGTAATTGAATAATTAATATTGGTTAATTGGATTTCATTAATGTTCTCCTGTAATCAATATTAATTAATTAATTGATTAAATAAAGTATGTAAATTGATCCTGATTGAAAGGTGGGGCTGCAAGTACTGAGCCTGTTATTGATAGTACCTATCAGTTGCCCATGATAAGAGGCAATGGAGCATAGTATCTCCGAGAGTATCTTAAATTGTACAAGATCAATTATATATGATTCAAATCGAAATAATTAAAGCCTTGTGATAGTCTAAATAAATAATTTTGATAATTTCCGTGCAGCGTTGTAACTCCCCTCCTCCCATCAAGTCTGCTACGCCTGCTTCCTACGAGGCGTTCTCCCATGACAACATCACCAACGCAGAGAAGCAGCGAGTGTCTTCCTGCCGACAGAGGGAGCTCAACGAGCACACCATGCACCAAACCTCCAACGACCTCCACAAACAGGCCGAGACTGTCAACGAGTCCTTCCGCATCAGGATCCAGGAGATGATCACTGCCAAGACCATGCTCGAGGAGAACCTCCAACCAGGTCAGTGGAGGGTTAGTGGAGAACCTTAAACATGTTGGGGGTAAATGGGAGGAGAACCTCAACCAGGTCAATGGTGGGGGGGTTGTGGAGTAAGGATTGGGGGTAAACCTAGATTAGTGGGGGGGTTTAATGGGAGGAGAACCTCAGCCAGGTTGGTGTGGGCGGGGAAAGGTAAATGGGAGGGCTTTAGAATAGGGAGGGGTTGAAAACATCTACTTTTAGCAGATTTGATGAAATGGGGGACTTCATGAAGTCCATTATATTTCCCTTCCACATTTCTAAAGCAGCGCGCTTTCAGTGTTATTAAGTTTGATTTAATTCGGCTAAAAAGCAATTTCTGCCGAAATAGCGAAAATCTTAGCTCTACTGTCATAAAAGACTACTTTCATTGTATGCATCATGGCCATTGTGGATTAATTTTCTGTAAAACACTGAGGTTGCTGCGTTACCATCCTTTCCGAACTCAGTCACCCGGGGTCACCTAATAGTTTGTCAAATCTGAGCGCCACTTGCTGTCGAGCTTGCATATTTGAATAAGTGATCTGCACATAATCCATTATTTAAACTTATCGCTTATAATAATGACAATAATAGTTTAAGATTCTACTTTATTATGACATGTAAGATGCCCTGCCTACATTTTGCACGTATAGGAGTGGTAAGCAGCCAATCATCAGAAAATTCAGTGTTTCTCATTGCTTGTAGCAGGTGCAGTGCTAATCTGCATTTATTATGCAGATTGTTTCAAAACATCGTCCAAAGCTGCAGTAAATACCATTCAAATAAACAATACTATTGTCTCCGTTGCATGCTCAACATGTAATGAAATGATCATTTATAAATATGCCGTGATAGCTCGCAAGCATTGTCTTTAGAGAGGCTTATTATTATATTGTGTGGATGTTAGAAACTTTCAAGTGCACAAAGTGTCCTTACATTATAATGATTCATGGCGTATTGGTAGATTGAGGTAGGCCTAAAGCTCTCAACAAAAAGCAACAATAGTGTCATTGGTAAGCTGTAAGAAGTATGAACATCGTCTTTCTCCAAATGAGGAGGCAGGGAGCTGTTGAAAACTTAACATTTACATGTCAATGATATTGTAACTCAGTTGTAAAAGGTCAGATAACCGAGCTATACTGAGAAGAAAAGAGAGGATTTTTGTGGAGTTTCATTCAGTCAGCTATTGTAAATTTCAGAATCTGTACCTTGTTTTGGAGATTCTCGCTGAGAAAGTGAGAACGCCGTTTGGGAACGCTGACCATTAATTATATCCCTTTCTGTAATGATTCACTTGCCTTATCTGATTTTGCACTTAGTGGTTAACAGGGTCTTTGAAGGGCAGTTAGTCACTGTGTCAACAGCGGACCTTGAATATTACTGTGAGGGTATGAGTATTATGCTTCAATAACTATTCGATCTATTTGGGATGTGGCGCATAGGGCCTTGTGATTATCACCCATTACTAGTTGTTTGAAGATTGGTTGGAGCTTGTACCTAAATTTGGAAGGATTGAGCCCTTTTCAAGTATTCTGAGGCGCACTGTTTGTCGCTCAGTGTCTTGAAAAAGTAACATTTAGGTACATCCAAGTTGTTATGATGAAATTCTTGCCTAATTTTATCTTATAGGAAGATTGAAAGCGATCCTACGATATGCATAATATGCTTGGCATATGTACAAGATGAGCTCTGAAATGATTCACTTGAAACAGATAAATAAGTAAATACTATTGATGCTTGCTAACGAGAAACTAAATATTTAGCACTTTGAAACGATAACAAGAGTTGAGATGGGTGTGAAGAGAATATCAGGCATGTACTGACTACTGATAGTCCCAGAAAGCATCATAGTCTGAGTCTCTGATAATCAGCAGTTATCTGCTGCCATGGCTATCTGTTGATTAATTCTTCTACGGTAAAATACATTCTTTGAAAATTTAAAGGATGCAATGTACCTACTGTATGATACCCATGAGACAATTTACAAGGTGCGCACTCTACAAGTTGTAAGTAGTTACATGTCAATATGGTTACTGTATACCGCAACTTACATGGTCGAGAAGCTATTTAGACTCTTTAGTTGATAATGGAAGAGGCGTACTGAGTTCATTATTGAAGGTACTGCAGAGCCTAATTACCAGGGGGAACTTGGTGGCAATTTTGAGAATTTTTGCTAACAGGGGGGTGCAAAATAAGCGGGCCTAGATATCACATTAATGAACCTCGCAGTTATGTACTTTGACGCCGATATGTCACCCGTACGATCACTGAAATGTAATAAATATACCACGTGTTGTTACTTCATGTATCCGACAGAGGACCACTCTGGCCGACTACAGTCGAAACTGCAGTCGAATCGGTGTGGTTTTCCAACAAAAACACCGTTTGATATCCTCGTACTGATTTGTTGTAGTGAACCTCATATGATAAAATATACCTACACTATTGCATATGGTAATTTCATGGAAGGATTATTCCTGCATTCCATTTCCATGTTTGCGCCTGATAGCATGATTCCTATATCGATCTTCATAGGACAGCTTAACGTTTATTTAGGGTAATTTAGGGTAATTTATTATAAAGGTACCATGCAAAAGTGTAGGTATATTTTATTATATGAGGTTCACTACAACATCTAGTGATAAATCGGTACGAGGATGACAAACTGGTGTTTGAGTTTTTGGAATCCGCACCGATTTGTCGACTGAAGTTGAGTCTGTAGTCAGTCAAATTAGTCCTCTGTCGGATACATGAAGTAACAACACGTGGTATATTTATTACACTTCCAGTGACAAATCGGTACGGGTGACATATCGGGGTCTTACATGTACAATGAACGAATCGAATATTCACTCTCATTGGCCTATAAATCATCTCTGAAGGCTCAGGATGTAGTAATACGGAAACATCACCTATAATATCATATATGCTGTCTCATTGTGTATCCAACCCAATCAATTTAGTAATCTCTGAAGGGTACTTTCAGCCAAAATGACAAGTGGAGAACCAATGAATCAAGCTGAACAAGCTTTCAAAATAACAGAATTTGTTGGATTCGATTTGAAATTTTCAATGTTACTTTGGCGGGGAAGGTTCCCAATAGGTGTTCCTGGCTGTGAATTTTTCCTGAAACATTGATATTTTCTCCAAATCCCTCCCCCACCCCCGCTAATAAGGTTCTGCAGAGTAGGCATACACACATCTGAGATCATGGAACATCCTTTTTTTTTCTTTTTTTTTGGTTGAGCTAGCCAAGGCTCGCCGAGTAAATCCCGTTCTTAAATTGGGATAATTTGGCAATGGGCTTAGTTATGGAATACTCTCCTTTGTATTGCCAGATGTTGTCTGATCCCCGCGAGGGGGTCAGATGACGTCGGACAATCTACGTACCCCTTTGTTTCCCAAATTAGTCCCCCATTCCCCTTTACTTTCCTCAATTTGAACTATTTCGTAGCTTAGGTATCTGTTTAAGTGAGTTTGCTGGTTTATAGGTATGTATGTTCTAAAAAATTTAGTAAGTGTCTTAGCGTCCATTACATTTATATGCACTTCCCCAGTTAGCAAAAATTTTACCCGATGTATTCTTTCCTTCCTTTTTCTTGTGTCTTTGCGCCCATGGTTCTAAATTTTAGGAGAGTTATCCAATGCGGAAAGGAGTACCACTTACCTGGAGAGTCGCCACACTCTCTAGAGTGGCAGACAGTCTCTGATTTAGATGAATCTTGAATAAGAGGAAGAGTTCCTTGTTAAGGAGGTAGCTGTTAACATACCAGAAAAAAACAAAACAATAGCGATAGTGCTGATTAGGAGAGCGTATTATGCAATGAAAGTGTGTCGTACGTCCAAAATCGAAACAAATATAGTTTCCTCGCTCTCCTTTAATCTATTTCACTTCTCCTTGGAACATCCTTATACCTCTTGTACCCCGACCAGATATAGCTGGGACCGACTATTTTTCGACCAAACAGTCCAGTAATATATTCTTTCCACTTGGGTCTGGCGACTATCGTCCGCATTCAACATTTTTGATTGCTCCTTTGTAAAATCAAATTCCGTTCATTCTAAAATTCAACATTTTTGAGATTTGAGTGCTCCTTTATAAAATCAGATTCCATTTTTTCTAGTTTGGTAGTGACCGTATACCATATTAACCGCAACCCTAACCCCTAACCTTAGTGGTGAAAGATCGATCAATGATCATGAATTAAAGCTTCAAGAGGTGAATTGCCTTTCGCGAAATGTCTATCCCCATAGCCCCTATTTCTGTGCTATGAGTGCAGGTAACGTCTTATGGAGCACCCGTGCTCGAGGTGCCATACCGCCTTAGTCTAGAGACTAATGGGGAGAAACTAGGTGCCTGGGCAATGAGCAGAGTTAGGGTTTGAATTTGGGTTGACCTTCTGGTGATTCAAACGTGTTGGAGAGGCATTGAATCGGCGAAAGTTCGTATTTGTATGCTTGTGGCATGAACCTTACGTCCGCGGCCTTGAAAGATGCGTGGTCAAACCATGAATTTTCAATACAAAATACGGCGCGCGCGTTTGTTGACCAGGCCGCGCGCATTATATTTCTCCGATTTAATCTCCCAAAACATTCGGGAATGGAATGTCACTAGCTGCTATCAAGCCCACGACCTAGATAACAGATGATCCAGTGGTACATTTTGGAATGTGAACAAGGGTTAGGGGAATTTATTATTAGAGAAGCTGGAAAATGCTCTAGGTGGTATTTATAAGTTGATAGTACTTTGACACAGTGTACAGCCTGTCAGACAGGTATCAGTTGTGAGGCATGGCTGTTGGTACCAGCTTCATGTGACATGGTATTTGGATAGTGTACAAACTCGATTGGGTACAAAGTGGTGTCAACGTCATAGAGTTGGAATGTGCACGTAATGTTGTTCGTCATGCTCGATCGGGTGCAGAGCAACGTCATACAGTTGGTATGTAGGTGCATACGTCACCGTTCGTCATTGATGACAAAGTGGTGTCAGGCAACATATATAAAGGCATGCTTTGCAGTCTCGCCATCATTTCTTTTCGTTGTTCCCTTGCTTAACTCGTTGTTAATAAAGTGTCGTTGGTGATGAAATGTCGATTGTTTTGAAGTGTCGTTGTTAATAAGTACCGTTGTTAATAAGGTACTGGTGTTAATAAGGTACCGTTGTTAATAAGGTACCACTGTATGACACCGTTGTTAATAAGGTACCGTTGTTAATAAGGTACCGTTGTTAATAAGGTACCGTTGTTAATAAGGTACCGTTGTTAATAAGGTACCGTTGTTAATAAGGTACCGTTGTTAATAAGGTACTGTTGTTAATGAGGTACCGTTGTTAATAAGGTACTGTTATTGATAAGGTACCGTTGTTGTTAAGGTACCGTTGTTAAGAAGGTACTGTTGTTAATAAGGTACCGTTGTTAATAGGGTACCTTTGCTTATAAAGTACCGTTGCTTATAAGGTACCGTTGTTTATTGGGTGCCACTGTCAGGTACCGCTGTTGATGAGGTACCGTTGTTGATAAGGTACCGTGGTTCCAGATAGAGGAGAATGTCATCTACCAGAAGGCATTTTGCTTCAACTAAGAGAGAAGGATCGAGCAGGGGTTGCTACACCGTAGCCTGTGTTGGAATGCATGTATCCGTTCCTGTCCTAGGGAACGTTTGGTGACCAAATGTCTGCCTTTGTCGTAGAAAATTTCTTACTTCGTTGTTCTCGCAGCAACTAGTAAAGGATAATTAAGGATGAATTAGATAAACTAGTGAAGTAATGATTGAATTTGAAGTCAACGTTTACACTCTTACCATTTCAGACCATCCTCGAGATTGGCTCCATGAACGAAAACATTGCTGCGCTGAAGGAGGCTATCAGACTGAAGGACTCTCCAATGAAGGTCGCCCACATGAGGCTCAACACTCGGGCCTACCGACCAAACATTGAGCTGGTCAGGGACCCCGTGCAGTACGGACTTGTGGAGGAAGTTGCTCAAATCACTGACTCTGTTGAGGCTCTCACTGTGAGTAAAATTAAATAAGGACTTACATTTAGTTATGTAGGCATCTTTTGCTTGATATCACGACACTAGGTAGTGAGTAATCACTTAACTTATTAGGTATTCACTTGACTTATCTCATCAAATTGTATTTCTTCAATGTTGATGATATTGCAAATCGTTTCGGACTCGCATGATAGGTAAGTCCGGTATTTTGATTACTGATATCATGAGGTACTCAACCCTCATCCTTATCCTTACCAAACCCCCCATCTCTTAAATCTCCCCCACAGTCTAAGTTGAACGAGAGCAATACCAAGCTAAGGAATTTGGAGAGCAACAAGAAGGCTCTTGAAGAGGATATTGCCGTCAAGACAAACTCCCTCAACATTGATCAGTCTCAGTGCCTTAGACTGAGGAAGACTCTTGTTTGGAGAAGGCATGAAATTAACTATTAATGAGTATGGTTAATACTTGCAGCAGTACCAAAGTATAAGTATTGATTTGTGTCATGTTTTCGAATAACTACTGCTGATTTTCAATGCACCGCTTTCAATGTGATTACAGTCAGACCCAGAAGTTCTGTTTTTCTGAACTTCCCTCGCTTATTTTGGTACAGATCTAGCTTTGGTACACGTGGTTGTTTCGTTTTGGTCGCGAATAACGGGTGGGCGACATCTCATCTCACGACATTTCATCTCAGGACACTTCATCTCCCTGTCCTGAGCCTAACCATAACCCTGTCCCTAACCCAAACCCTTACCTTTGCGTACAGCTGACATATTGCGAGATAAAGTGTCCTGAGATGAAGTGCCGTGAGATGAAATGTCCGTTCCCCCGAATAACCTCCGTAGTATTCGTACAAAATGTCCACGTTCCACGGCGTTATCGAATCTAGAAATGTGCCGATGCTCACCTCTCAGCTCATTTTCCTTATATTTGTAACATTGTTGAAGTGTCACATTCTAACTGTTCATTGCATACCCTCCATACCTCCCGAATGTCAGGTCTGACTGTATCAATTAGCATGGTGATCTGTCACATTAATCACGTGATCATTTCAGGATACAGTCAGGCAGCCGACATTCGGGAGACTTCACCAAATCATATCACGCCATTCTCACCTGTGAACGTGTCAACTGATCTTCCGCTTTCACTGCCACTATCACTGCCGCTTTCACTACAACTTTTCACGCAATACTCCATTCAAACTTCAAGACCTTTGGCTCGATAGAATAAACGGGAATTTATTTCATTTTTATTTACTAAAACATGTTGTACATGACTAAATTGAAAACCAATGATGGGAATTTATTCATTATTATTTCATTTATAAAAACAGAAGTTGCTAATGCTAGTCATGTTCAAAAGGAAGTAACAATTTTCTTTCACTTGACAAATTATGCCTACACTGTTGATCAGTGTGGTATTTTTGTATTGAAACTTTAAATAAAATTTGCAAACATTTTTTGATTAATATCATCAGCAATAATTGCATTTCTTCCAAACTATCGTACATTTAAGTCTCTTGCCAGACTAAATTATCAAACCAATCTGCTAAGGTGCCAGTTTGAAAGATAAGATGTTGCTATGGGATCATGGCTCTAAAATGCATGTCTATAATCCTTATTATTTACCTTGTCCAGATTATAGTTTCATCGTGGTGATCGTATTCTCGTGATTAAAATATATCTGTCTAGTAGACAGATATAGTAGACAGTGTCTACTATCCAACTTAAACTTGAACATGTCTTCTTCAATGATAATGGCTGAGGAGTTGATCATTTTGCTGGAATACCTCACACCTTCACTAAAACGATTCATTTCACACGACTTTCCAATGAAAATATTACTTTGCTTGTGTCTTGTGTACTGGTGCTGAAGTTCATATTATGGTGCATGTGTTAAGAAGTTCTATGGAACATTCTAAGATGATAATCAACATGTTATATTGTATTCCCGTTGTTGTAGTGTTGGATATGTTTGGTGTATAAAAAGTAGGCTAAAGAATTTAATGATTAAGAATTCAGTAACAAACTCCTTCGTTTGCTGCTACTCAAAATTGTTCAAACTCAAATTCATTTCTGATGCACCAAACTTATCCATACACACCAGTTCCAGTTTCCCAATGAAAACTTGTGATGTCTTGAATATTTTGTGTTGAATCTTTACTCGTCATCTCATTTTAATTTGTGATTTTTTCCAAAAATCCTGACTATCGCTTTATTTTTCAGCTTCCGACCTGCTAACATGTTCGGCGCTTGTACTGTCAGCCACAACAAAGTGCCGCTGGTGATGTGAAGTGATATCTGCCGAGGAAAAGCTGCAGCTTCAAAGACATTACCCTCTGTGTTACATCCCAAACGATCTGTGTAGATATTAGACAACTAGGATCTTATAGAAACGTTTTAATGTAAATAATTCGACTGTTTTATTAATTAAGTTATTAATGTGTGAATAGTGTGAATATAAACTATACTTAACGATTGTAGCAAATGAGTGGACCTTTAAAAACTTTAAAATTAATCTTCATTATCACGCAAGGGTTATATTATTAAATTTGAAAATATTTGTTTCTTGAAATTCTCGACTAAAATTTAACTGAGATAAGCATGAGTTGCACCATGCACGGGCATGTAAAACTCTAAAGTCTAAAAGATGTTTTTGAACTTGAATCTCTTTGCATGATTTCTCTTCATTCTTCAGGAACTTGAGTTTGTAAGTTTATCCTGAAAAGACGTATCTATATGAATATCCGATTTTCTTTTAAACACAAGTCAATATCTTACTTTCTACTTCTAGCAACGATTGCATCGCGATGCATTCTCAAGTACGTATCGCGATGCATTCTCAGGTACGTATTGCTATGCAAACTCAGGTACGTATTGCGATGAAAACTCGAGCATGCATCGCGATATGAATTATGATATATAGTCGAGTGTTCATCGCGATAGGTCCTGGAGTATTGTCGCGATACGCACTCAAGTATGCATCGCGATACGTACTCGGGTATGCATCGCGATACGTACTCTGGTATGCATCGCGATACGTACTCGAGCATGTAACACGATGTGCACTCGATTTTGCAATAATCGCATAGCGATGCATACCTGAGTATCAGTATGCATCACGAAACATACTCGAGTATGCATCAAGATGAAGATACATACTCGAGTATCTATCTTGATGCATATTCGAGTATGTATCTTGATGCATACTCGAGTATGCATCACGATAGCTACTCGAGTGTGCATCGCGATACTTGAATATATTCAACACGATAAGTACTCGAGTTTGCAACGCGATATGATTAAAATTTAAATAGTCGAGTACGCAATTCGTACTGCATACTGGAATAATCGAGTATCCGTTGCGATACACAGTCGCACTCGGGTAAGCACCGCAATACGTGTTCGACTTCGAGTATGCATCATGATACGATTACGTGTTCAAGTTGAAGTATGCAATTGCATCGCGATGCGTGCTAGAATATGCATTGCTATAAGTATACGCGACGTACTCAAGCTTGCTAAACACGTATATCCCTGTCTGCGTGTACACACACCTATGTGGGCTTAGGAATACTCAAGCATGCGTCTCGATACGCACTCGAGTATTATCAGGCGTTGCCTGACCCAAATTTGAAATAATGAGTCTGACGACGTCAGAAAACTCGTCTTTTAGTTTTAGCCTTCGGCGGACGCGCGCGCCCGCCGAAGGCGAAGGGGTCAAACAACGTCTGACAAGATACGTCTTTTAATTTATGCTAATGCATCACGAAACGTCTTGAGTATGCATCGCGAAACGTTCTTGAGTATGCATCGCGATACGCGACGTACTTCAACTTTCCTAAGCCCGAATAGGTGTGTGTAACTGTACGCGCGCGGCGCTTCCCTACGGGGAAGCGCGCCGCGCAACGCAGACAGGGATATACGTGTTTAGCAAACTTCAACTTGAGTATGCATTGCGATACCATTACGTACTTGAGTATGCATGATCGCAATACGATTACGTACTTGAGTATGCATCGCGATACGATTACATACGTGAGTAATGAGTATGCATCGCGATACGTTAACTTTAAGTATGCATCGCGATGCGTAATCAAATTCGCTAAACACGTGTAGTTTGTACTTGTGTTAACAATGTAACATGTGGTAACGAACCCGGCAAAAGTGTCATACCGGATGGCACATATCATTATCACCAATGGTGCCACTAAATTGCACCAATGGATCTCTTGTCAGGCGTTGCGCGTTGCCTGACCCCTCGCGCGCCACGACTCGCCTAAATAAATTTGAAATAATGGGTCTGACGACGTCAGACAATAGATCTCCATTGGTTCACCTAACCAGGTGCTAATGCCGATCGGCGTGGGCGATGGAGTGAAACGACGGCGCGCGCAAAAGAGGGCTCTAAGTAACTCCATTGGTGATTGCTGAAATGGCCCCAATGGTGCACCCTATCGCCATTGGATTTGGTACCATTGGCCGTGGCGATCGCCATTTAAATGGTGCCAATACTAAAGATGAGATCACCATTGGAGGGGAGTAGTTGCCAGGCGTTGCCTGGCCCCCTCGCGCGCGCGCCCCGACTCGCAGGCAACGTCTGGCAAGGGGCAGGCAACGTCTGGCAAGGGAGTAGCACCAATGGTCCCATTGGCGACAATGATGCCATTAAAATGGCACTTTGACTTACTCCATGTTACGGAGCCTTATTTTGCGCGCGCAAGCGCGAACAAACAGGGACACGTAACATGTGGTATTACCACATGTTCCATTGGTGCCAATTGCACCATTAGCACTATTTAAATGGCATCATTTGTGCCAATGGCACCATTGTAACCAATGACGCCATTGGTGCCTTTTTACCACTGGTAAAAAGGCACCAATGGCGTCATTGGTTACAATGGTGCCATTGGCACAAATGATGCCAATTAAATAGTGCTAATGGTGCAATTGGCACCAATGGAACATTTGGCACCATTGGACTTATTGGTACCATTGGTGCCACAGGCAGCATTGAAATGGCATCAATGGTGCCATTGGTACCTATGGCGCCATATAAATGACGCCAATGTTGCCAATTGGCAATGGCACTAATGCAATATTTAGGGCCATTCAAAATCAAATGGCGCCATTGACCTACCATAGATGCCAATGACACCATTGTTATCATTGTAACCATTGGCGCCATTTCAATGGCACCAATGGTGCCATTGGCGTTAATAGTAATAATGGTGCCATTGGCATCTATGGTACCAATGGCGCCATTTAAATGGCCCGAAATATTGCATTAGTGCCATTGTCACCAATGGCGTCATTTATATGGCGCCATTAGTACCAAAAAGTCCAATAGTGCCAAATGTTCCATTGGTGATAATGGCAATTGTCGCTATTTAAATGACACCATTGCTACCATTGGCGACAATGGCATCATTGTCGCCAATGGCACCATTGTCGCCAATGGCAACATTTTCGCCAATGGCAACATTGTCGCCAATGGCAACATTGTCGCCAATGGCAACATTGTCGCCAATGGCAACATTGTCGCCAATGGCAACATTGTCGCCAATGGCAACATTGTCGCCAATGGCAACATTGTCGCCAATGGCACCATTTGTGCCATTTTAATGGCACTATTGGCACCAATGGCATCATTGTCTCCAATGGGACCATTAGTGCCACTCCCCTCTTATATGGCGATCTCGACTTCAGTATCGCTTCTTAATGGCACCATTGGCACCATTTAAATGGTTCCATTGGCATCCAATGGCGATCTCCAATGGCACCAATGGTGGTCGCCAATGGTAACGATGGTGATAGGGTGTACCATTGATGCCATTTCAGCAATCACCATTGGTAGCAATGGAGATCCATTGGTGCCATTGAGCTTAACCGGCCCTTTTGACAAAAGGGCCGGTTAAGAGCCGGTTAATGGTAAGACTAAGACGAAGGCCAATAAGGTATGACTGGATCATGATATCAATCACAGAATGAAAACAACTTTTCGGCTATATTAATTAAGGATATTCATAAATGAAATTCAATTACACTTACATCGCACCAGCACTGAATAAACTCAGTTATGAAAAATATGCGCCAATTGACTAAAAAAGTGAGACGAAAAATCTTAACAGCACTCATGATACAACGCAATATTCAAAATTTCTAAAAAATTCGTTGAGTCACCCAAATTTTAAGCAAAAATATTTGTAAACATACTCAACAGATGGCACAAATTGGAATTATCAAATGAACGCAATACTAAAATCTATATTGAAATCCAACATTTTATGGAAAATAACATACGTTGCATTGCAAAAATCAAATTGTAAACTCTATCTCTATGTGGTTAAATTTAGATATCCGAATCCTCGAATAAGCACAACAGAGAATTGTCTTGACACGCACAATAGCAAATCAATAAACGCACAATTTCAAATTAAACAGCACATATAGAATGCTGCTAAAAACCAGAGAGTTTCATGCATTTAGCAATGCGCGCGGCAACACATAATCAACTCTCCGTCAAGCATTAGTACCCTAATCACATACTTTCCTGGCTTTTCCCATGTTCATTCCAGCCTGGCTGTCTCCCTTGAAGGCTCCCATCTGGGCACCCAGGATGTTTTGCCCGGCTTTGAGGGTTGCCTCGTCGAATTCCCTCTCGTTTCCTTCAGAGATCTTGGTTCCGATGCAGACACCTTCGTACTTGTGGATGGAAGAAGCAGCAGAGCTGACCGCGTAAAGAGTTTGGAGGACCTAGTAAAAGGAGTAGGATGTAGGATCTAATGTGGCCAGGTGTGTGACAGTGTGTGGTAGGAGCGCCGACAAGGGAAACCTTCCCAGACAATCCAAAGACAATCTTCAAGTAGTCCAACTACACTCAGAACTCAATCAGAAAGACCCGAGCCTAGTCATACCGAACCTAGCAGATCACTTAAACTTTAATCAAATTATTAACTGAGAAATGTAAAATTATATGACCAATTTATTGACCATCACCAAGTGCACTAAATTGGAAGAAGAAACTGGTGAATACAAGAATTGACATTCATGATGACATGTCCACAGATGGCAATGTATCAGCTAAACGTTTAGTCCACGATGGCTCTTGTTTTGCCCATGTTCATGCCCGCCTGTGAGGCTCCAGTATTGCTTCCCATCTGCAGACCAATTAGAGACTGGCCCTGTTTCATTTGCTCCTCTGTAAACTCTCGTGGGTTGGCACTCGCCAACTTGGTGCCAATGCTGGCACCCGTGAACCCTGACTTAGTGGCCACTGAACTCAGGGCATAAAGCGAGACTATCACCTGAAAGATGTGGGACTTTTCCGTCTGGAAGTAAAGGGCAGGCTGCTAAATCTCTGGGATCAGAGGAGGCTGGTTTAGAGACAGCGGCTTAGAGTTGAGAGAGGAGGCAAGACTCATGATCTCCAAGTTACAGGTACAATGCTAAGGTTAGGTGCTGAGAGTGAGCTCGAAGACTCAAAGCTCTACTGTGGGCAGGTATAAAAATTGATAATCTACAACCTTGAGAGAAGCACATCACACTTCCCAGTTATTATTAAGATGCTGGAAAATCTTATAATCAAATTTATAAATTAAACTTCATAATAAATCAAGTTAATCATTATTTCTACGGTTAAGAGGTGAAAGTGATAGTAAAATCAAACATCCTAAAACATAATTAATTAATAGGTATAAGGTCTCTAGTCCATGATGGCCCTGGTTTTCCCCAGATTCATGCCAGCCTGGCTGGCACCCTTATTTGTGCCCATCTGTAGTCCGATCACTGCTTTGCCTTGTTCTATTTGCTCCTTTGAAAATTCTCTCTTATTTTCATCAGAAATTTTGACACCAATTGAGGGCCCAGTGAAACCCTTTTTGATAGCGACAGAACTAAGTGCATATAGCTGAACCAGGACCTGAGAAAGGAAGATGGGAGGATAAATCAATCAAGTTGGAGTGCACTCACACATTCTCACATTGCCTGGCAAATGGTGCTTCTCATTTCTTTCAAGTCTTTTAATCACGCAAAGCCTGGCGAATGCTCGCACTTCACTCCTCACTTCATCCTTACTTCAAGCAAACACAGTTCTACGAGAGGAGACTCACAATGGACTTAAATGGCTACATTTGTACGATTGTGGAGCCAAATGAACAAAGTCTCAGCAAATAATCCACTTCTCACACTGCAATCAGTGCACGCTCCACACCTTCACTAATACAGACCGGATCACACCTGAAGCAACACCACTCACTCACTGCCTGAACACTTGTATACAATGTAATACTGTGTATATTGTATGGTGTATAATGTACACCTTGGAACCACACCACACCTGGAATGGATAGCACGCCTCACATGACGACCACGCCTCTTTTTCTGTCACACGCGCGCGCACCACTCACACACTGTCACACTTTGTGGGGTGAATAGTCACACCTCACTCACACACTGTACGTCACTCAGTTACTCTGACGTTGAGCCATGGTGACAAGTTGTTACCATGGTAACATCTTGTTACCATGGTAACAACTTGTTACCATACATGGTACAGCTACAGAGCGAGTAGACGAGTATGGAATGAGGTATAATAGAGAATGAAAGGTGATTATTATTAGTTATAATGGCTACTATTAAATAATATTCAAATATTGGGACATAAGTCGTCAGAGTCGTTGTACAAGTGTTACTTTTGTAGCAAATTCTGTATAAAAGAGAAATGGCTAATATTCATTTCAACATCAGCCCGTTTCAAATTTCATTTCAAAGTTGGTTTATTCCCGAATAAAAAATCATTTTTTTGAGTTTATGGAAAGATCCGATTGAAGTTATGTGCACTCTGTAGCAAGGCACACATTCGTATACAGGTAGTGTAGTTTTTAACCAATCAAAAGAGTGCTATACAGAGCTGGATGTGGATCTGACCAATCAGCAAGGGTCTCCGAGCACCATCTGGCTAATTGTTGCTAATAATGAGTGTGGCTATAATGTGAGGCTCCTACTGGTCAATGTTCATAATCCTTGAATATTATGTAAAAACGATCTCGGCTCTGTTACATATTCTAAACTAATAGATTTATAGTCGGAGAAGAGAAGTTAGTTTAGTGGGACTTTCAACCAACGCAAAATAATTTTATTCGTAGACTCAAAGAGAGCGAATCAAACTAGACTGTTCACGAAATGGGGAGGTGAAAATGGAATTAAGGTAAGATCTTTTCTCAGTAGTTCAGACGCACGATAGCTGATAAAGCCAAGGCCAGAGGCAGAAGATACGAGATCTGATTACATATGAATCATCGAAAACTTTCAGGATTGAGTTTCATTTTGAACTAAACGAACCTTGCCAACTGCTGAGTGCTAATACGAATATCAAATTCAGTAAGAATGCATTGGAATTTATATTGGTTGAGAAAGTTTGATGCATTAAGGTTTTTAGCAGTCCTGGTTGTTTCTATTTCTCTTTTTCTCAAAAAACGAGAAAATTTATAATGATTTATAAAAAATCATGAATGAAAACTTGTGATTTTATTTTGAAAAAATAATATAATACGAAGTTTCGCCACGAAATTAAAACCCGCGGCAGGACGATAATTAGATTTGCAAATCATTAGTTAGAAATTATTAATCGGTATTGCAATGTTAGCTGTTTGGTTCAGTAAACGCTTAAACGTTGTAAAAAGAGTAAAGAAACTTGGTAAAAACAGGATGAGAGCGAGAATATTCGTTGAGAGGTAATCTATTTGCAGCAAGGGCCACGCTATCACAGGGAGTGGCAAGGAGTAGGTATGTGGCATGGGTTGTCTGTAGTCAGCGAAATATGAGGATTAAAATGCCGTTTAGAATTTACTATGAGTGGGCCGAGTGTCCACCGTCCATCATATTATGCAATACGCATCACACATACGTGATGCACTTGATTTGAAATTGATGTGAAATGAGAAATAAATCATTTAAACTACCAACCGGCACTCCAATAAGAAGTAAAGGTGAATTCTTTATAGATAGGCACCTAGACCTTTTGCACTGACAAAATCCTAATAGAGACCATTTTCGGGCCGATGGGCAAAGGAGTTAATTCAACAGGATTTAACTTCACATATCAAATATATTCAATTCATGGAGCCATTTCTAACACAGCTAAAGGTTTAATCGGATTATTTTGTTAAAATGGCCGTAGCAAGGCACCACACTTGTAATGATAGCCACATGGAATCTGTAAAGTGTACAACCTTCCGACACCAATGACTATCAAATATAGAGAGTGCGTTTTACACACTGGATTATCATTGATTTAACGCATTTACCAAGTAAGGGGATGTGTTGTCAAAAGGTAGGGTACTGGGTTAGAGAATTCATTGATTTAGATAAAAGAAAGACGCGCACTAAGTCATACTATGTCACACTACGTCTCCTAAATCACATTAAGTCACACATAGTCACAAAAAGTCACAATAACTTACTAAGTCAGACCAAGCCACACTAACTTACTAAGTCACAATAAGTCACACTTAATCACATCATGTCACACTAAGTCACAGTCACTTCATGTCACACTTAGTCACACGTTACCACCCAAAGTCACACTAAGTCACAGTCACTTCATGTCACACAAAGTATCACACCACGTCACACTGCTTGTTGTACGAACCTGGCTCATGTTCTGGGCTTCGTACAAGTCAGCGGTCTGGAAGCAGTCTCCAGCCTTGAGTCCGAATGCGATGCAACCTTTCAGGAACTGTTCGATGTTCTCCATCTGTTTGAAGGCACTATGCAGTGTTGGTACTTTAAAATTACACCGAACTCTTATTAAACGGGTTAAACACAGGGAAACATTTCCCTGATTTAACACGGCAGTATTACATTTTAAAAGAAGCATGGTGCATACCCATTTTCTCAACCCAATTATGCAGATATCTCTGAGTATCACACATATAACATTTCTCCATCTGCTTGAATGCCATCTTTTGAGCGTTAACTTTCTTCACAAGAGGCGCTCCTCCAGTCTCCTCAGATAGCTTGTTCAGCAACTTGAAAGGAAATGTGTAAGTCTACCTTGAACTCGACAAAGGTAGAAACTGGAGATGGGAGAAACTGAAGAATGGAATCGTTGCCAGCATTCACTTTCAGCAAGTGTGCTAAAATGCAGCATACCTTAGTGGTAGAAATTATGATGTGTACTTATTATGACGAATGAAATTATGATCGGTACTAATTATGATGAAAAAATTTTGAGATAAAAACAAACCTTTTTGGCGAACAACCAGTGAAATGAAATTTCATTATTTTTGAACCATTTTACCCGGCTCTTTGAACCAAAATTGTCCAGAATCCTCCGAAATTTGATCAAAAATCATAAAATAAGCCTTGATGCCGGCTATTTTCTGACAAAATCATTTCGTTTAGCATGATTTACATCATAATTGTGCTAACTTTCAACATCATGGTGATTGGGAAGTTAATATCATGTGAATATCATGCCCCCATTCACATATTGTTTTTCGACCGATGCTGTCGGTGTTTTCATTTTGGATCAAATGTAAATTTGGTCTTTGATAAGGTCTGACAGTAAGGTAGCTTATTTGGAGGTTAGGGCCTTGATTATTGGTAGCAAGTAAGTTGAGTGAAACTTCGTAATTTATGTCAACTCCATGATATGATAGCACGGCAGCCTTTGATTTTGAAAATTTGCTGATTGAAGTTGTATTACAAAAATGTGAAAAGGGCCTTGGAGCCAACCATAATTTTTGGGCAACATGTTCATCCTGGTTGTTTCAACATGTTTTCTAAAAGTCTAAATATAATAATGGTCGAATTTTGAGAAAGTACAAATTATGATCTGTAGAATTTATGATGTGTAGAATTTATGATGCGTACTAATTATGATCATTTTGTGAAAATAATCATAATAAGTACACATCATAATTTCTACCACTAAGGTATCCATTATCCTGGCAGGAACAGGAACGTATCTGCTATTTATAGACCGGTTTTCACATGTATTCATTCGTTACATTCCGACACTCATGTAAGAAACTGTACCAGACACCAATTAGCGTGACATATCCGTAAGACATATCTAATTGTTTGAAATCGAGAACATATTCCATAACCCTAATTGCATTCCTTGGCAGGGAAAGTTGCAAGTGAAAGGAATCCTAAAAATGCTGGTAAATGCCATGTAACCATGTGTAACTGCAGTGGTGTGTAACATACGGCCGAGAACAGATGGTATGTGGAGTAAGAAAACCAATAACCATATTGACTTTGTAATTTGATAGGCGAGGACCTACTCTTTCCACAAAATTACAGCTACCTACACCATGAAAATTCGAATTTCTGATTGATAATTCTACTTTTCTAGAAACAACGTCTGAAGTTTTATGTTACAGGTGGAGAAAGAAATGATTTTTCAAGGTTTGAATCATTTCAACCCATATCCTGAGATCTATTCTAGATTGCATAGTGCATACCTACCAGTATTTGTGCCACATCTTACATCAATGATCAAATAATGAACAAGAAATTATGGGTAAGATACATCTTTCATAGACAGACACATGACCAGTAGGAAGTAGATAATTCTCATCAAAAATTTTAAAGCTGTGATCGATAGCTACGACAGTGTATCATAGGACTGGACACTATGATAAAATATTTAGGTTAGATATTATCTGGAATTTTGCCTTCCTCCTGATATTTTGTCTATCAATCTCAGTTTGCCAATCATATTGTCTTAACACGGATAGTGGGGGTAGATGCAGTGCATCATGTCATTACGCAGCTACACCATGCGCCTACCATCTGGCATTTTAATCGGATTGAGAAGTCATTGGCTTTGTGTGGGATAGCTATCACCCTTTCTCAGCTAAAGATCTACAATCCACTGTCTACAATCTACAAGGCATTGCGTTGAACAATTCAGTTATTCACTAACCGGCAACACGAAACCAGCGGTATATCTGTGACTCTGTGAGTAGGTTTCAAGCATGCAACAAACGAGGAAGGTCGTAGCACGTGGGAATTATTATGATGGGCATTGGGCACTCGAATCAGTGTGATGGGCACTCGAATCAGTGTGCAAAATCTGTCTGACTTACAGTAATGTAGGAATCTTCAGTCTTACTTTCTAAACCCACAAATCTCAAATATTTCTATTATTGTAAAAAATATCAAAATTAGAGTGCAAAAGTAAGGTTTCTGCTCTGGTTTTACCAACTTGCATAAGATTTGACCGTCCTTCAGCACTTGAGCAAAGTTGTACATTCCTCCTTCCTGAAAATATAGAAATATAGAAAAGTAGAAATATTGTAAGAAATATTATGAATTGTATGTAGAATAGTGAGTGATCTCTGATTTCAGAGCACATAACCCGGTCTTAGATGATTCATATTATTTTGATCAAATCTTATCTGAAAATGAATCAAAAATTAGTACCCTTCAAGCACTCATACTCAATACAAATCGTTTCATGCGACACCGTATCAAGTGACACCAAGATCAAGTGACACCGCATCAAGTGACACTGCATCAAGTGACACCAGTGTTTCCTCCTTCCTTCTCACTGAGGTTCTCTCCGAGGACGCTGTCAATCCAGTACCTGCATTGTCTCTCCTGCTCGATATCGTACTTAGCTTCCAACTGCAGGGAGAGAGATAGTGTTATAAACAGTCAAACCAGGGAATGTATACTTGATGATGAGACTATGAGAGTCACTTAAATCATGTATCATGAGCTAAGACAAGAAGGGTCGGGGTGAGTCAGGGGAAGTGGGGATGAGAAAGGGGAGTAGATAGTCAGGCTAGCGGATTATTAGGAGAGGATTTGGGAGTCGAGGGAGTAGGCTTCCATTGAAAATTAGCTAAATGTGGTGGTCAGTGAACATGCTTGTACAGATTATCTTATGATCTTGTAATTAGAAAATAAAACCAGGTATACGTACAGTCTTGGTAAGTATTAAGTATACTGTAAATACTCAACTACAGACTTTAATTAACGTACGAAATCATCAATGACCTAGGACTCTGCAACTAAAGCGGCAACATAGTCTCGATTAAAAGTATGATTGCATATTTAGAGTTGATTACTCTACCTCAATCCAGATGATGATCTCACTACCTTTGTTAAGGGGCAGGGGGGTCTTCGGGGGTGTCGATGGCCAAAATGGAGTTTTGGCTAGAAATAGAGGACCATCTAGCTACCAGAAAAACTTTCCGGAATGAAAAATCTTGTTCCTAGCCTGAGTTATGCGATTTTGAAAATCGGAATTTGCTGTAATTACAGTACATCGCGATTTGCCGAAAATGATCTTAAAAATCAAAACTTTCCCAGATATGTTCTAGGGATTAAAATGAAGAGATTTGTTTAGTAGATTTTTTATTTAGGCCTTTAAACCGAAAATATTCGATTTTGAAATTTCGATTTTGAAATTTCAAAATCGAATATTTTCGGTTTAAAGACCTAAATCAAAAATCTACTAAACAAATCTCTATTTTAACTCAGAACATATCTGAAAGTTTCAGGACGATTCTCCAAAAAAATGCAATAGATTTTTTAAGATTCGCAATGGCGATTGAAGTTCGCACTGCGCAAATTCCGATTTTGAAAACGTAACTCATAAAGATTTTTTCATTCCGTAAAGTTTTTATGGTAGCTAGATGCTCCTCTATCATTTCTAGCCAAAAACTCCATTTTGGCCATCGACACCCCGAAGACCCCCCCTGCCCCCTTAATATTAATTTGATGAAAGGGACTCTGTGCTCATAAACTTACATGACCACGCCTCAACTCATTTTGAAACAATACTGTCTACAGTTTTAATGAATAAACCTATTGACTCGTTCATTGATTAGCTCACATTACAAATATCACATTAATCATGACTTTACACCGAATACCGTGTAAGGAAGTCGGAAAAGACAATAGGGGATTCTCTCTAACCTTCCTTTGGATGTCCTTTGACAGGCCCGATTTCTCCGCTCTGTTCTCGCACATTCCCGAATATTATACAAATATTATGCGACTAGAAAGTAAAATATGCAAAATCTCAACCCGGAATTAGGGTGGTTTCACAAAGCACCGAGGGAAATTTTAAGCAGCTCCGAAAAGAAAAGCGCTCCAATAAGTGAGTGAAGATAAGTATAATAATGAAGTGGTATGCGCCTCTTGCACAGGACACCCGGCTGACGCCTCTTCCGCTACGAGCTGAGAGCCGCGCGCCTCTTCCACATGACACTCCCCCTTACCTCTATATTACGCCGCGCGCGCGGAGTAAGCAGCAGAGAGTGACGTCATTATGATGCATTAGAATAATATGTTGATGACACCGGACTAGCCCACTTGCTGTGGGTGGTACATAATGCCCAGAGCTCAGCACATAAGTCCAATGAGTTACACATATTATCGTGTACTCATGTAATGAGTGACACATCACAGGGTGCTTGGTGAAATGTTGGGTAAAAGGACAGAGACTTTACCCGCCTGGAATATTTTAGTTTTTTACCCAATACGGTAAAAGTAAGAACACAGCGTTTTATGTCGTCACGGTGACGTTACGTGTAGTGTAACACACGGAGAAGTATCGTGTATTAGGTAATCTCTAAATCAATCACCGCATTATCTCATAATGCGAATATATAATAGGGATATTACTTGATGATGGATGAATCATCAGGATGGTATTTGATATCTCAATATTTATGTCATGTATAATGTCACATACACTCAAGATTAAATGTGAGAGAGAGTATTGTTTTATTATCGATGACTCCTTATCTGTTTAAAGTTATCTTATCAGTCATAATAATCCGTAATGCTTATCTCGTTTTAAACAGAGGAAATTAATTACCTACTTCAAATGAACGTAATGAACCACTACCACTTTGATGAAGTAAAAGCTTTGTATAAAAGAAACATAGAAAACTGGTTGGCAGTATGATCATTATTATGGCTCAGAATTAGAATATGATATGGTTCAATGAATAAATGAGCTCTAAGTGTCAAAGTGCAGCCTCCTCTATAAAATGATATGAAAGAGCAGACCATAGCTTGCTTTACTTGGTTGGAAAAAGTGTACATAGTTTTGAAATTATACGAAGAAACAGAATAATTTTCATACCGCCATGCCCACACAGCGTGTAAAGGTACACAAGTGTGGGTAAACTAATTTAGGAACTTTAAGAGCCCTTGATTCGTGAAAAGATGGTGTCTGGTGGTATTTTATAGTATGGTTATTGGTTCATGGTGATATTTGAGTCTCATCCTAAAACTTCAAAAGAAAACGCCAAGTGAGCACCTTTTTTCCCCCAAATTGAAAAGTTTATATTTATACCCACTGCAAGAGTTTCAGATGACTTCGTATGCCTACCTACTACTCAATACTCATACATTTGGAAACTTCTCCACTATGAAATGTGAATGTTTATAGATAAACGGTGTTTAGCCCCCGACCCATTGTCCAACACGCCAATAAAGGCAACACCCACCCACTTCACCTTTCATTCGATAGAACTCCACCCTATTTTACGTATCTTACAAACATACAAATCACATTTCAGAAAAATCCACCTTGTGTTTTCCAATTAAAATCTAAAAGGACCGACTCCCCTGGTATGAGCTCTGAACAAGTGTAACTGAATATCATTAAATGTTTTATCTCATTCCCTCAACAGACACGGAGTTCAACGTTAAGTCAGAGCTAGGGTTGCCTATTTCTCCTGGTCTAGACTATACAGATTCTATTGATATTCAATGAATGCCACGGATATGTTTGGTTATTAAACATAATTATACGCCTAAATCAGACTATCCCTGAAATCAGGTTTTTAGGAGGACACCTTGAAGTTTACCGACTTATTGAAGCTCGATCTCGTGTTGGTGTAGCTGTAATAGCGTGCCACATCACACTATTTATCGTATTTGTAGCTGCAGTTGGTTCCGCCGTTACAAAGCCTCACCGAACAAGAGGATAGGAGACACATGGTTGAGCATAGTATTGCAGCACTTCTTCACTGTGGTAGATAAGAGGGGGTACCTACTCTCCTTCACTCCAACACACAACAGCTGGCGTGGGAGTGTAGGAAGGGAGTGTGTAGCTGGCTGGTGCCATGCTTGCACAGTGTAGCTGGGTAGCAGATAATCTGCCACAGATTAGGTGGCTGTCACGGATACAAGACAGAGATGTTACAGGTCTCCTGATAGGAAAGTAGCCATCCGAATTGTCAATTACTCAGTTCATGGAGGGGGCAATTAATTCAAATACATTATTTCGGTGCCAAAATGTCCACCTTCTTTGTGTTCAGCTGCACGTAATATCGCAGTGAGTTAAAATATCGTGTAGATGGTCTGTGTTTATTGTTTAATAACTAGTGGCATCCACACAAACATTCACACATATCATTATTTTGTATGATGCCATGACATCCTATTTGAGGAGCGGTTCTGCTTTGGAAAGGCTTCTCAATGACCATTGTTAGCCTTACGTAAATCAATATGAGTGATTAGAATCAAACAGGAACAGCAAATGCTCTTGGAATTTTTTGCAGGTTTAAAATTCAGAAGCGTCCACAATGTCGTAAGATGTAATAGAAGATATGTAACCTGAGAATGAGGAAGCATCTTCTTAGGTTTAAACCTCAGCACCAAGTGATGCGTGATTGCGAATGTAACCAGAAGAGAGCATGACATCAGGGTAACCTGTATGTTACGTCAGGTAAACGGGCCAATGGGTCCAGCCTGTCAACAAGCAATAGTTATCGTAGACTTTTAAACATATTTCTCAGGTACTTGTTAACTGCATGATAGATTTAGTCAGCAGAGTTGTTAAGACGTGCCGATGACAGACGAGCAAAACTCAGGAATTCATTACTATTCCTGATTTGTGCCAATTCCGAAACTAACATGACAACATGTCTCTCGCAGTACATTAATCTGAGAAACATTTGAAATACCGACTGAAAAGTTGATTATGGACATGTTGAATACTTGTTCAACTGACTCTTTCCCTAAAATATTGTCAAACGTCGGTCGTCATGGGCGGACCAATGAATAATTAACATAGAAACCTTAGAATTACTGCTATGGCATGTGCGGCAAGTTTCAGCAACTCGAGTACTAGAGAAGCCTCCAATCACCGTGGGTTTCGGCATCAGGAAAAACGCTAACTCTGCTTCACGGCATAAGTGGAAGGATGAACAATGATTCCTGGCATGAGAGTTCGAGAAAAAAGTCTGCTGATTGAGAGGTAAGTCTAGGAACACTCAACAGCTTGAAGAAGTAAAATGTTCGCATTCTCCAATCCATGAAGAAGATAAAGTGAGGAATTTATTATAGGTCGATGCGCCACCAGAATGTTTCTATGAAGTTGAGTTTCAGCCTTGATTCTGCCAGAGTACCAGTACGATTTCAATAATCTCGATAGTTATAGCTATCGCTATTGGTTGCCTCAAAGAAAATTTGACAGTACTAATGATGAAAATTAGTAACGCATTTATGGCCATCAAGTCATATTCAGTGGTGACAAATAGTCAACTGTGCCTGAAATGTGATGGTCTCAACATTTATCGCTGACAATGACGCTCCATTGTTTACATGCAGTATAATAAGTATGGGTGATTCAATGGTAAATGAAATTGAGGCTACTGGCTCCAATATTTAGTTACAGGTGTCATAATAACGCCACATCTCACGACGAATCACCATTGGCATTGCTGGTCTTAGGCCCTCATAAGCTCACAGTGATTATTGCCATACATTTTAGCCAACACTTAAAGATTACCTTACCAGACATATTAATTATGTGGGACATACGGAAATATAGGGATTTTCCCGTAAAAATAAAATTCCCCAAATTTCGTTCTACATCAAATGTCTCGTAAGGTATCAAGAACTTGATGATGATTGTGAATAGCAATCTTGCCGACAATATGGACAGGTGAAACGTGACTCAAAGCAGTTAAAGTTAAAGTTCACCGGAAGAGTGTTTACCAGTAACTGTCGAGAGGTGTATTTCATCACCTTTGCGCCTTATCGGACATACCATTACTAATTCTCTCACCCGTGACATATGGCAGTGTGAGACTAGGAGTTGGGACAGCGAGACATGGCAGTGTGATACTGGGAGTTGAGACAGTGACACACGGACACACGGCAGTGTGAGACTAGGAGTTGAGGCAGCGAGACACGGCAGTATGAGACAGTGAGACTGGGAGTTGAGACAATGACACACGGCACTATGAGACTGGGAGTTGAGACAGCGACATATGGCAGTGTGGGACTGGGAGTTGAGACAGCGACACACGGCAGTGTGATACTGGGAGTTGAGACAGTGAGACATAGCAGTGTGAGACTGAGAGTTGAGACAATGAGACACGGCAGTGTGAGACTAGGAGTTGAGACAGCGAGACACGGCAGTATGAGACAGTGAGACTGGGAGTTGAGACAATGACACACGGCACTATGAGACTGGGAGTTGAGACTGTGAGACATGGCAGTGTGAGACTGGGAGTTGAAACAGTGGCACAAAGCAGTGTGATACTGGGAGTTGAGACAGCGACATATGGCAGTGTGAGACTGGGAGTTGAGACAGTGAGACATAGCAGTGTGAGACTTGGAGTTGAGACAGCGGCACACGGCAGTGTGAGACTGGGAGTTGAAACAGTGGCACAAAGCAGTGTGATACTGGGAGTTGAGACAGCGACATATGGCAGTGTGAGACTGGGAGTTGAGACAGTGAGACATAGCAGTGTGAGACTTGGAGTTGGGACAGTGGCACACGGCAATGTAAGACTAGGAGTTGAGACAGTGAGACATGGCAGTGTGAGACTGGGAGTTGAGACAGTGGCACACGGCAATGTGAGACTAGGAGTTGAGACAGTGAGACATGGTAGTGTGAGACTTTTAGTTACTTTCATGATTATGAACTCACTGCTATGTCACTACAATGTAGTGACATAGCAGCGAGTTCATAATCATGTTAGTAACTAAAAGTAACTGATTCTCAACAACAATGGGTACTTCGGTGCTGATAAGCGCAGATGTCAGTTTCAAGCTATTTTACAAAATGCGTCTTTAGGTTTGTTTAGTGGCAAAGTTATTTCCGTAATCATTCAATATTCAATGTTCATCGGGCTACCAAAAAGCGAAATTTGTCAGTCGATGAATTTTAAGTTAGATTCATCGACTGACTGTTTGAGTATTTATAGAAATGTTTCAATGTAATGCAAATGGTCATCGAAAAATTCAAAATCAAAATGATAGTTTGTTTTGTTTGAAGGCCTCATTGATTTCTCTCACTGAATTCCTATGCAGTCATCAAATAAAGCCATTGCATTGGATGAAGCTATTGTCTTATTGCATTGAGTGTTTCCAGTTACAAAGAAACCTTTCTGCAACATTGCACCTGCCGCCTGTGGAGATCGGTATAAAGGTCTGATTCACATCCTTAAGGTGCGTGAAATACTCCCATGAGTAACTTAGCATACACCCAAAATTCCAAAACCGGAAACCGCTACTAACCTTGCGCTGGATGTCCTTGGCTAGACCAGACTTGTCAGCACGATTCTCACTCATCTTGTTCGGTAAATGCAAGTTAATCAAGAGGAATTATTACGGATAAAGGAATGCAGTACGGCTCTGAAACGCTAGCAGCTGTCGAATGATAAATTTAGCACAGATCAGCTAATATTAACGTAACGCAGCACGGGCCTATGACGCCTCTTCCACGGTCTGTGGTGATTGGCAGGGAAACGTGAGGATTGCGCCTCTTCCACATTCAGTATACTTAGCGGACGAAGTTATAGAGCATCATCGTCCTCCCAGCTGTAAGACGACATGATGATGATCAATGAGATTACAGCACGATGATTTACATCCACCAATGAGGCTATAACACTGTGATACTCACCAGAAAGTCTTACATTTTGAGTGTGGTGGGTGTGTAACACAGATCATACACCTCAACCACTGGACGCTAGCTGATGACTTGACGTTTTTAATATACAGATATTATATTGACGCATATATTATTATGGTGGATGTAGAGTGTTAAATATTATGTTTTAAATTGCAAAAGACATGACTGGCAGGAGTGTGTGAGTGGTTACACCATTTCTTATACTGCTGTGACATTAGATCCGAATAACGTTATAGCGTGGAATTTTACCCGCAAACATTTCCTTTTACATGTCACAGGAATGATAATAATAAAGAGGCAGTAATAAAATAATATTAGAATATTATTGATTAAAATGTGACAGGATTTATCGAGTTGGGGATTATTATTGAATGAAAATTCAATATCCAATATTCATGACCCAAATTACTTGGCAATTAACCACGTATGATTGATTGCCCCATAGCGTAAGTTGGTGGGAATGTTACAAAACGTAATCACAAAAGGCTTGACATGGAGAGGACAGAGACATTAATTTGGAAATTTGTGATGATCAATGAGATAGTCAACGGACTTTAAAGTGAAATTCTAGGGATTCTGCTGATTAATTTTCGGAACAGAGACAGAAATCAGAACTTGAAAGGTCGACAGACGAGAGTAACCAAGTTTTATAGTCTGTAGTAAACGGTACTGAAAGAAAAAGAAAGTGAAACGTGTTTTATTTTTCTTGTGAAATGTGAACGTTTTGGAATACTATAGAAACAAATCCTACCTTCTTCTGGGTCTCTGCAGCATCTCCTGACTTCTTAGCTCTGGATCCACAGCCGCTCTGCATTTTCACTCTTGTAACAGCTCAAAAATACATGAAAGTTAGTCCATGTATGATGAAAAATGTGAATGAAAAAAAGGGGGATTGAATGTAAAATAAATGGTTTACTGGGAATATCTATTTCTCTGGTAAACTCACAAGTATTATCACCCTTCCGCAGATTAAATTCAAGTGTTTAATTATTATCGATATACTCTTTTGATTTAAGTTGCAATTCTGTATACTGTATAGTGACAAGGAAACTTTTTTATGAAACCGAGTGATGGTAACTGAAGTGAGCAAGGTGGCAAATGCAATAAAACAAGGTGGCAAATGCAATAAAACAAATCTTTGCAGCTAAAAATTCATGCCGAATATGGCTCAGAAACAAAGTTTTTGCTCCTTCCATTTCACTTTGCTGAATTATGTCGGGTGATATGATGATGCAGTCAATATAAACTATAAACTCATGGATCATGTGTTCTCGAAAATTGTCAAACTCGGCTAACACCTCGGGTGATGATACTAAAATACTAAGCGGTTATATGTCGAAGTGGTGACCGTATACTGCAACTTACACGGGCGCTAAAACAAGCTAGGGGTATAATTATCGATAATACACTCCCATGCGCAAAAAAAACAATCCCTGTCCCATTCTTTGATCGCTTAATGGTAGATAAATAATGGTAGGTACATAGAATAAAAGAGGACGCGTTCCACAAGAACTCTCGATTTAAATCCAATATAGAAAAACGAACTTAGGTCCTCAGCAGTTGAGATATAAGTACTTCCAGCTAACAAGTGAATGCAGCTGGAAAAGGGAGAGATTTCATTGATGAAACTATCTTTTCAAATAAAACTATCTTTTATTTTTCGCATTTCAATCAATTAAATCATCTCAAATTTAGCGACCAGGAAAGAAATGTGCGCTATTTTTTATTTCAACTATTGAAGTCTAGCTTTTATCAAATTCGTGTCAACACCCGCAGTCTAAATATGTGCAAGTATTCCCATGGATTCTGTGGCTCGATAACACTGCTTTTCAAATCAAAAAGTGATTGCGCGTACAAAGTACAAAATGAAGACTTACTGAGTTAGTGCAATATACAATACCTACTTTCGTCAAGAATGTGAGGAGATATTAACATCTCGAAAAAACTAATCGATCAACCCTAAAACTGCAAACACCTACTGAGCGCGGTGAAATGTAAAACACGGTTCTGAGACCGAGACAGAAGCAAAGAATTATTATAGGTTGATCATTTCTACGGCTTTGAGTCAATCATCAGCTACAAGAAAACATTGTGACAGGAAGTTTTGTGGCGAGAATTATCGAAGGAGAATTAAGAAAGGAAGGCGGCTCAACGTCATCAACTCACTAGTCTCCGCCATGGTAATGAAGTCACTGTTAATCACCGAATAATCGTGAGGGGAGTATAATAATGGTAGCTTCTCAGTAAAATAAAATATAAACGTGTCAAAGTATAATAAGGTGATAAGTTAATGACGCTAAGCGCTGCCCGGACCCCCTTCAAGTGATTTGTGCTAAAATATGTTGGGTGGACTGTGGAGTGATTCATGCCAAATATAGAAATATAGTGCGGGGATGGAGAGGGGTCGAGTGATTCGTGCTACATGCTGGCTGGAGTGATTTGTGTGCCGGGTAGGGATTTTTGTTAAATGTACAGTGAGGGTTGAAGTTATTTCAGCTAAAATAAATTTAGTTGGAATGATTTATGCTAAGTGAATTTGAAGGGTAGGTGCTTAATGTAGGGTAGATAAGAATAGAAGAAGATTGATTTGTACTTGGTGGGAATGGTAGGCAATGTTGAGCTCTAAACCACGCCATCCTATTCCTTATATTGACTGCCTAACAACCAAATATGTAGTGGTCTGTACTCAGTTCTCACGACCAGACTGAGTCTACAGCTAGCTTGGCACGCGGCATGTCCATTTAAATTTGCTCTGATTAGAAAAAAAGAATGGGTAACCAGCTCATAATTTTCAAATTTTGAAATATCGTGGAATTTCTATAGTATAGTGGGGGAACGGACATTTCATCTCACGACACTTCATCTCAGGACACTTTATCTCGCAATATGTCAGCTCTACGCAAAGGTAAGGGTCTGGGTTAGGGTGGGGGTTAGTGTTTGGGTTAGGGTCAGGGTTAGGGTTTGGGTAAGGGTTATGGTTAGAGCCAGGACAGGGAGGTGAAGTGTCCTGAGATGAAATGTCGTGAGATGAGATGTCGCCCACCCGTATAGTGTGTGCATTTCTTGAATTCTATAAATTTTAACACCGCAATATGACGCGAAGGAACTGCTTTGGAAATCGATAAATATATTAACACTAGCACGCAGTATTTGCAATTTATTGAATACCACCACTGTAAAGAGAATTCTTGACCATAGAATGAACATTAAATCATCGAGATTGTTAGGTATCTACCACGTGACAAGACCACGTGACAATATGCCCACACCTCAAATGCTTTACTGGACCAACCAACGCAGTGGGTAGTCTCTGCTCAGCTTCACATTCAGTATTTGAGTACATGAAAAATGAATATTCTAATATAACACCACTTTATGCAAAAGTTATTGCAGTGCAACGAGAATACAGATTGCACACTTTTAGTAGTTTTTTCATTTAATAAAGAAGCAAAAATAATATTCGCACGGTTTTGCACATCACTTGAGTCACGATGAAAACACGATGAAAAGGGGTAATGATTCATGCGTTTTCGTGGTACAATCAGAACATCAATCTCGAAATTTGGGGAAAGTTACAAAAAGTAAAAGAGGACGATGAATGCAGGGTAGAAAAAGATTGAATTAAATTTCATCTTCCGAGGTGCAATAAAGCCATCAATCTCTCGTTAGTGCGTTACCTTTTTTTTATTTTGAAGGTTTTACTTCTATTCCAACAGCTGTAACAGCCAATGACAGGAATCGAAGGATTCAAGTGTAATCAAGCCAGTGACGGTTAAGGAAGTGTAATCCAAACTTTCTTCGCCCGAGACTTCGCAATGGGCAGATCCTCATTTAACCCTCCCGCACAGTTTCCTGTACGCTCGGCTGAGTGAACCGTGTGGCTGCTTAGGTGAGAGTTCTCACCCTTAGCACGGTAGGCACGGCCGGGAATCGAAACACCAACCTCTCGATTGAAAGTACGACGCTTTAACCACTGCGCTACCTGGCCAAACATCTACCACTAGACTTCACCTCGTGGCATAAAGAACTTATATCACTCAGCTCCTCCTTGTGCGAAAAAAACTGGTAACGCACTTAACCTCGATTGATTACCTTTCAGTATCGCTTGTCAGTCAATAGAGCCTGATATTTTATAAGATATTTTATAAGTTTAGAAGATCGCCTCTTCACTAAGAGCACAATACCACCGAATTACAGCGGACTATATGGCAAATTGAAATAGAGAAATAGTGGATTTGATTTTGACGTAAATCAAGTGACATTCGAGACATTCATGAATTAAAAGAGTCGGTATGAGGCGGGAGTTAGAAATTACTATGTTTTTCGCAGTCTCGATCATTTCAGTAATTTCATAGTTCAAGAGAAGGCGTGGGCTGAGAAGCATGGTAAAATAGTCCTTCACTTGAAGCCCTACACATACACAAAATGTCAGTAGGGCATTGATAAGTGTAATTATGGGAAACATGACAGATATCCTCGAACAACCAATCGATAAAACATTATAAAAGTTGACAACCTCACACTACAATATATGACACTATTCCTCATAATATACCCCACATTATAGGTCATATTATGTCATGCTATATATTCTGATGTACAAAACTATTAATAAAACTTATCATGATCTTTGGACGGGCAAAAATGGACATGACATAACCAATATATCATTGAGATTGTCCACTATTCGTCCCTCACTCTTGTTATAAGCTGTTACTGGTACGCCGCGCACATACCCACACAGGACTCAACAGTTGCAATGTAACCGTTACATGATGACAGTGGTAGACTTGATAATAACTCTGTGACAGCTCCTCTCATCAACTAGTTACATCCTGTCAGAGTTACAGAATTTTACATAGCAGGCGTCTAACGAGCGAAATATATAGCGTACTTTTGAGACAATTGCTCTGCAATCATCGCTAAAATAGAACACATCTCTAATAATTAAAGTAAGGAAGATGGGTGCCTGTTTTTTCTAGTTCGTAGAAACTTTCATCATTCTAAATGGTGCTTTTGTTACAGGGTGAAATAGAACTTGATCAGCTCTCAAAATAGTAACTCTGAACTTTGAAATAAGCTACTGCTTTGAAAATAATCGGCCACGTTAAGCAAAATTTGCCAAAGCCTAGTTTGAACTCAGGTCTAAGTTTGGCCGAGCTCTCGATAGAAATTCTGAAGACAAGATGTTTATAAAAAATTTGTCACATCGAAAGGTTAGTGCACAATAAGCAGAAATCAGAATTGCTCAATTGCCGAATTTTGGCAAATTTTATAGGCGAAATTTTGCCAAAAATGTAGGTACTCGGCGGCTTAACTCAAATTGTGACCCTTTTGTCTATTTTCAACTAAAGAACTAAAAGAGACAATTACCTATGTAAAAACAGAAACAACATTTTTTGGCCAGGTGAGTCATAAAGACCAAACTTGAAATTTTTAACCGTGGTATCTCGACTCTCAGTGCATTACGCCGCGCTTGGGTAGATACTTATTGCGGCGCGTGATAGTGTACCAATGTACTTTTCTTTTATTGAATAGAAAACACATTTGTGCGCTGTAAGGTACCGCAAAAAATGCTTTTCGGCCATATTTGCGAAAATTTGTGTGCCCATGGTTGCACCGATTGCACGTTTTGCGACATCTCAGGTCTCTGCCAAACCTTTCATTTTCAATTCAAAATAAAATGCGACAGAGAAGGCAAAATGCACTCAATTTACGCACCAGTGTGTCTTGGGGCTTTACTACACCCAATCAAAAAGTCAACTGCTCTTCTGGGGGTAAAAATTATTTCAAAATATAAAATTTCTGGTCTCAGGTCTGACCCTCTCCTCAAACTTGACTTGAAAACTCATTTTCCTTTGTACTATAATGAGGCAACAAGAACTTCGAAAGTGTCATCGTCGTGGCAGTAATTACGAGCACTTCATTTCCCCCTCTTGATATGCAGGAATCACGATTAGCACGTAAAAACGCATTTTTTACGTGCTAATCGTGATTCCTGAATATTATTCCTGAATATTATAAGAGGGCGACTTTGATGAATGAAGGAAAATGTAGTGCGGCACGCACGGCTCGAAAGTTGCTTCGACTACAATAACTTTGCAGCGGATGCTTTGATCGTTACATGTTGAAGGGTTTAGTTACGAGTAAAAATTGCTAACCTTGATATAACACACGAGGGCCGAAGGCCCGAGTGTGTTATATCGCATTAAGAAACGAGGCCGAAGGCCGAGGTTTTTATTGCAGAGGTTTGCAATTTTTACGAGTTATTAAACTGAATTATGCACCTTCCAGGCGTGTTTATGCTATGTATTCAAAAACCCTATAGGCACCAGGGTATCGTGTGCAATAAATTATTGCGCACTGTAGTGCCGATATCCGAATTTATTACGCACTGTAGGTCATAATAATTTATTATGGTGCAGTAGAACAGTGCGTAACAATTTATTTCACACAGTTGGGCAAACAGTACCTTCAAATCTTGATTTAAAACATTTCCTTGTGTTTGAAAATATTGCCATTTTTTTCGAGTAATTACGGTGCATAATTCAGTTTAATAACTCGTAAAAATTACTAAACTCAGCATTAAAAAACCTCGGCCTTCGGCCTCGGTTTTTCAATGCCATATTACACACTCGGGCCTTCGGCCCTCGTGTGTAATATTACGTTTAGTAACTTTTACTCGTTACTAAACTGAATTATGCACCGTAATTACTCGTAAAAAAGGGGATAATTTCAAACACAAGGAAATGTTTTAATTTATGATATGAAGCTACAACTTGGTCGACTGTGCGAAATAAATTATTACTTGTAGTCGAAATAAATTATTACTTGTAGTCGAAAAAAATTATTACTTGTAGTCGAAATAAATTATTACGCACACCATAATAAATTATTATGACCTACAGTGCGTAATAAATCCTGATTTTGGCACTTCAGTGCGTAATAATTTATTGCGCACGGTACCCTGGTGCCTATAGGGTTTTTGAATACATAGCAAAAATATGCCTGGAAGGTGCATAATGCTAGTTTACGATTCCATTTCAACCCTCCTTTGATATTACATGCCCTTTTGTAAGTAATAAGATTGGAAAATAAAGTCGACTTATGTAGTAGAAGAGGCCAGGTGCCTAATAAGCCAGTGAGCTCAGCATGTTACACAAGGAAAAGAAACCGTGGGGCTCCGTACATTGCTATCACAATTATTACCGTAAGTCTTCGTGGGAAATTATCACACCGGAGCTGCTTTAACCCTTAATCGTCATTGATTTATAAAACTTGAAAACATTGAAAAGTTCGTCTAAAAACCAAAATTAGCGACACTAATAACTATAACCGAAGTATGAATTTTCGATTAAATGCTGGGGCACGGAATCCACCGATATGGCCCCAATGGTAATGGAGTAACCGATTTAGGGACAAATGAATGATTATAATGGACCTGATTTTCAAACATCAAATATGGGATATACAGAAATCAAACCTTCCGTTCTTCCGATTCTGAAGTTCAGATTTGAGAACCAATAGGCCGACTGATTTTGGACTATTAGATACAGGCCTAAGAAGTATGGAGCATACTGAGGAAAAAGATGAACTTACACCTACGATAGAAATGAAGACAATTGACAATTGACAATTACGATGGAGGTGATGAAGATATAAACGTTCAGACGATGACCAAAATGCTGACGATGAAAAGATAAAGATCACGAAGGAGACTATAATAACCATGATGATCATCGGCAAGATCCTAGAGGATATGGTCACTAGGATAATAAAAGGGATGATGCATGTATTCATGACATCATCAAAAATTGGATAGAGGATAGTTTCGAATGTGATAATGTCACGACTCATAAATTGGTGGATAATATACCAATAGAAAAGCCTTGTAAAATGTCTTCAAACATCTTCAAATGATGTTTATATGATGAGGTTTTTCGAAAATTTACCCAGTAAAAATAATAGATTGACACGGTCTACGGTCTTGTTCCTTCAAATTCATAGACTGACATACAAAGATGGCATTTGGACAAACGACTGAAAACTATTACAATTTTTGGAAACGATTCAACGAAGGACTTGTAGCAATGGGAACGCTAAATTCTTTAATGTAACAATCTCATTAAATTACAAATTTGAACGGGATTTAAACAATTCTTCATTTGTCACTTGAAACTTTGCAACAATCGCAGAACGCGGTCCCCCCACGCACTTATTGAAAACCACCTCACAATTGTTGCCATATACTGACAGGGAAACATTGGACGACAATGATTTACAGCATGGATTAGAAGTGAGGACGGCGTGCGAACAAAAGCCTGGGTTGAAAGGAAACACATTTACTTACCCTGATTATATGGTTTAAAGCGGGGGATGAAGTGTACTGAAGAACGATGATGTCATGGAGCAACACATATTCAGGTAACAAATTTCGTAACTCAGAATCGCATCTGAGGTGAAAGTGAAGTGACGTTTACTGACAAAGAATCCTCCCTCCAAGATTTGTTAGGAGGGTGAGAAATATACAGGAAGTGCTGCATATAATGAGAATATTGCCCCTCCTTATCAACCGTAAAATACTGTAACACTACTAGAGACACATCTCTGAGGTCACCTCAAGTAACGAGCACGTTAGAGGAGTAAGAACTCCAAATAAGGAGTATCCACTTCACGTTGAACATAGTGTAACCTGTCATGAGGTTGAAAAAGTAAGAAAATTTAGAGAGACTGCAAAGAAACGCGAGATACTCGAGAAATGGCGTCATCTTTATGGCGTACGGCAGATAACTCATGACTTAGAACTGCCATATTATCCAAGCAGGAGCCGACGCGACCTCTGCCATATGAGTCGCAAACTAATGAGTAAGTGTGACAATGACAAATCGCCAATGCATTATGAAACTTTTGGCCGGGTTTGGTACCCCAGACCCACTGGCCGCCGTGCGCATGCCCAAATATGGGCCTAAAATGGGCATATTTTTTCAAAGCGACTTGGACGAGATCTGAGGTGTGCAATCGATAGATAATGGTCCCTAGTTACCATAAAAATTTGAGTCGATATCTCAAAAATATGGCCGAGTTATGGCCGAAAAACGTATGCCCATATATGGGCATACGCGCGTCGCGCAAGCTTGTTTTGGCCCATAACTTGGCCAAATATCAATATTTTTGAATGAAACCAACTTTATTCGATAGATAGCATTGGTTTATGTATTCTCTGCAAGTATGGGGTTGATTGCTACTAAAATGGCCATTTGAGGTCCAAAAACCTCTAAAAACCACAAAATCACCATTTCTCGGCTTGCGGTTTTGTGAAAATCGACTTTACATTTGGTCCTCGACCAAAAATCCCCAGGATTTTTCGAGGATAAAAATTTTGGGGCCTAACTCAAAATGATCAATAACATAAGTGCGAAATTAAGTTTCAAAGCGATTCTGAAAATTTCGTGCAAAAATATTAAAAAATGGCGGAGGTAGCGAAAATGTAAAGTCGATTTTGCAAAACCGCAAACCGAGAAAATGGCGATTTTGTGGTTTTTAGAGGTTTTGGACCTCAAATGGCCATTTTAGTAGCAATCAACCCCATACTTGCAGAGAATACATAAACCAATGCTATCTATCGAATAAAGTTGGTTTCATTCAAAAATATTGATATTTGGCCAAGTTATGGGCCAAAATAAGCTGCGACGCGCGTATGCCCATATATGGGCATACGTTTTCGGCCATAACTCGGCCATTTTTGAGATATCGACTTCAAATTTTTATGGTAACTCAGGGGACCATTATCTATCGATTGCACACCTCAGATCTCGTCCAAGTCGCTTTTGAAAAAATATGCCCATTTTAGGCCCATATTTGGGCATGGCGCCACAGCGGCGCCAGTGGGTCTGGGGGTACCAAACCCGGCCAAAAGTTGGCCCACGTGGGTGTACCTTTTGGGTCAACCATTATCTCAGAAACGTGTTTTCCAAAAAATTTGGGTTGAACCCCCCCCTTAATAAATATCAGAAATCACTTTGGTCACCCAAAAGGTTTTTTGCTTACAACTTCGTGAGTTGTGATCATTATTTCTACAAACGGCGAATTGATCAACCAAACCAAAGTGATCAACACGACTTTTTGTCTGATCTCAATACTGTATTAAAAATCGTAGCATTTTCGTCTTCTACTTCCATAAACTTAAGTAAGAGTGATGTCAAAATTTCATTGGAAATTTGTAAAGCAATAAATCAACCATTTGCATTTATGCTCTGAGTATTTTATCGAACATTGCGCAATAAATTCTTGTAAAAGGATTTTAAAACGTTTCGTTTAAAAATATTTCTAATAAATTGGTGCAATAAGCCGTCACTAATGGTCTTTCCGGCTACGGTACCCGTTTAAGCTCCCACCTTACCTCAATCAACTCTTAAAATCACAAAAAAATGATCCACCTTGCCCCGTAAACTGACCTAGGTTCACCCCTGACCCTCCCCTAATCTGGGGTATAAAAAGCGTGCCCGGGCCTCCTGCAATCAGTTGCACTACTTGAACAAGTCTCTCCTACTTCTCTCCTGCGCCGCAACTCTATATCACGATGACTACTGGACGCCCTCGCTCCATGCTCCCTTCCCTCCTCTCAGCAGCCCTGTTCCTCCTCACCCTCTTCCCCAACACAGACGCAGCAGCTATCTCCGTCAGCAGGAAGTGCCCCATGATGACACGGCCCATTGCCAAGTCCCTTCAGAGCTGCTGGCTGGACTCCCAGATCATCATGGAGACGGTGGTCAACAAGTTTCCCGTCAAGAAGGACGGCATCTGCCTGGACGAGCATCAGGTCCTCCTCAGTAACAAGGAGATGGGCGTGGAGCTCATGGGCACCTACGAGACCCTCTACTGCTTCGGCAAGGTCAAGTTCGTGGAACTGGGGGACGACACCATCCAGACCATCAACTCCATCCACCACTCCCTCTCGGAGATCATCGACTCACCCGACATCTGCGTACCGGACATGGTCTTCCCCAGTGTCGACTGCCACACAGACGTGGAGGTCGACAACTTCGACATTCTCTACCAGGCGGTGGTGCGACAGCTGGCCCTCCTTGAGAGGCTGTCCATGAGTTTGCTGGAAGCTTAGGGAGGCATTGCTGACAAAGAGAGAGAGGGAGAGGAGATTGGGGGAGTGAGAAGAGGTTGGGGGAGTGAGATTGAGAAGAGGTTGGGAGACACTCGGAGATCACGCTCAAAACGTAAATCAGGGCCACTGTGAGGTTGATATTTTGTGCTGTTTTACTTTTATTACGTTTGATTTACAATTTTTCGAATTTAGCTGTTAGATTTTTGGAAGAGAATTTTATGTTAGATACAAGTGCGGTTTTATCAATAATATTAGCAATGGTGATGTAGTTGCACCGGGTTTTGATCATCAATTTTTCTATGTCGTCAATTGTCATTCCATTGTTGATTATCATTTCAGAGCAGAAGACATAACTTTTGTTTCAATTTGTAATTGTTAATTTTTTGTCTAGGAAGAAGATTAAAAGATTCATTGGGGATATTTTTACATTCAAAATTCAGGCTGGTGCATGGTAAAATGAATTGCCAACGAAGCGCCGATTATGTATAAAATTAAGCTCTAGATCAGGCATCGGTAACTGGGCAACAAGAAATGTACGAGAACAAAATTATTGACGGCAACATATTTGCGGAGAGTGAGGAATATGACGACAAGTGATCACCAACGTAACACTGCTGGGTCCACTGCTGCTGATTTTAACGTTGGGGTGACGGTAAAGTGTAAACGTCACATTCAGAATACTCAATTCCTGTTAAGCATTTCTTGCAACTTTAATGTAAGGGGACCTGGTCTCGGACACTCAGTAGTTAAGTCGGGGGGGGGTAAGATAAGGTACAAACAGCTCATGCTTTGAAATATGTCGGTTGACACCAGTCAGCATCAAATGAGGCATGACAAACACCGACTTATTGTACATTCCGAATTCCATTTCATATGACTTTGACACCAACAAATGTGACACACACGGTGATCAGTCCGACAGCTAGCAAACTTGAAGACGAGGTGGGTTTTATGTTGGTGACCTGCCACCCAGGTGACAAGTACTGTCTCTCCCTCTTCCTCACTCTTGCTCGGCACTGGACATGTAGACCTTCCAGCGGCTTATGTCAGCCACATTACTGGTGCCGGTCAAGTCATCTTAAGGTTTTACTGGTTCTCCATATACCTAGTTCCTGTCTCGACACAGGACTAAAAGAACCTTTACCTCTTTAACAGTTCAACTTAATTAACAAAGCAAAGAACCTATAACCATCGTTGCTTTATAATATACGGCCTCTAACAGGGCACAGAACCTGTTTATATACGCCTCACATATTTAAGCCCACGCTCCAAATCTTCAGTCTTTAAATTTAGAGGGCCTCAAGGCTCAAACTCAATTTAGAGGGCCTCATCGCTCTTTTCTTACTATATAGCTATAGGGATCAAGGTAGTCAATCTTTGGAAGGGAGCCCCCGACCAATAGTAACTCCTAGAGTATCACAACCTGGTACCAGGTAAGAGGTTGCTAGCAAGCCTAGTAGTGCAACCAGGTGGGTCCCAGTAGAACTCTCTGCAATTGAGAGTTGCCATGCATCCCCGGATGTGGTGGTCTGTTGGATATTGCACCAAAAAAGTACCTTATTAACAACGGTACCTCAATAACAACGGTACCTAATTTACAAAGGTCCCTCGTTAACAACGGTACCTTGTTAACAACGGTACCTCGTTAACAACGGTACCTAATTAACAACGGTACCTTATTTACAACAGTACATTATTAACAACGGTACCTCGTTAACAACGGTACCTAATTTACAAAGAAACCTCATTAACAACAGTACCTTACCAACAACGGTACCTTATTTACAACAGTACCTTATTTACAACAGTACCTTATTAACAACGGTACCTCGTTAACAACGGTACCTTATTTACAACAGTACCTTATTAACGACGGTACCTTATCAACGACGGTACCTTATTAACAACGGTACCTCACTAACAACGGTACCTCATTAACAACAGTACCTTATTAACAACTTTACCATGTTAACAACGGTACCTTATTAACAACGGTACCTAATCAACAAGGGTACCTTACTAACAATGGTACCACTACCTTACTAACAACGGTACCTTATTAACAACAGTACATTATACACAACGCTACCTTATTAACAACGGTACCTTATTGACCGGTACCATATTAACAACGGTACCATAATAACAGGGGAACCTTATGAACAACGGTACCTTATTAGTTTATTAACAACGGTACCTTATTAACAACATTATTTACAACAATTAAGCAAGACAACCCGAACAAGAAATTGAAAACTTATATATGTTGGCTGACACCACTCAGCCATCTATGACGAACGGCGACGTATGCACATTCCGCATACCAACTCTATGACGTTGACACCACTCGGGACCCAATCAAGCATGACGAATGAAGATTGAAGTTACGTACACATACCGACTCTATGACGTTGACACCACTCAACAACGAATCAAACATGAAGATTGAAGTTACGAACACATACCAACATCAAATCAAGCATGACGAATAGCAACGATTGCATATGCCACATACCGCTGGATTGCTATGTGCACTATTTTAATTTACCTACCATGTGTGATACCTTATATAGTGCGCCAACTATAACCATCATTCCTGTCATCGGATTCGGGAAAACCGGCCCTCATGTTGTTTCAGTCAGGAAAGCGACAGTTTTTCCATGCCGTGCAGTGCAGTACGTGCGCGCGGAGTTCATGATTCCGTAAAAGTGGATGCAAATTGGATGCACTTGGATGCAGATGTGAAAATTTTCACATATTTTGTGAAAATGGTTTTGTGCGAGTTTTGAGGGCTGGAAATGTGTAAAAATGGTTCAGATATGATTGTATAGCGAATACGAGTTACTTAGGATCGTTTTTGGGAGTTTTGAGAAATTCTGGGCCCCAATACTTTAGGTCACTTGTATCGATAATTCAAACTTATTTCAGCCATTCCCACGCAGTTTTGGCAAAATGTGAAAATTTTCACAATTCCAATGGAATTGTGAAAATTTTCACATTTTGCCAAAACTGCGTGGGAATGGCTGAAATAAGTTTGAATTATCGATACAAGTGACCTAAAGTATTGGGGCCCAGAATTTCTCAAAACTCCCAAAAACGATCCTAAGTAACTCGTATTCGCTATAAATCATAACTGAACCATTTTTACACATTTCCACCCCAAACTCGCACAAAAACCATTTATTAATGAAAATGCGCGCGCGTGCTCACAATGACGACCTGACTGAGATGGAATTTCCATCTCAGTCAGGTCGTCATTGTGAGCACGCGCGCATTTTCACAATATGCATCCATTTTACGCACGGAATCATCTTCTGTGCGCGCGCGCGTGGGAAATAGAGCGCATACAAAGTACAGATTATACTGGCGCGCTACGTAGATGTGGCATATGATGTTTTGCCAAAAGTGGAACAAATATGAGACAATTTGCTGACATGTTTTACCTGCAACTGGAACCGATTTTTCGTCCGATATTGCCTTAAAACTATCAATGAAATCTCAAAACAAAACGATCAATGTGTAACTTCATCAATCTTCGGTGATTTATGCCCTAAGAATATGTCAGCATTTTGTCTCATTTTCGCAGTATGTCAGCATTTTGTCTCATTTTTGTTCCAAACTTGTTCCAACACAAAATATCAGCCAGATTGAAAGGCTCAGGATGGTCAATAAGGGTTTTTGGTCGTCTGGATAACCTATTTAGTACCCTAGAAGGGCCTCTAGGTATATGTCAGCAATTTGTCTCATTTTTGCGCAGTATGTCAGCATTTTGTCTCATTTTTGTTCCAAGGCCAAATATCTGTAGGTTTGAATTTCTGAACCTTAAGAACTTTTGGTTTGATGTCTAAAAACACATTTGATGGGTTTTTATATCAGTTCTGACCATTTCCCACCTTTTTGGTATATGTCAGCAATTTGTCTCATTTTTGTTCCAATTATGGGGGGGAGTTTCACTGTCCCAATTGTCCCAATTGTCCCTGTCCCAATTTACTTTTTTTTGAGTTTGGGACTGGTTTTTGGGACAGTTGGGACAACTGGGACATTTGGGACAATTGGGACAAACAAAAAGTTGGACAAATCAGTCATCTATCATTTTTACAATTATCAATGTTTTTCTATCATACTACTATGCTAATTAGTACAAGTTTTGGTTGTGTGCTGCTATGTAACAAGCTGTAAGAGAAAAACACTAAACTCCCACTCAAAAACACAATCATTTGAGCCCCAGTTGTCTCTGTCACTTTTGTCCCAATTGTCCCAAATGTCCCATTTGTCCCAAATGTCCCATTTGTCCCAGTTCGTATTCACTTTTTTGAGTCCCATTTGTTCCATTTTCTCTGTCCCATTTGTCCCAATTGTCCCATTTGTCCCAAATGTCCCAATTGTCCCAGTCCGAATTCACTTTTTGAGTCCCATTTGTTCCATTTTCTCTGTCCCATTTGTCCCAATTGTCCCATTTGTCCCAAATGTCCCATTTGTCCCAATTGTCCCTGTCCCAATCCACTTTTTCTTGAGTTTGGGACAATTGGGACAGTGAAACCCCCCCCCATTATGTTCCAATTTTGTTCCAATCGCGCGGAAACATTGACTCAGATGCATGTGGCCACTGTAAGTGAATTCGCGAAGTGGAAAGGAATTGAGAACAGGAATGCGCGGTCGCGCGCGCTGCAAAATAACAGAATGCAACTCGCATGTGACAGCAAGGACTTCAGCATAATTTCCAAGGTTGACTGAGGGTGCTATTCTTATGTGAGCTGTGACAAGAGATTGGGTTTAAGTCAAATTGCAACAAGGCTACACAATAGAAGCCTTTAATCTTATGAAGGAAGATCTGAAAACTTCAAGTAAAGACGCCGACAGTGAAGATTAAGAATTAAAACAGAACCGTGTGCAATGAAAAAGACACGAGTGATTGTCAACTGATGCCTATTAATTAGATGGAGGGTGTGATGTCTAATTACAAGTGTATGGTCAGCGTTTTGAGAGTGTCAGGTGATCGTGACAGATGAGCATACTATGTACATGTCATGTATAATGATGTACTTGTGTTGTCAGAACCTTCCTAAGTTCCTGCAGAAAGAACTAGTACTTTTTGTGTACAACTGGGAAACCAGTTACAGATCTTTAAGAATTCATGTGATGACCTAGTATCTAAGCTTCTAGTAGGCATCTGTGTGTCCTGCTTTGTCATAAATTTTCTTATTACTTTCGAGTATTGTACACTATACACACCTTACTATACTTCTAGTATCCAGCCAACCTTATAAGGGGCCTGTATAACACATCGGTCGATCGAATGGAATTGGTCGATCGATCGGGAGCATGTGTTTTACAGGCCCCGAATGACTAACTACTAAGTCGTGTTTGATGAGGCAATGTTGTAGCTTTATATTAAGATATTCCACACGATTATAGCAATCATTGATCTTTCACCTCTACTGAACTCTTTCTTTTTTCTACCCCTTCCCTCTAAACTGTGTTGCTCAGGAATCCGGAGTCCTGGGTGGCCCAGCCTTGCAGTTGTAAGCTGTGAGGGGTACGTGGGCCGAAACCCCTCCGTTTCCCTTTGTCACCTGCTGATGGGACATCTACATCGCAGATTGCAGGGAAGCCTTACAACTGTAGGGTAACCGCTGATGATTCACAGTTAAGTCTCTTCCGCCTCTCATGTCAATCCTTGAATTGGAAAATCGATTTGCAGTATTTTGTTATGTTTGTAGTATACCCATACACCTCTATAGATAAGACATTGGATTACTAATTAACTTACTAGGTCAAAGAATGAAGTTGATCTTGATCGATCGACCAATTCCATTCGATCAAATTATGTGTTATACAGGCCCCTAAGCTGATCCTAGCTTAGGCATGAGTTGCCCCGAATTTGTTTCTCATCCTTTCTATTTTGAAAATCTACTATGGAAAGGCCCTATTGTGGCTGTTCTGGGAGACCAATCGAGCCAAAAATTGGTATGGACACTCCTAGGGACTATATAAACACGTTCCAACTGGTTTTGAGTCATTTTACTCAATTTTAAAATTTTCGATTTTTGTGACGAAAAGGGCGTGGCCCGGCGTCCACGAAAGTCCAGGGTCGCCAAAAATTTGCACAAGTCATTTCCTCAATGCCCTCTACAACTCTGAACCGGTTTTGGAGTTATTCACCACCTTTAAACCCTTCAAAATCCCCGTTCTCATTTGGTTCTCATCCTTTCCATTTTGAAAATCTACTATGGAAAAGTGGAAAGGCCCATTGTGGCCGTTCTGAGTGACCAATCGGGCCAAAAATTAGTATGGACACTCCTAGGGACTATATAAACACGTTCCAACTGGTTTTGAGTCATTTTACTCAATTTTTGAATTTCTGATTTTTGTGACGAAAATGGCGTGGCCCGGCGTCCCCGAAAGTCCAAAGTCGCCAAAAATTTGCACAAGTCATTTCCTCAATGCCCTCTAAAGCCCTGAACCGGTTTTGGAGTCATTCACCACCTTTAAACCCTTCAAAATCTCCGTTCTCATTTGGTTCTCTTGTTCTCATTTGGTTCTCATCCTTTCCACGACCTTTCCAAATAGGCGAATTCACTCACTCCCAAATGTAGTCGCAAGCCGAGATTTTGGAAAATTCTATGTTTGCCTGTAATACAGTCAAATCTGCCTCAAAAAGGGGTAAAAAGTGGACAAATTCTACACCAAGCGATTTTGCATGGATTCTATAGTTTTTTGCATGAAAAATCGATCTAACAACTTTCCACACCTCTCCGGAGTGTGGAAAGTGCCGAAAAATCGATTTTTAGCTGAGGCGCAGCCGACTGATATGTAAAAAATCGTATCTCGGCTCAGGATGGTCGTAGAGACTTCATCTTGGGCGGAAAATGTGCGCAATGAGCATGTTTATATACAATTGTAACAAAAATATGCCCTAAAATGCTCAGGAACGGAGTTACTGGCGAAAAACAGATTTTTTGGGCAGGCGCAAGACCTGCATAAGGCGAATTTTGTATCTCAGTCCAGGAAGGTCGTAGAGACTTCATCTTGGGCGGAAAATGTGCGCAATGGCCATGTTCATATACAATTGTTGACAAAAATATGCCCTAAAATGCTAAGGAACGGAGTAACGGGCGAAAAACTGATTTTTTGGGTTAATGCAAGACCTGATTTAGGCGAATTTTGTATCTCAGTCCAGGAAGGTCGTAGAGACTTCATCTTGGGCGCAAAATGTGCGCAATGGCCATGTTTATATACAATTGTCAGCAAAAATATGCCCTAAAATGTTCAGGAATGGAGTTACGGGCGAAAAACAGATTTTTTTGGCAGGCGCAAGACCTGCTTAAGGAGAATTTTGTATCTCAGCCAATGCAAGACCTGATTTAGGCGAATTTTGTATCTCAGTCCAGGAAGGTCGTAGAGACTTCATCTTGGGCGCAAAATGTTTGCAATGGCACATTTTATATATATATTTTATTATATATAAAGTAAAGTCACACGTGAATAATGTTTGTCTGTAATTCCGTATACAATTAAATTTGAGCTTGCCAAAAAGATATCAAGAGAAACGAAGGCTAAGCTGGGCTAAGTCGCGCCGTTGCTATGGATACAGATATTCTGCACGTGCAGATTATGATCAGTTCTATGCGAGTGCTTTCTGATACGTTGTTGATTGCTGCGTTTTAGCGTTTGAAAGAAAGACGTGTTTACTGTTTTTCATTTGAAATTCAAGATCTGGAAATAGAGAACGGGTATGGCTGGCATCGTGGAGGCTATTTCCGTTAGCATCTCTTCATAAATCTGTGACAGACGTCGGTCGATTTAAATCAATGCTGAGTTGATGGTAACGGAAAAATGTGAATTTACAGCAGTTTAAGATTGAACAAAATCAAAATCAAACTGAATCGAATTTGGGCACATTTCGATATTGGAATACTGGTCTTGGCGTAAATCAATGCTTTGATTCAACGTTCAGTATGAGTACGAGCATCGGTTTTAATTTTCAGATTTAAATTCATCATACAAGCAAATTATAATGATCAAAACGTGCACGGTCCAGCATAACTAAAAGTAACCAACGAATAATGGTAAATTCTGCTCCTTCATAAACTTTTTGAGAGCTTATTATTTGGTCCTGTATTATCTAGCAGGCCCAACGGGCCTTTCTAGTGTTTATATACAATTGTCAACAAAAATATGCCCTAAAATGCTCAGGAATGGAGTTACGGGCGAAAAACAGATTTTTTGGCAGGCGCAAGACCTGCTTAAGGAGAATTTTGTATCTCAGTCCAGGAAGGTCGTAGAGACTTCATCTTGTGCGGAAAATGTGCGCAATGGCCATGTTTATTCTGTACGACTTGCTGATAAAAGAGTAAAAGGATAAACATGTGCCCTGAAATTCTCAGGAAGAAAGTTATAGGCGAAAAATGAAATTTGGCGATGGTTTGAGACGATTTTCATATAATCACTGTCCAGTAAAAGAGACGGGTAACGGACATTTGATCTCATGACATTTCATCTCACGGCACTTTATCTTGTAATATTTCAACCCCACGCAAAGGTAAGGATCTGGGTTAGGTAATGGTTAGCGTATGGGTAAGAGTTAGGATTCGGGGTAAGGTTATAGGGTGATGTTTAGGGTCAGGACAGGGAGATGAAGTATCCTGACATGAAATTTCGTACACCCATAGAGACTTCCGGCTGAGCAGAAAATAATTGGAATGGTCAACTCAGGAAGTAGGAACTGGAAGAGAGTACAGAAATGTGTCTAAAACGAGGTAACGATTAACCACCATAAAGGACTGGGCTTTGCCCATTGAGCCCAGTTAAATCCAAATCGGTGGGAATAATATTTACACAGTCTGGCTGGGTCAGACCTCCCAGTGAATCATCTAGACAAAGAGGTGGTGCATTATAGCCGCCTTTGGCAGATCTCTGACAATCTGCAGGCAAGCCTTGTCTTGCTTTGCAGTTTGATTGTTGCCACGGGCGTCGGCAGCCCGCCAGTCCAGAGGGGTCCAGGAACGGCTGGCTACTTTCAGCTGAGGATATCCCTGGCAGTAGGGTGGCCTAAAAAACCACCCACACCCTTAGCCTAGCGTATTAGGGATAGTCTCCATGCTCAACATGGCTGCCGATTAAACCGACCCTGGCCGTTTTACTAAGACTAAGACCATACAGGACTGGAATAAATGTCTGGACCAAGATAGAAAAATCTTCTATATCAGGCCTGTTAGCTGCCAAAAAATTAGTTCCTGAGCATTTTAGGGCATATTTTCGTCAACAATTGTATATAAACATGGCCATTGCGCACATTTTCCGCCTAAGATGAAGTTTCTACGACCTTCCTAGACTGAGATACAAAATTCTCCTTAAGCAGGTCTTGCGCCTGCCCAAAAAATCTGTTTTTCGCCCGTAACTCCATTCCTGAGCATTTTAGGGCATTTTTTTGTTGACAATTGTATATAAACATGGCCATTGCACACATTTTCCGCCCAAGATGAAGTCTCTACGACCTTCCTGGACTGAGATACAAAATTCGCCTTATGCAGGTCTTGCCCGGCCCAAAAAATCTGTTTTTCGCCCGTAACTCCGTTCCTGAGCATTTGAAGGCATATTTTTGTTAACAATTGTATATAAACATGCTCATTGCGCACATTTTCCGCCCAAGATGAAGTCTCTACGACCTTCCTGAGCCGAGATACGATTTTTTACATATCAGTCGGCTGCGCCTCAGCTAAAAATCGGTTTTTCGGCACTTTCCACACTCCGGAGGGGTGTGGAAAGTTGTTAGATCGATTTTTCATGCAAAAAACTATAGAATCCATGCAAAATCGCTTGGTGTAGAATTTGTCCACTTTTAAATCCAATTTTGACTGTATTACTGGTCAATATCTCCGAATCTCTTCGTCAAATATCAATGAAACTTTGTAATCAATTCGAGGATGATCCTAAGAAGCCAACAACGGCAAAAAATCAGAAGTCTATGAGCTCATTTTTTCTCTATTACCAAACACAAGTCCGATTTATTTCGATTTTTCCTAAGAATCACTCTTGAATAGATTGGAAAGTTTCATGAAATTATGACAAAGGAAATCGGAGATATGACCGTTGTACCAAATCGACCTTAGTAAAATCAAAATAAATCATTGTTTTTGACTGTAGCGAAAAAATTAGCAAGTGGACTTTCGATTTTTTGGACCGTCCTACCCAATCGATCATATTAAAATCAAAATAAATCCTTGTGTTTGACTGTAGCGAAAACACTAGCACGTGGACTTTCGATTTTTTTAATGTTTTTCCCTTCTTAGGATCCCTCTCGAATAGATTGGAAAGTTTCATGAAATTATGATGAAGGAATTCGGAGATATGACCGTTGTACCAAGGTAATGTATTTGGTACAGTTGGTACACTTAGGTCCGACTCTGGCAAACATAATGCAGTGTGACAATGTGGCACATCTTGCCACACTATCTTATTACTCAGCCACCATGCCACAAACCACACTCCCAAATTCGGCCCTTCGACAAATGTGGCAGTGCCCCTTTTCTAATTCAAAATTAAAATATTAACATCAATACCTGTAAATTCTCCATTCAAGAACATCAAAATATCTAAGCAGTAAGCACCACTGCTCGGAAAAAAGCAACGGTCAATCGTATAATTGATAACATGATTTTACATAAATAATCAGCCTAAGTTATAAAATTGGCATCAAATAGAACATTTTGGAATAAGAATTAATAATTAAGAGTCAATGAGATTTAATAGGTAACAATTAAGCAAGAATTTACCTCACTTTTTCAAGAGACATTTGCTGAAGGTCTGGGATTTGTGTTGAGATTTGACAATTCCCAATCAACGAACACCGAGTAGAATACAGTCACTGCACCTTGATTGGAATCCAATCAACGAACACCGAGTAGAATACAGTCACTGCACCTTGATTGGAATCCAATCAACGAACACCGAGTAGAATACAGTCACTGCACCTTGATTGGAATCAATCAACACCGAACCTTGATTGGAAAATCACAGTCACTGCACCTTGATTGGAATCCAATCAACGAACACCGAGTCGACTACAGTCATTGTGCCTTGATTGGAATCCAATCGACCAACATGGAGTCGAATACAGTCATTGTACCTTGATTGGAATCAAATCAACGAACACCGAGTAGAATACAGTCACTACACCTTGATTGGAATCCAATCAACGAACACCGAGTAGAATACAGTCACTGCACCTTGATTGGAATCCAATCAACGAACACCGAGTAGAATACAGTCACTGTACCTTGATTGGAATCCAATCAACGAACACCGAGTAGAATACAGTCACTGCACCTTGATTGGAATCCAATCAACGAACACCGAGTAGAATACAGTCACTGCACCTTGATTGGAATCCAATCAACGAACACCGAAAATAGAATACAGTCACAACACCTTGATTGGAATCCAATCAACGAACACCGAGTAGAATACAGTCACTGCACCTTGATTGGAATCCAATCAACGAACACCGAGTAGAATACAGTCACAACACCTTGATTGGAATCCAATCAACGAACACCGAGTAGAATACAGTCACTGAACCTTGATTGGAATCCAATCAACGAACACCGAGTAGAATACAGTCACTGCACCTTGATTGGAATCCAATCAACGAACACCGAGTAGAATACAGTCACTGTACCTTGATTGGAATCCAATCAACGAACACCGAGTAGAATACAGTCACTGCACCTTGATTGGAATCCAATCAACGAACACCGAGTAGAATACAGTCACTGCACCTTGATTGGAATCCAATCAATCTTGATTGGAATCCAAACACCTTGATTGAACAATCAACGAACACCGAGAATAATACAGTCACTGCACCTTGATTGGAATCCAATCAACGAACACCGAGTAGAATACAGTCACTGCACCTTGATTGGAATCCAATCAACGAACACCGAGTAGAATACAGTCACTGCACCTTGATTGGAATCCAATCAACGAACACCGAGTAGAATACAGTCACTGCACCTTGATTGGAATCCAATCAACGAACACCGAGTAGAATACAGTCACTGCACCTTGATTGGAATCCAATCAACGAACACCGAGTAGAATACAGTCACTGCACCTTGATTGGAATCCAATCAACGAACACCGAGTAGAATACAGTCACTGCACCTTGATTGGAATCAATCAACGAACACCGAGTAGAATACAGTCACTGCACCTTGATTGGAATCCAATCAACGAACACCGAGTAGAATACAGTCACAACACCTTGATTGGAATCCAATCAACGAACACCGAGTAGAATACAGTCACTGCATCTTGATTGGAATCCAATCAACGAACACCGAGTAGAATACAGTCACTACACCTTGATTGGAATCCAATCAACGAACACCAGTAGAATACAGTCACTACACCTTGATTGGAATCAATCAACGAACACCCAGTAGAATACAGTCACTACACCTTGATTGGAATCCAATCAACGAACACCGAGTAGAATACAGTCACTGCACCTTGATTGGAATCCAATCAACGAACACCGAGTAGAATACAGTCACAACACCTTGATTGGAATCCAATCAACGAACACCGAGGAGGATACTGTCACAGTGCCTTGATTGGAATCCAATCAACGAACACCGAGTAGAATACAGCCACTGTGCCCTTGATTGGAATCCAATCAACGAACACCGAGTAGAATACAGTCACTGTACCTTGATTGGAATCCAATCAACAGACACACAGAATAGAATACAATCAAAGAATACAGTCACTGCACCTTGATTGGAATCACATCAACGAACACCGAGTGGAATACAGTCACTGCACCTTGATTGGAATCCAATCAACGAACACCGAGTAGAATACAGTCACGCACCTTGATTGGAATCCAATCAACGAACACCGAGTAGAATACAGTCACTGTACCTTGATTGGAATCCAATCAACGAACACCGAGTAAATACAGTCACTGCACCTTGATTGGAATCCAATCAACGAACACGAAGTATAATACAGTCACTGCACCTTGATTGGAATCCAATCAACGAACACCGAGTAGAATACAGTCACTGCACCTTGATTGGAATCCAATCAACGAACACCGAGTAGAATACAGTCACTGCACCTTGATTGGAATCCAATCAACGAACACCACGTAGAATACAGTCACAACACCTTGATTGGAATCCAATCAACGAACACCGAGTAGAATACAGTCACTGTACCTTGATTGGAATCAATCAACAAACACCAAGTAGAATACAGCCACTGTGCCTTGATTGGAATCCAATCAACGAACACCGAGTAGAATACAATACAGTCACCTTGATTGGAATCGAATCAACGAACACCGAAAATAGAATACAGTAGTCACACTGTGCCTTGATTGGAATCCAATCAACGAACACCGAGTAGAATACAGTCACAACACCTTGATTGGAATCCAATCAACGAACACCGAGTAGAATACAGTCACTGCACCTTGATTGGAATCCAATCAACGAACACCGAGTAGAATACAGTCGCACCTTGATTGGAATCCAATCAACGAACACCGAGTAGAATACAGTCACTGTACCTTGATTGGAATCCAATCAACGAACACCGAGTAGAATACAGTCACTGCACCTTGATTGGAATCCAATCAACGAACACCGAGTAAAATACAGTCACAACACCTTGATTGGAATCCAATCAACGAACACCGAGTAGAATACAGTCACAACACCTTGATTGGAATCAATCAACGTAATCCAATCACAACACCGTAGAATACAACACCTTGATTGGAATCCAATCAACGAACACCGAGTAGAATACAGTCACTGCACCTTGATTGGAATCCAATCAACGAACACCGAGTAAGAATACAGTCACTGCACCTTGATTGGAATCCAATCAACGAACACCGAGTAGAATACAGTCACAACACCTTGATTGGAATCCAATCAACGAACACCGAGTAGAATACAGTCACTGTACCTTGATTGGAATCCAATCAACGAACACCGAGTAGAATACAGTCACTGCCTTGATTGGAATCCAATCAACGAACACCGAGTAGAATACAGTCACCACCTTGATTGGAATCAATCCAATCAACGAGTAGAATACAGTCACTGCACCTTGATTGGAATCCAATCAACGAACACCGAGTAGAATACAGTCAAAACACCTTGATTGGAATCCAATCAACGAACACCGAGTAGAATACAGCCACTGTTCCTTGATTGGAATCCAATCAACGAACACCGAAGTAGAATACAGTCACTACACCTTGATTGGAATCCAATCAACGAACACCGAGTAGAATACAGTCACTGTACCTTGATTGGAATCCAATCAACGAACACCGAGTAGAATACAGTCACAACACCTTGATTGGAATCCAATCAACGAACACCAGTAGAATACAGTCACTGCACCTTGATTGGAATCCAATCAACGAACACCGAGTAGAATACAGTCACTGTACCTTGATTGGAATTCAATCAACGAACACTGAGAAGAATACAGTCATAACGCCTTGATTGGAATCCAATCAACCAACGCCGAGTAGAATACAATCACTGTCCTTGATGGAATCAATCCAAAATACACCGAAATTGGAATCAAAAGTACCTTGATTGGAATCCAATCTAGGAACACCGAGAAGGGTAAAGTCACTGCCTTGATTGGAATCCAATCAAGGAACACCAAGTAGAATACAGTCACAGCACCTTGATTGGAATCCAATCTAGGAACACCGAGAAGGATACAGTCACTGGACCTTGATTGGAATCCAATCAAGGAACACCGAGTAGAAATCAGTCAATGTGCCTTGATTGGAATCCAATCAACGAACACCGAGTAGAATACAGTCACTGCACCTTGATTGGAATCCAATCAACGATTACCGAGTAGAATACAGTCACTTCACCTTGAATTGAATCCAATCAACGAACACCGAGTAAAATACAGTCACTGCACCTTGATTGGAATCTAATCAACGAACACGAAATCAATCAAACCTTGATTAGAATCAATCATCTTGATTGGAATCAATCAACAGAACACGAGTAGAATACAGTCACTGCACCTTGATTGGAATCCAATCAACAATTAACAAGTAGAATACTGTCACTGCACCTTGATTGGAATCCAATCAACACACACAAAGTAGATACACAGTCACAATACACCTGATTGGAATCAATCAACGAACACCATAATTATAATACAGTCACTCACCTTGATTGGAATCAACAAAACACCAGTAGAATACAGTCACAACACCTTGATTGGAATCCAATCAACAAACACCGAGTAGAATACAGTCACTGCACCTTGATTGGAATCCAATCAACGAACACCGAGTAGAATACAGTCGCACCTTGATTGGAATCCAATCAACGAACACCGAGTAGAATACAGTCACTGTACCTTGATTGGAATCCAATCAACGAACACCGAGTAGAATACAGTCACTGCACCTTGATTGGAATCCAATCAACGAACACCAAGTAGAATACAGTCACTGTACCTTGATTGGAATCCAATCAACGAACACCGAGTAGAAAACAGTCACTGCACCTTGATTGGAATCCAATCAACGAACTTCTTGATTGGAATCCAATCAACGAACACCTTGATTGGAATCCAGTCACTGCACATTGATTGGAATCAAATCAACGAGCACCGAGTAGAATCCGGCAACAACTCCTTCATTGGAATCAAATTAATGAAAACCAAGTAGAATACAGTCACTACACCTTGATTGGAAGTCAATGATATTCCCGCAATGGTTTTATTGCTTTGATTGCTATTTCAGTTGAACATCACGGCACAGAATATGGGAATGTTAGATTCGAGATTTTATTCCATTCTCATGCCTTTGTTCTTTTCAGACACAATAATTGATATTTGCGACAGTTCGTCACCCAGAATGAGAGCAATGTGTGACCAATAACTCAATAAGCAATCTAGAGAGCCCGTAGGTATGGCACTGTATTTTGATATTTTAAGTAACTGGAGTTTGCAAACCTTCTCCTTGAAAAGCAGCTTCTGAGACATTAAGATAATGAACAAAGAAGTTCAGGGGGCCTTGGTGTGTGTATATAAGTATATAGGCACCTAGCAGACTGGATTTCGAATCAGTTATCATTGAACTACCTGATCTTAGGTACGAAAGGCTTGCTGCCGCCTGAATCCGAATGATACCAATCATATTAGCCTTTATTGCCATTGTGATGGTTTCATCCAAAAATTTGGTGATTGATTACAGGGCCAGATCCGATTTTTGCGTGGCCGAATCGCCTTTTGGATCATGCTTCGAAAAAGTTGCTTTCAGTTTCAGAAAAGGTGTGGAAGTTACTGACAATCAAAGAGCTCAATTCAACAACTCTAGAATATGCAAGTTCAACTTTGACAAAGTTCGTCATGATTTCACATGGGACATTACTACCGATATCATACATAGATACCTCCAAGGGGCGTATGTGAACAAATTCTCGCACACCTGGTATTGCAACATAACGGGTACAACCCAGAGATGTGATGGCCGCTCTGTGTGTCTGACTGATGAGTGCGGTTGTAGGGGAGGTAACGCTTCCAGTGTCTTCTATTGTGCTGACCTGTCAGGTTGCATCTCTTTTGATAGGGTTTGTGATGGGACACAGGACTGTTTGGATGGTTCTGATGAGTGTTACTGTCCAGATACCTTCGTATTTCATAACAAATCTTTAGGAGATACCAAGATTTGTTGGTCTAAGCAGATTTACTGCCAGTATCAGGCTGCTAACCATGGAACACTGATGGAATTTGAGAGTTTTAATGAATCTTGTGATTATGAACTCTCCAAATATAGCAATCCTCTTTATGAGTGCCTCAATGATTTAGAATCAACCAGACCGATTGGTTTTGATTCTGAAGCTAACATGAACATGCTTTCTCACTTCTGTAAAACAAATTGTACTGAAGTAAGCAACTTTATAGAGGGTGAATGGTTTTTACATTGTGACCATATAAGGAAAGGGCTAAAATTTGACTTTGTATTAAAGTGTGATCCATCTGTCAGTCATGTGGATATTTCAGACCCTCATGTCACTGGAATTTGTGACGGAAAGGAAGACTGTGAGTCTGGATTTGATGAAATGAGGTGTCCAGGAAGGTTTTACTGCAACCCAAACCAAACCAGTGAGTGGATTGAGGAAGACAAGGTGTGTGATCACGTTAAGGACTGTAATAACGGAGCAGATGAGTGTGGCACATGTCAAGTCAGTAAATTGTCATCTTCAGAATTTCTTATCCAGTCTAAAGTTGTTGTTGTTCTAACCGGAATATTAGCCATTTCCATCATCTTCATGAACCTAACTCAGATCAAAAGATGCTGGAGCATGGTTTGCTCCACAAAAATAAAGCAAGCTGAAAGAATATATCTGATTAACCTATTTTCTCATGATTTACTTATGGGTCTATACCTAGGCGGTATTGTAATAGCTGCCCTGACGATCCAACTCAATGGTAAATATTGCCTGATGGAAAGTGCCTGGAGAGCCAGCGAGTTTTGCTCTGTCCTGGGTGTGGTATTTTCTGCATCAGCCCATGGTTCTCTACTAACAGTAACCCTGATGAGCATCACTAGGTTTAGAGTCTGTACTGCCATGGGGTACCATGTCAAAAGAAGTTCAGTGGCCATTGTTTTGGCTTTGATTAACATCCTAAACTGGATACACTCTCTTTTGCCATTATTACCCATCCAAAGCATCCAAGAATTCTTCAGAACAGAAGTCTTCTTTACTTATCTCAAGGAGAACCCATTCTTTCGAGTTAACCCTATCAATATCACACGCCTAGGAATGGTGTATGAAGGTATGATGAAGCAGTCGAGTGATGGTCTTGGAGTTCAGACAATCATTGAGCATCTCAAGAAAATCACTTCCAATGAGAAGATCTTTGAAATTGGAGAAATCGGCTACTACGGGAACTCTGGATTATGCATGCACAATGTCTTCAAGTCTGAGGGTTCCTACAAGATCTACAAAATACCCTACTGTGTTAGCCTCATTGCTATTCTAGTAGTAATTAGTTCAACCTACTTCAAAATATTGGCTCGACAAAGGCAACTGAGGAATAATTTAGCGAATTCAGGAGGAGAAATACATGATCTAGATGAAACTTCCCAGAAAATGTTAATCAACCTTAAAATTGTCATGATCATTGGTTCTCAGTTGGTTTGCTGGGTATCATATATCAGTACAATAATAGTGTTTGATTTCATTCTCAAACAACCTGCATCCCCATTTGTAATTGAAGTGTTTGCATTGATAGTGATACCAGTGAATAGCTTACTAAATTCTGTGTTTTATGGTGAGATTTGCAAGGCTCCACTGATGAAGCTATATGGACTATGGAAGAAGCTGGAGTGAACTTCAAAGAAACTTCACATAAAAACTCATTTAATTGCTGATGCTTGTTATGTATGAGGAAAGCTGGACCTATTTAAGGCAGTAAGCGATTTTACTACCTTAAATAGTACACTCCTTAAATTCTACAAATCTTAATTTCTACCTACCGGTACAATACCAAAATTTTAGAAAATTTTGTTAAAGTAAAGATTTATACATTCATACCTATCTTTTCTTTCACTACAATATTAAGCATTCTATTTTCTCTCAATACAGGTTCAGAATTTTTCAGCGAAAGCATCAGTGCAGACAAAATCAAATTTGATATGATAAACAATTATCACTCGATAAAAATTATAGGCATTTCTTCAGCTTCTTCGTCTTCATTGACCCGTTTGCTAATGTGTTTCTCTAGAGCGCCTAGTTTTACTTTTGTCTATTTCATAGATTCCAAATAGGTTGAATTCAATGGAAAAAATCTGCCCTCTTCTTGTTTTCATATCGGATTTTTTGGCTGAAAATTGGTGAAACGACGTGAAATTTAGTCCTAGATTTGCCTGATTTTTGGAGAAATTTTACTGCCTTAATTAGTACACTTCTTAATTAGTACGTCCTTAATAAATACACTTCTTAATTTCTACCACTAAGGTATTCAAATGTAAAAATTATTATGAATTCCATGGACTTTAAGGGGGGGGGGGGGGGGGTTCAAGTCAAATTATCTGGAAAACACGTTTCTGAGATAATGGTTGACCTAAAAGGTACACCCTGTGTGCCAACTTTTTGGTTTGGTACCTCCAGACCCGCTGTCTGGAAAGATCCCGGGTTCGATTCCTGACCAGCGCAACTGAGCTAAGGGTGATAGATTCATCTTGACTCTTGAGCCTATGCAGCCCGACGGTTCACTCAGCCAAGCGTACAGGAAACTGTGCGGGAGGGTTAAATGAGGAGCTGCCCATTGCAGCGAAGTCTCGGGCGAAGAAAGTATGGATTACACTTCCTTAACCGTCACTGGCTTCATTTCACTTGGACACTTGAATCCTTTGATTCCTGTCATTGGCCGTACGGCTGTTGGAATAGAAGTAAATCTTCAAAATAAAAATAAAATTGGTCCCCTGAGTTACCATAAAAAATTTGAAGCCGATATCTCAAAAAATGGCCGAGTTATGGCCGAAAAATGTATGCCCATATATGGGCATATGCGTGTCACACAAGCTTATTTTGGCCCATAACTTGGCCAATTATCAATATTTTTGAATGAGACCAACTTTATTCGATAAATAGCGTTAAATTACATGGGATTAATTGCTGCAGCTAAAATGGCGATTTGAGGTCCAAAAACCTCTAAACAAACACAAAATTGCCATTTTCTCAGGCCATGTTTTTTTGGAAGTGTTCTTTACTCAAACACTTATAACTTCAGCTACAATAGATATTTTTGCATAATTCTTTTTTAACGTGAAACTAGAATAAATTCCTCTGAAAGATTGAAAGAAATAGAGCCGGATTTTTCATTTAGGTCCCAAAACTTTTTGGCACCAAAGTGCCCAAATTTTGGCAAAAATTTGGCAAAAATTTGGAGCCAAAAATTTTGGCCATAACTCGGTCATTCATCGAGATATCGACTTCATTTTTTTAATGGCAACTCAGGGGACCATCTAACAGGGGCGTGTTGAACTCATATGTGCGCGGCTTTTCCATGCGCGGCGTAATCGTGCGCGGCTCTCTGCCTGCTAATTACCTAGTACAATCAACCTAGTACAATCAACCACTGTCTCACCTGCAAACTTGGTGGCTATGTTTCCCTGAGACATGACTCACTGAAAGGTACCATAGCAAAATTGCTTGAACAGGTATGCAAGGACACAATAATCGAACCAAGCCTAATACCTATAACCACTGAACAGCTTCAAAGGGGTACTGATGTAAGTGATGGGGCTCGACTGGACGTATGCACAAGAGGTTTCTGGACGCCTTTGGACAGAGCATTTACTGATATAAGGGTATTGCACCCACAAGCTCAATCCAATGCAAACACAAGCCTCTTCCAGATGTACAGGAGACATGAGAATGAGAAGAAATCAAAGTACAATGACAGGGTACTGCAGGTTGAAAAAGCCACTTTCACTCCCCTCGTGTTCAGTACAACTGGTGGCATGGGTAATGAAGCTGCTAGGTTTTTAAAGCATTTGGCTGTGAAACTGAGCAATAAGACTGGACAATCATACAGTGACACTGTCGCTTTTGTGAGGAGACGTCTCAGATTTGACCTTCTCAAGACATGTGTCATTTCACTCAGGGGCTATAGAGGCAAGCCCAGTGGAAAAACATCTGAAATGGACACACTTGATTTAAATCTCATACCTAAAACTGATTACTAGTTTTGGATGTGGAAGTTTGCCCCTTATAACCCTCATAATTTGTTGTTGAGAGTTTTTAATTGAGTCATTTTCATATTATGATTGTTATTGAGTTATCTAATCCATATAAAAAGATAAAACATATTTATATATTTTTGGATGTTTGCATTTACTTTTTGACATTGACATAGGCAAGGGGTTTTAGTTTTTTTAATATTGGATTCACACTTGGAGTGTTCTAATATTTCAGATTTATATTTATTCACACTTCAATAGGGTTTCTAAAACTGCAAACATTCCTTACCCTTTTTTCATATTCATTGTCCTTCCTGAAACCTTTGCACATATATTTTTATTCATATCAGATTAATTTATTGTTATCAGATATTAATTTATTGTTATTTATTGTTATTGCGATACACCATTCATTATGAATGTTTGGTGCTTCCTCGAGCTATATAATATTTTACTCTCTTCGGAGATTTTTACACATTACAGGCAGCGAGCCGCGCACTATTACGCCGCGCATTGAAAAGCCGCGCACATCTGAGTTCGACATGCCACCGTATCAATTGCACACCTCAAATCCCGTCCAAGTTGCTTTTGAAAAAATTGCACCCATTTTGGGCACACTTTTGGCGCCGGCGCCAGTGGGTCTTGGCCGGGTACCAAACCCAACCAAAAAGTTGGCCCAAGGGGTTTATCTTTTAAGCTTTTAGGTCAACCATTATCTCAGAAATGTGTTTTACAAAAAATTTGGCTTGAACCCCCCTCCCCTTTAACAAGCAAAAGAAAAAAGTAAAGACAAAGTAAGATCAAAGTAAAAGATAGAGACTTTCAAATAATTAAGGGCCCAGAACTTCAGCCAACAGTGACATTAAATGGGATTATGTGTTAAAAATGTATTATTTTCCAACTTCATTGTGTTTATTTCTTCATGCTTTTTGCCATTTTTTGTCAAGATTTGTTTCAGTGAGATTGGGGGGATTGTAGCCCAAAAAACAAACAAAAAACAAGCCCAAGATCTCAAAATTAGGGTAGGGCTTTTTTGGTTTATCTTGGATCTTTTTGGTTTTTTTGGGTTGGACTTTTTTGAACTTTTTGGAAATTTCACACCAATAATAGACTTCCACTAACTCATACCAAGATAGTGGACTTCCATTAAGAGTAAGTAGACATCTATTAAGTGTTAATAGACGTCTATTATCGAGATAGTAGACGTCTACTTGGATACTGCCGTGTTGTCACCAGTGGTTTAGGCAAGATCAGGAGACGCCAGTAGGTCAGGTAGTATCAGGAGACACCAATAGGTCAGGTAGAATCAGGAGACGCCCGTAGGTCAGGTGGGATCAGGAAATGCCAGTTGTAGGTCAGGAGACGCCAAATATAGGTCAGGTAGGATCACGAGACGCAAATAGGTCAGGTAGGATCAGGAGAAGCCAATAGGTCAGGTAGGATCAGGAGACACCAGTAGGTCAGATAGGATCAGAAAATGCCAGTTGTAGGTCAGGTTGGATCAGGAGATGCCAGTACACAGTAGGTCAGGTAGGATCAGGAGACACCAGTACATAGTAGGCCAGGTAGGATCAGGAGACACCAGTCGTAGGTCAGGTAGGATCAGGAGACGCCAGATATAGGTCGGTAGGATCAGTCAAGATGCCAGGAGGTCAGGTAGGATCAGGAGACACCAATAGATCAGGTAGGATCATTCCAGATGCCAGTAGGTTGGGTAGGATCAGGAGAAGCCATTTTGCCAGTAGGTAAGGTAGCATCAGGAGATGCCAGTAGGTTAGGTAGGATCAGGAAGCACCAGTTGTAGGTCAGGTAGGATCAGGAGATGCCAGTAGGTCAGGCAGGATCGGGAGATGCCAGTAATATGTCATGTAGGATCAGGAGACGCCAGTAGATCAGGTAGGATCAGGAGATTCCAGTAGGTCAGGTAGAATCAGGAGAAGCCAGTAGGTCAGGTAGGATCAGGAGATGCTTATGGCTCACACAGTTACATATTTAAGTGTCGCTGGTGGGTCATAAAGTACCAGCTAGTGGGACAACAGATAAGTGTCTGGTTTCACCTATGGTCAGGCAATGGTCAAAAGTAGGTCAAGTAAGAGTCGCAAGTAGGTCAGAGAAGATTTGTCAGTAGGTCAGGTAAGAATCATCACTAGGCCAGGTAAGAGTCACCAGTAGGTCAGATTAGATTCCTCAGTAGGTCAGGTAAGCAGGTAGGGTCTAAATCAAAAATCCAAGCCTAACTCAAAAATTCAGCTTCATTTGTTTCTGCAGAATTAAGTCCAGTTTCACGTAAAAAATTATGTGTTTTTTTTCGAGGTTTTTTGGGCTTCAAATCGCCATTTCAGCAGCCCAGTGACATTAAATATTTTAGTGGCTAGCTGACTGAATTTTATTACAAAAGTGGCTAGTTAAAGAATTATGTTGAGCTGTCGATTATTATCAAATATGAATAACCAATAACGAGATAAGTGCCATACAATGACCAAATTCCATTTGAATTACGCAAATTAATAGTTTAGGATGAATCAAAGGCGCTTAAAGTGAAATTCCCAAAAAGGTGTCGACATGGTTTCGAGTCAAATGGTTAGTAAGTAAAACAATTAGTTATCATTTGTAGCTAACAGAATTTCTTTATTTAAAAATACATCAATAAATAAATCGAGTATAATCATATCACTGTAAAATCTCGAACATAATTTTCAATGGCACCCTTTTTGAACAAATTTAAGATCTCTTATTAATATGGATTTTATATAGATGAGCACAGATAGAGAGAAATAGTACTGAAAGGACACAGCCTTGCAGATTAACTGAATAATCAAGTAGTTGATTTGCTAAGTAAAGGCAGGGTTAAGATTAATCTGGTATTAATCTGGGGATGGTTTGTGGGAGGATTACAACAACAAAAGATTAAGAGTAGGTGTTTCAGGCTTGAGGGTAGGATTAGTGATCTCAGATCTTGACTTCTTAATCGAATAATTCTAGTCTAGGCCTAGGTGTCTATAATACTTATTCAGCATGCAAGAGATGCCCTGATGGCTTAATTAATCCAATAATTCAGGCAGTCTCAAATCAGTATATTATTTTGATAGTTTTAACTTTTGGTTGACACACTTCACTGCAGCTAAAGGATGCTCTCGCCTTGTCAGCTTAATCACATCCCTGGGACAGTGGGTGGGATCATGGATGAATAAAATTAAGCAAGGAAAAATTCATGGAGATGAACAAGGAAATTAGTAAAGGTTTTTTTGCTTGATATTTATATCTTAATGAGGCATAAAGGCATAAGTGGGTACCAAAGTAAGGGACAGAGCAAGGGAAGGGTAAAATTCGGGGCAGGGGTAATTTTAAACAGATGAAGGAGATGCATACACTTAAAATTTCAGTTAGCTTGATTTTAATTTATCAAATCATACCAGGCCAAAGGCTGCTGTGTTAAGAAAATTTCGTTTATTTCATTAAATTCATAAAAAGGGAAAAGTTCATAAAAGTTTAAAACACAACAGTTCTGTTAATTATGAAATATTTTCCCTACTCCAAATATTATCTATTCCAGACCTTTGTTTTTCTAAGAGTATATGTTCTAAGCGATTTTTAAATGTTTCAATTGGTATTGTAAGGTCTGAATTCTTTTTGGAACCAGGGACAATAATCATAAGGTTATTGGGTTCTGCTAAATCCGTCAGATCAGGGGGTCTAAAAGTTTTGTGATGTATAAATTCCAACTATTAACAGGATGTACAAAAAAGTTATTCTTAGATATATCAAGGTTATGCTTTGGAATAAGGAGTTTAAAGTTATTAGTTCTGGGGCAGAGTTTAAGGTTGTCATAGATTGGAGATGGAGACTGGTACTTCAATGCTTTTAGAATCTCCATCAAGGTCCTTAAGGTATAGATATTCTGAAGGGTGAGTAACCCATGCTTATTAAATAATGGTTTAGTATGTTCAAGATCATAGGTTTTAAGGGACGTGTGTTCTACATATGTTTTAGTTCTAGCACAGGAAGCATAATACTCAGGATGGTCAAATGAATAAGTTTTACCAAATAGGATACGTATACAGCGCTTCTGGAGATTAAACAGTTTTTGAAGCTTGGACTGGTAAACACCTCCCCAGCATGATAATCCATAGGTAAGGTGTGGTAAGAATAGTGATTGGTAAATTTTGGAGAAGTGTGAGGAGGGGATGAATTTCTTTACACACTTTACAAGTACAATAGTAGATAGGATTTTATTTTCAAGATGTTCTATTTGACTATCCCAATTCAGTTTATCATCAATAATAACACCTAGAAATTGTATTTTATCAACTTTTTTGATCTTCTGATTGTGTAAAGATAGGGTTAGGTCATGGTTGTATATGGAGCATCGAGCACAGGACAGACGCTCATTATGATTAAAATTGGGTCTAAAGTACATATAAGCACATTTACTAAGGTTGATATGGAGTTGATTAGCTTTCATGTATGTCGCAATTGATTTAAGGACCTTATTAGCCAGCTTATAAGCTTCCTTTTGGTTATCAGCTGTAATGAATACATTTGTGTCATCTGCAAATATAACGAATTCGCCTTCATCTGAGTGGATAATGTCATTTATATAGATTAGAAATAATAGTGGACCAAGTACAGATCCTTGAGGAACACCAAAAAGAATGGGGTCTGCTTCAGATTGGACCCCATCAAATTTGGTGATTTGTTGACGAGTTGATAGATAGCTAGTTATTAATTTAAGACAATTTCCACGGATTCCATAGTGATTAAGTTTATGAACAAGTTTTTTGTGGCATATTGTGTCAAATGCTTTGCTTAAGTCAAGGAATATACCTATAACATGTTTCTTTTGTTCAATTTCATCAGTTATATACTTTACAGAGTAGTTTATTGCATGTGAAGCAGTGATCCTTTGCGAAACCCAAATTGTTTTTCATATAGTATATTTTTAGTGATGAGAAAGCTATAAATACGCCTATACAGAATTTTCTCAAATATCTTACTAAAGATTGGAAGTGTAGAGATAGGTCTATAATTATCAAATTTTTGAGGGTCTTCTTTTTTATAGACTGGACTGACTATCCCTGTTTTTAAGATTTTTGGAAAAACCCCCTACAGACATAAATACATTAAAGAAGTTTTCTAATATGGGGGGAGGTAATGCTTGAAATAGATTTTAGAGCTTTGACTGGTATATCACTAGCTTTGTTGGCTGAAAATTCACCAATAATTTCATTAATTTCATCTGCAGTGCATGGTTCTAGAAATATACTTGCCTCTACAGAACCCTTGAGGTATTCCTTGAAGTTAGGAATAGGTTCTATGGGCAAACCATCGTCACATTCATTAAGTTCAGAAGCTATAGATGTAAAATATTTGTTGAATCCATTAGCTATGGCTCGCCTTTCTTCAATTACATGGCCATCTATGATAAAGGATGGCCTTATTTTGCCTTTCTGTTTCCCACGTATTTCATTTATAATTTTCCAAGTCTCTCTACTATTTCCATTAGCCTTGTCAAATTTCTTCTGTTTATGCATCCTCTTAGCAGAACTAATTGTATTTTTAAGTGCCTTCCTGTATTCCTTATATTTATCATAAAGTATTGGGTCACCTTCCTTAGATTTAAGTTTTTTCATGGACTGCCTCCAAAGGTTGTAGAGGTAGTCCTTCTTGGCTATAGAAGCAATGATTCCAGAGGTGATCCATGGGTTGGTGATTCTGTTACGTTTACTTTTCAAGAGCTTTTCATCCATAATAAAACAATCTAAATCTTGGCTGTATAACAAGTTTGCTGATGTTATTGAGTAACTCATCAAAATTTTTTTCATCAAAAATAGCACCTACAAAGTAATTTTTGCTCTGTAAGAATCTTGTGAATTCATTTTCAAATTTTATCATATTACTTTCATTAAAATCATACTTTGGTAAACTACTAGACTTATCGCTACATGAATTCAATTCAATTAATGTTGTACAGAAAACAGGACAATGGTGACCTGATATAATATCACAAATACCAGAAGTGGTAACAGAGTCAGTAGAGTTTGTTATTATATTATCAATACATGATGGTATGCATCCAGGTTTGTGATGTGTGGCTATTGAGATAAGTGGTGCAAAACCATTACTATATAGAATGTCTTCGAATTTCCTACGTTGTAGGACCTATTTTGCGCGCGCAAGCGCGCGTGTTCAGAGAACTTTTCGAAGAAAAGGCGCGCGCGCGCGCGAACAAACAGGGACACATAGCATGTGGCAACACGGAAGCATATGTGAAAATGAAATTAGCAACAGATTTGAACATCCCTACAAAAAAAACAGCCACATGTGGCTGGTTTCTTAACTGATTATGGTTAAAAGTTGGCCGTCTCCGGTTAAAGTTGGCCGTTCACGGTTAAATGTTGGCCGACCTCGACGGACACTTACCGGGTATGTTTTTTTATTCAAATATCCAATTTTAATGTCTTTCTAGATAACATGGGATGATGATTCAATGAAACTGCAGGCGTTTTGCATGTTTTCATTTTTGAAAAGCTATGTATTTTATCTTTTTTTCGCTTTCTATATCAATTTTGTGGCTAGCCGTTAGGTGGTCAATCGGCTTGTAAAATGTCACTGGGGATAACAGGGGTATACGTGCTTAGCAATGGTAACTCATTATCTATCGATTGCACACCTAAGATCCCGCCCAAGTGGCTTTTGAAAAAATATGCCCATTATGGGCCCATTTTTGAGCACAGCACCAGTGGGGCAGTGGGTCTGGGGGTACCAAACCCAGTCAAAAAGTTAGCCCCAGGGGTGTACCTTTTGAGTCAACCATTATATATCTGAATCATGTTTTACTGTCTTCCAAAAAATTGCCCTAACCAGGGCCCCTGGGCCCTGGTTACGCGCACGGAGTGTGCAGCGCGGCAAGCGCTAAACCAGGGGTGTCGTATCGACACCCCTGGTTAGGGGAACAAAAAATTTGGGTATACGTGTTTAGCAACTAAATTACATATCCAAGTAATTCATGCTATGATGAAAATTCGTTGCAACTAACATGTCATGGTCATGGTTCGGTTATTTGTTTTGAAATTTCTAAGCTTACCCAGTGCGCGAAACCAGGGTCCTGGTTACTAACTTGGTAACTTGGTAGACTAGTTTTTGTAGAGTCGTAGGGTCATCAGAGGTCCGACCACTGCGTTGGTGAGTAGTCTACCAAAGAGTTAGACCAGCTGCAGCTGTAACCGACGACTGGAGGCTTGTCCCTTATCAAAGCAATATATTTCGACAAACTGGTTTTAAACGTGTCAAACTTATCGAATGCTTTAATAGTGCTCGGTACTTGGTTCCATAGTTTTGGACCTAGGACTGCAAATGATCTATCATAAAGCGTCTGATTGGCTAATGAACTTAACCTAGACAGAGGAGGAATAACTGCTACTGCACCGTGCCTTGATGTCAAACTAAACTTGATATTGCAACAGTTTGGGACAACATTGTGGAAGATCTTCCACATCATAAGAATGATGTACCTTTCCCGTCTGTGTTGAAGTGACATCAATTTCAGCTTAGCCAATCTCTCCCAGTAGTTCAGGTGGCAGAGGCCTCCTATCCGACTTGTAAATGTTCTTTGAACCCCTTCAATCAGTTGAATGTCACTTATCTTGCTAGGGTTCCACAGGAGACAGCAGTACTCTAGTGTACTTCTTACAATTGACTTGTACATTGTAGTCATGACAGGTAAGTCCGCGGCGCGTACACACATGCAATCTATGCGGGCTTAGGAAGTGAAGCCAGGGTCCTGGTCAAGGCATTTCAAGGCAACGTGTTTAGTAAGTCAAGGGCCAACAAAATAACAAATGAAATGAATGAATAAATTTTGATATATGTATTATTTTGATATATGTATTATCATTATTACAGATTTTGTTCGTACCTTGACATTATTGTATGATAAGTGTGCAAAGGAAGCAAAGATTCCCGAAAAGTGGAAAGAAGCACACGTTATTGCTCTTCACAAGAAAGACTCTAGGAACAATCCATATAACTATATAGGCCTGTTTCACTTACATGTATATTATGTAAAGTATATGAAAAGTTTGTTAGAAAGCACATTTTAGAATTTGTTGAAAGTGAAATAACTAATGATCAACATGGTTTTGTTTCTAAGAAGTCATGCTTATCAAATTTGTTGGAAACAGTTGACAACATCATTTCTGTAATTGAAGAAGGTTCTCCTGTTGACCTTTTATACCTAGATTTTATGAAAGCTTTTGACACCGTGCCCCATCACCGGCTTCTTATCAAACTAGAAAATCTGGGTATAAAGGGAAACACTTTGGCAATTATCAATGACTTTTTATCTGATAGAACTATGAGAACTGTTGTTAGGGGGGAGCTGTCTGATTTTAGGAAGGTCAAGTCTGGTGTACCTCAAGGATCAATATTAGGGCCCTTATTATTTGTCATCTATATAAATGATTTGCCTGAAGAAATTAAGAGTGTTTCTAAAGTTTTTGCTGATGACCTTAAGATTGTTTTTAATGCAGCTCAATGCCATGAAAATAATGTTGATATGAGATCACTTGAAAAATGGGAGGAAATTTGGCTTTTGAAATTTAATATTGATAAATAAATAAAAAAATATTGATAAATGTAAGGTTATGCATATAAATATGAATAATAATCCTAAGAATGAATATGTCCTGAATGATAAAGTCCTGAAAGATACCTGTTTTCATGAATGATAATTTGGATTGGAACTGTAATGTAGAAAAGTGTATCAAAGATGCCAATAAAACCATAGCTTGGATAAGTCGAAATGTTATTGCTAAAGAGATGGATATCATGTTGAAAATATATAAAGCACTTATAAGACCAAAGCTCGAGTATTGTGTCCAGCTTTGGAGTCCGGTTGCTCACCATGGGAACTGGGGTACTATCTTGGAACTGGAAGGTGTTCAGCGTCGTTTCACGAGACTAATAAATGGCATAGGTACACTTCCTTACAGTGAGCGGTTGGACAGGTTGAATTTAACTACATTAGCTGAAAGGAGAATTAGAGGGGACCTCATTGAAACTTTTAAGGTATTAAATGATAAAGTAGACTATGGTAAGACTTGGTTTAAACTAGGCAGAAGCAGAAGAAACCTGCTGACCTGTAGAAAATCTTGTAGCAACCTGCCAAGAGAAGTAACTAGAGTAAATGATACATTTATTTCAGAAAGAGTAAGACCTTATTGGAATGACTTACCTAAAACTGTACGAGAAGCATCTAGTGTAGACATGTTCAAGGTTTCATTAGATCATTATAAGAACAATACTGAAATGCACTCTCCTAGTAATTTCTGGTATATATCATCCATAATTGTGCTTGAGAAAATTGAAGGTGATAACTATTTAACAAACAAACTAAAGTTCAATGAATTCTTAAAAAATAATCCTTTTGTAGCCAAGAAGAAAGGTATCAATATTTATACTTGATAAATCAAATTGCATAGTTTGTATTATTTGACCTTATTTATTTGACTGACCATTTTTACTGGCTTTTCAGTGTTTTTATCAATTTCGATATTTTGTCATTGTGGAAGTTAAAATTATTTTCATCACATTGATTAACTTATTATTTGCTTATTGTAAAATTGCTTTTTATTAATGTGACTATGGAATGGGCACCAAAGTGAAATGGTGCTAAATAATTGTTAATATTTGATATTGATCAATTGGGTATGAGATAAGAGATGGTTAAATACCATTATGCTTACTTTACTTTACTTTACACGGTAGCTATGATTTGAAATTGCTGTTCCTTAAAATCTAACCAGCTGACTCAAGCACAAAAAAGCACCAAGAATCTTTGTGGGTGTTTTTTGCATTCTCGGACAATATTTGAAATTGTTGAATTGAATTTCATTGCAATAACTGCATCTTCGATTCTAAGAAGAGAGTGATCATCATGATATAGAATTGCATGGAATAGAGACTTTATGAACTATAGATGTCTAATTTGATATGGGATTTTGAGTTGTGTGGGGTTGAACTGATTTATAGTTAAATCTTGGCTAAATTATTATCATATTTGTCATTATAGCAATTGCCTGTATAGAGCCCCTCAGTTTCGATTCCTTGTTTAAAATGCCATAGAGTAAAAAGACACAATAAGTGGCTACATACCAAAGTGTTAATAAGTGGTGACTGTATACTCACAATATGGTTGTAAGATGTGTTGTATTGAACAACACAATCTTTTGAGCACTGTTCTTGTGTTAGAATTGTGTTGGTGTATTTCCAAACTTTTATATTGTATGATCAGGATAATCATCTCTCAAGAAATCAAGGTGGAGTATGGGAGCATTATGTATTTCATCATGTTAGTTGATGCATACCACTTCTCATTTTAAATGCAGCAAGATAAAGGATTACAAAACCCCAGGATCCATCAACTGGGCCTATACTTCTCTTCAACAAGTGTGCTACTTTATTTCTTGATATTTGTGTTAAAGACCTCTATTCAGTTTCAATCAGGCAGGTGGTCATCACTGCACTTGCCGACCTGTTATACCCTGTTACTGCTGGGGGGCTACCTCATAAAAAGCTCTCCAAATTGAGACCCCAAAAGCTGAGGAGGTATTGGACTGATGATGCCTGCACACCACTCATCTAGTTGTGACTCATTTAGATCTCACTGCTTTCCACATTGCATTACCTAAAGGGATCATGTTGGTGTTCAAGTATGGAGTTGGAGAAAAGTCTTGCAGATTGATGTCTTGAAGAAAGATTTCTTCATGATTTGAATATATTGAATTGAGATAATGAGCAAAGCAAGCTGTGTTCATTTTTTGATTTAAAGATTGTCACATTTGTGACAGATTAGTATATTATGCTTGGATGAGAAACTGTGAGAATCAGAAGTGGATTTGCACATGTCATATGCTTATCAGTCAAAAGCAACTGATTGTCAAAAAATAATTTTAAAGGGCCAGCATTGACTTGGGATAGTGGGATTGCATGATTTCTAAGGTATATGAGTGATGGTTGCAATATGGGTTTAATTTCAAACGTAGTTGCAATATGGATAATAGTTTTGATTTGATAAATTTGGGATTGCATGATAAATAAAGATGTTTTCTAATAAGTTTATAACTATTCAGGTTTTTCTGGCTTTCATATAGGTTATTGCATTGCTTATAGCACAAAGCTTTGTTTTCATTGCATGTACAATAACTTTGGAAAAGATCATTGTGTCAAAATGTTATATTTGCCATCAGTTTGTTCCTTTGCAGAAATGAATTTAGTATGGATGTTTCTGGTATCATATGTTCTTGGTGACACCTGGACAACGAAGTTCAAAGAGAGAGGTATGCAATTATTTTCTTTACATACCTCTTGTGATATCTAAAAAAGTAGAAAGCTGAGGCATGGTCTGACCACCAGTAATTTAGATATGACTCACGAAGGAATGGCATATACCTAACTTCACACCTCACAATATTTGACCTTTGTCCTGGCTCTAACCATATCCCAACACAATGCACTCTAACCAAGAATCTAACATAAAACATTTGCACAGAGGTCAAATATCATGATCATGTTCTTATAAATCATATTGAGGAATGCTAAAAATCAGAACCACAATATAGTCCTGATTCTTCAAGATTTCTATTCAAATTTAATAACCTTGAAGGTAAATGCTATTTTCTGCTCTCCAGAGTTCATTACCTATTTATATTTTAGACCCTATATCTCTGTTCAGATTGTTACAGATGTTCAAGATATGAGTATGCAAAGGCCAACTTTTCATCGCTGACATCAGTATCACAAGATGAAATAGTCATTGGTGCCAAGTGAGTCTGCAGTGATGTTTATGTATTATAAAGTTATCATTCATGTTGATTCCCCCTATTACTCTATTATATATCTGTTTAGATATAATGTATTGACTCATTGAATTATATGAAATCATTTTTCACTAACTTATTCTTTCACTAATTTATTCTTCAGAAATGCTGTGTTTAAAATAGAATTCCAACATCTCAAGGCTACTTCATTCTATGACGAGGTAAGTTATAATGTGGAACTTCTGGATCATTCAACTGGATGGTTTATTTGCATGTTACGTCTTTACGTATTTTGAATTTGAATACCACAGTCATCACAGCAACATCATAGCAAAGGATGTGATAATAATTAAATCTATGACTCATGATTATCAATTACTCAACTAGATCAAAAAAGGAATTACCTCGGGTTTTGCATTGTTATTTTTGGTCTCAATAATCCATTTTCATTCATCACAATCTACTAGGTAAAGTACAAAGATTATTATAAAATTGAAGTAGATAGGTATTAGGTATCTATTCTACCCCCGTCCCATATTTTAGTAAAATGCCACAATTCCAAGGTCCCTATGAAGAGCAACAGTGCATATCAGAACTGCATTGACAGTGGAAGAAGCAAAGAAGATTGTCAGAACTATTACAAAGTTTTAGTTCAGCTCACTGAAACAGATCTAATGTTGTGTGGGACAAGGAGCTTCCAGCCCATGTGTGATATACGACATGTGAGCACTGAGCATTTTATACTTTTACATTTTGTGATTGGGTTCTCGTACACGATTTTTATTTATTTATTCAAACATAAAGACATATAGGAATATTTCCATCAGTTTGTTCTTACCATACAAATTGAGTTTATAAACTTATAAGTAGGATTTTATAATTTACTAGGCTACAATATATTATCGACGAAAGTTCATAAGATTTGGAATGATAATGATCTCTAGGTAGGTGTGTTATCAAGTATACGAAATAGTGATAGTTTTGTTTTTGACTGAGCTCTTTGCTTTGTTCTGTTTTTGACTGAAATCTTTGTCCTGCTTTCAGTTATCAGACTTGAGCTATAAAGCACGGGATCATATTCTAAGTGGGGATACTATTTGCCCTTCCGATCCTGACATCAGAACATCAGTTGTTGTACTCAGTTCAGGTAAACTGTCGGTAGTGGCGAGGAGTAGATCATATCGTGTGAAATTGATTTTGAATGTGAGACAAATTCTTTTACAAAAGAGCACAACTATCTCACATAGTTTGTGATGACTTTTTCAAATTCAGCATTATTAGAAATTTGTACATACATATAAAAAAGTATTAGCAACGGAATACTGATTTTCTTCGGTAAAACTGTAGGTTGGCAATTTGGGTCTCTGTCATTGTTTTCATGACTCTGGAGGTTTCAGATCACTCAATTAAAATATGTTCCAGATTCTACAGTGGGGTTCAGTGCTACGTGCATTGACGAATGTACAGATAATCAGATATCTAGGATAAACCTCCTTCCTGGCTCGCTATCTTCCAATGGAAAGACTATGGGAACAACTGGTAAGCATCCAGTAAAGTATTTGTAATATGCAGCTTCTGGAATGTTCACTAAGGCAACGAATCAATATAGTTGTCCCTGTGTGTCTATTCCACAGTTCATTAATACTTTAATAGATTGATAACAAACCTAAACCTGGTCCAAATTTATCGATCAAATTGTGTCGAAACACCACACAGCCCATTTCAGACTGGCTGACCGCTGAACAGACCCACGTTTGTCCAACCACCACACAACCCATTTCAGACAGGCTGAACAGACCCACGTTTGTCAAATCACCACACAACCCATTTCAGACTGGCTGAACAGACCCACGTTTGTCAAATCACCACACAACCCATTTTAGACTGGCTGAACAGACCCACGTTTGTCAAAACACAACACAACCCCATTTCAGACTGGCTGAACAGGCCCACGTTTGACAAAACACCACACTACCCATTTCAGACTGGCTGAACAGACCCACGTTTGACAAAACACAACACAACCCCATTTCAGACTGGCTGAACAGACCCACGTTTGTCAAATCACCACGCAACCCATTTCAGACTGGCTGAACAGACCCATGTTTGTCAAATCACCACACAACCCATTTCAGACTGGCTGAACAGACCCACGTTTGTCAAATCACCAATAAACCCATTTCAGACTGGCTGAACAGACCCACGTTTGTATAAATACCACAAAACCCATTTCAGACAGGCTGAACAGGCCCACGTTTGTCTAACCACCACACAACCCATTTCAGACTTGTTGAACAGGCCCACGTTTGACAAAACACCACACTACCCATTTTAGACAGGCTGAACAGACCCACGTTTGATAAAACACAACACAACCCCATTTCAAATTGGCTGAACAGACCCACGTTTGTCAAGACACCGCACAACCCATTTCAGACTGGCTGAACAGACCCATGTTTGTCAAATCACCACACAACCCATTTCAGACTGGCTGAACAGACCCATGTTTGTCAAATCACCACACAACCCATTTCAGACTGGCTGAACAGGCCCACGTTTGACAAAACACCACACTACCCCATTTCAAATTGGCTGAACAGACCCACGTTTGTCAAGACACCACACAACCCATTTCAGACTGGATGAACAGACCCATGTTTGTCAAATCACCACACAACCCATTTCAGACTGGATGAACAGACCCATGTTTGTCAAATCACCAATAAACCCATTTCAGACTGGCTGAACAGACCCACGTTTGTATAAATACCACAAAACCCATTTCAGACAGGCTGAACAGGCCCACGTTTGTCTAACCACCACACAACCCATTTCAGACTGGCTGAACAGGCCCACGTTTGACAAATCACCACACAACCCATTTCAGACTGGATGAACAGACCCACGTTTGACAAAACACCACACAACCCCATTTCAGACTGGCTGAACAGACCCACGTTTGTCAAATCACCAATAAACCCATTTCAGACTGGCTGAACAGACCCACGTTTGACAAAACACCACACTACCCATTTTAGACAGGCTGAACAGACCCACGTTTGATAAAACACAACACAACCCCATTTCAAATTGGCTGAACAGACCCACGTTTGTCAAGACACCACACAACCCATTTCAGACAGGCTGAACAGGCCCACGTTTGTCTAAATACCACACAACCCATTTCAGACTGGCTGAACAGACCCACGTTTCTCTAAACATCACACAACCCTATTTCAGACTTGTTGAACAGGCCCACGTTTGTCAAATCACCACACGACCCATTTCAGACTGGCTGAACAGGCCCACGTTTGTCTACTCGTTCGAGGAGGCGGAGTACGTGTACTTCCTGTTTTACGAGACAGCAATAGAAGTCCGCACAGAGCAGGTGTACAGTAGAGTAGCGAGGATTTGTAAGAACGATGTGGGCAGTGGGCAGGAGTACTTCAGTAACTACTTCCTATCCTACAGGTACGCCACTTCCTAGGTATTCCTCGCAGGGATATTTCTAGTTTTCTATAGCATGAACTTCATGGTAATGCAATAAAATATTGTTCTATTTGTACCTACTTTTGTAGGCCCAAGTATTGTCCAAACTAATTACATTCTGTATCCCAACTCTCTTTTTGATACTATGTTCTCTTTTTTAAGCCATTGATAATAAATGATAATCTCCTTAGTATAGCGAAGCGTTTCACCCTACTATGCCATGTGCTCCAAATATGCCCAGAATTTTGCCGCAACCTTAACTTTGACCAAGTACGACCCAAGTGTCCCTGAAATTTTTGCCTCAAGTTTTCCCCGAATTTTGCTTCAATTATGTCCAAGTACCTAGTTCCCAAGCATGCCGCGACTCTGCTCTGCGTTTTGCCCCAACTTTGCAGCGACAATATTGGACTGGGTAGGTAGTACTATACGGGGAGGTTCATGCATCATGCAGAGATCCAATAAATCCAACCGCTGCTCCTACAAATCCTACACTAGATGTTTTATACGCTTAGAGCATGGCTGGGAATGCGCTAATAGAAATTATTGCACGAGGCGTAGCCGAGTGCAATAATTTGTATTGTCGCACGAGGAGCAGGCCGAGTGCGACAATACCAAATTATTGCACGAGGCGAAGCCAAGTGCAATAATTTTATTAGCGTCATGACCATTTGCCATGCTCTTAGTGTATTAGCCAATGTGAGGAGTGCAATATTACTTATTATTGCACGCCTACAAGTACCCTCAAAATTGGCTAATATAGGATAATCAAACACCCTTAGGATACGTTTATATGAATTATCACACGAGCGAAGCGAGTGTGATAATTCGAATTATTGCTCGAGCCGAAGGCGAGTGCAATAATTCCAATTATCACTCGAGCCGAAGGCGAGTGTGATAATTGATATTAGCCAATTTTGAGGGTACTTATGGGCGTGCAATAATAAGTAATATTGCACTCCTCACATTAGCTGGCAAATGGTCGACGCTAATAAAATTACTCGGCTTCGCCTCGTGCAATAATTTGGTATTGTCGCACTGCTCCTCGTGCGAAACGTATCCTACGCCTCGTGCAATAATTTATATTAGCGCATTCCCAGCCATGCTCTAAGCGTATATAAACGTATCCTTAGGGTGTTTGATTAATCTATTATATAACGTGAGAAACGGGCGGATATTTACACTGGTTTTCCAATTAGAAAGCAAATTTAGAAGCCTTTATGGATATAAAAATCCTTTAAACTAGAGTGCCTGAAATTGAATCTTGAAAATATCAAGCTTCGAAGTGGCCGGGAATTTTAGATTTAGATGGTGAAGAGTGGCTATGTATATTTGAATTTGCCCAAGAAAGTATGAATAAAAACGCAAGTCCGGAATATTCATAAACTTTGATCGTATCTTTTGATTCAAAAAGGTACTATAAAGTGATTGTCGATTGAAATGTACAACAACACAATAGAAAGAACATTTCCGTGTAAGTGTGTAACGCCGTAACGGACGCAAATGTTTCGGCTAATTGCGGGCGGTGGCATTTGTTTAAAATGTAAAGATGTAAGAAGGGAAACATGATTAAAACAAGCGAAATTTCACCAACGACAAAAGTGTACAACAAGTATACAAAACACCAAAACAAGAAACCTTAACGCCAAAGCAAGAGAATAAATTTGTGCTCGTGTATCATTATTTATACAAGTAGTGAGGGTAAGTGGTCTTTGTGGCACGTGCGTGCGCGGCTCATATAACGACTGCTGAGTATACATAAACTCATTAAATCAAAACAAGATAACTTGATAATGTATACACTGATGTATTGTTATGGAGTGAGAGCAAGTGGTCTTCAAGTTTTACTGGCACGTGCGTGCGCGGCTCATATAACGACTAAAGTGGACACATGAAACGAAAACAAGATAACGTAATATGTATACACCGGTGTATCGCAGGGGAGTGAGAGCATTAACTAAAACTATAAAAAGTCAGATTTAAATGATTTTACATAGTAGATAAATACTTATCACAAAATTCAAAAGTTTCGATTTTTGGGGTGTGATAATTTTTCAAAGGTGTGATAACTGTTCTTTGAGGGGTGTGATAACTGTACAGTTATCACACACCTGGAAAAATTATCACACCCCAATATTTCGAAAATTTTAAAATCTTATGAAAATTATTAATTGACCCCTAAACTCCATTTTTTGAAGCCGTTATATAACAAAATTATCGGAGCAAGAATTATATAACGATCGTTATATAATATTATTACCTAACGAATGGGAGTGTTATATCGAAAATTATCACACGAGGCGTTAGCCGAGTTTGACAATTTTCGATAAAACACGATCCATGAGTTAGTTAATTGTATTATCACCCGACCCTTATTGGTTGGGCCTAGCTGTTTCTGACTTCGGTATTAGACCCTGCCTATATCAGGATTCTAGCTCTTTTCTTCAGGTTTTAGCCAGGGGCTAGCCGTACAGCAGTATTTCCTTCCACTCGGGTCTGACGACCTTCGTCCGGATTGAACGCCTTTATAGAATATTGAGTGCTCCTTTATCAAACTAATTTATTTTGATAATTTTTTTCTGCACTCAAGATTTCGGGATGACTGTTTACCGCCTAGATTTGGTTTTCTACTTGGGCTTCTTTTGCTCCTTTAGAAAAATTTTTCGCGCGCCACTATACAGTAGTTTTAAAGGCGTTATATATCGATAATTATCACACCCGAATTATAATCACGGGAGGGTGATAATACTTATTATTGCACGCCTACAAGTACCCTCAAAATTGGCTAATAAAAATTATTGCACGAGGCGAAGACGAGTGCAATAATTTGTATTGTCGCACGAGGAGCAGGCCGAGTGCGACAATACCAAATTATTGCACGAGGCGAAGCCGAGTGCAATAATTTTATTAGCGTCATGACCATTTGCCATGCTCTTAGTGTATTAGCCAATGTGAGGAGTGCAATATTGAACGATTAACTAACGAATGGGAGTGTTATATCGAAAATTATCACACGAGGCGTCAGCCGAGTTTGACAATTTTCGATATAACACGATCCATGAGTTAGTTAATTGTATTATCACCCGACCCTACTTGGCTAGACCTAGCTGCTTCTGATTTCGGTATTTACGCTGCCTACATCAGGATTCTAGCTCTTTTCTTCAGGATTCAGCCAGGGGCTAGCCATACAACAGTATTTCCTTCCACTCGGGTCTGACGACCCTCGTCCGGATTGAACGCCTTTATAGATTTGCAAGTGCTCCTTTATCAAAATTTCTTTTCAAGTTTTTTCTGCACTCATTTTTTCGGGATTGGCTGTTTACCGCCTAGATTTGGTTTTATCTTTTTATATTTGGGCTTCATTTGCTCCTTTAGAAAAATTTTGCGCGCGCCACTATACAGTAGTTTTAAAGGGGTGATATATCGATAATTATCACACCCGAATTATAATCACGGGAGGGTGATAATACTTATTATTGCACGCCTACAAGTACCCTCAAAATTGGCTAATATCTCAAGATCCTCTTATGTAAGATCCTATGTCCTTCATAAACTCACTTCATAAAGTTGTTACTATGGAATATATTAAGCAACAATGCTCAGCCCATTACATTAAACGGTGTCTTCGTTCGTCTAATTGAGTAATTTGGCTCGTGAGATGCAAATTTTAAAACTTACACATTGCATAATAACAAATTACAAAATTCATGAGTGTGTGTTCTGTTACACTTAACACTACTTAATGATGAATGAAATTTATTCTTATCTGTTAAGATCACAAGGGGCAGTTGCAATTATTCTTTGAGCAGATGCCTTACAACTTGCTGAAAGCAATGGTATACTGATTTGGTTGTTCATTTGGTGGATCATTTTCTATCAGTATCTTATGTATACAATGGGAAGATAGAACGACACCTATCTTAACAACAGTCAAACACATCTGACACCATCTTGACAAAAAACTTTACATGACACCACTTAGAATATGAACCCTTTCCCCCAGCAAAGCGAGGATATACTGCACCAGCAACAGGCCAGGGGAGGCCCCATTCAATCATAACGAGATCGGAGGGGCATTCTACAGATCTGGGACACTCTACGCTGTCTTCAGTGGCCAAAGGTAAGCCTACTTGCTTACAAACATGGTACTGTTTATAGTTTATACTCTAACTCTTCAATGCATAATAAAACTGTGCTGCATACATAACAAGGCTTATAAGTAGCATGTACTTAATGATAAATCATATAAAATTGATATTATCATTTGAAATAACCGACAGGAATTTGAAAACCGGAAGTATCCTCTGCTCATTTTCAATCAAAGACATTGATTCTGTGTTCGAGGGTCCCTATATCACTTACCAAGACAATGTGAAAGAGTGGGTTACCACGCCCAACCAACCATTCTCAGTAAGTTTAGTTACCACGCCCAACTATTCTCAGTAAGTATTGAATGGGTTACCACGCCCAACCAATCTTAGAAACTTGTAAGTATTGCGCATCAGCGCATTGTTTTATTGAATAAATAGGTTCCATCCTCAACGTATCTTTTTCAATCATATATTTCTAACATTTCTAGCATTTATAATTCTGAAATTAATATCCGTCTTAATCATTAAGATTTAAAATTAATAAACTAAGCCCGGTTGTTAGCCACAGTATGCCTGGTGCGATTTATAGTTCCAAGGAGACAGGGAGTGAGGAAAGCCGGTGGAAATGTACATTATGTGTGTACACTGGAAATGTATGATCTACAGGCTGCTACTACAACTTGTTGGTATATTAGACCACTACTTGCCTCACGGTGCGTGATTGTCCTTATGAAAAGCAATCACTTCTCAATAGAATACTTGAATTAGGTCCCAGTGGGGCTACTTTACCACCCTGAAACTTAGTACATGCCTCCTTCCCATTGACAAGTATCATCTGTTTGTTTTCAGACATCCCAGTGTTCTTTTATTCAATTTACTGATTACCGCATGTTCAAGGCCGATGAAACAATTTGTATTAAAATCAGATAGGTAGATCAACAAACAGTTCAGTTCGCTTCTATTACTACTACACCCTTATCAAATTGCGCCACAATGAAAGATCCTAAATACTTTACTGCGGTCTGCAAATTTTCAAAATATTTGGAAAGCTTTTCATTCCATGAGAGTATAAGTGAGCCATTAGTCAACTTCACTTACATTTTCTATTTTCAATATTAGCTCTGAGGATTCATACTCGAAGCCTGGAGAGGTTGGATAAGGTGGGTCATTTGAAAAGTGTTCCTGTCTGACTGTTAGAGTGGTGAAGTTAGAGTGGTGAAGTTAGAGTGGTGAAGTTAGAGTGGTGAAGTTTTATTAGATCGAGAATGTGACATTTGGCGAATATTCCTGATCATCAAAACTTACATTTGACGATTGTTGTTTTAGCTTTATAGATCACACACTAAAAGATTGCTAAGTAAATACCTTAATATGTTGACTTTCATTTATCAGAGTGACCAATGAATGAAGATGAAAACAGTTAACAAAATGCACGTTCTGGGCCGTATCCAATATTCTAAATTCTAATAGTAATATAATACTGAATATTTTACTGTCTTTACAGTGCTCCAACAAGAAATCTATCAACGTGGCTGCGTACCAAACAATGATGGAACGGGCAATCTACCAAAACGAACCTCTGTACTACACACAGACCGAAACCAGGTATTGTATTGTCCTGTCCTGTTCTGCCATGCCTTATTCGGTCCGGTCCTTTTTTGTCCTGTTTCGTCCTTTTCTGCCCTCTCCTGCCCTGTACTATAAGGGCCGGATTACACAACCGTTTAAGGTCGACCTTTAGCCCTAGGTGCTCCTTAAAACGGCCCAAACTGCAGTTTAAGGTCCACCTTAAAATTCCGTATTACCCAATGTGCTCCTTTGAGGCGATTTTAAGGTGCTCCTAAGCGAGTTAGGTCGACCTTAAAATTCCCGAAAAATCGGTATTACCCAACCTACCTCGTCCTTAAGTTGGTCCTTTAGCTGCTCCTTAAACGGCGAATTTTTAAGGTACCTCCAGCTCGTCCTTAAAACCAGTAGGTGCTCCTTAAACCACACGTTATATGTGATAATAATTTGGAGCTACATCGTTGTCACAAGAGAAGAGATAAAATTCAAGGATTCAATTTGCTGATAGCTTATTTTGCAGTCCGGCTGTGATCGGTTCAAAAAGCAAAAACAGCCAAAATCATTAAACAATTCACCTCCATAATGTGGTGTGTTTTATTGGGATTCGTAAACGGTAAAATGAAAGACCGATAATAAGCTCTGGAATTTGTGTACAACATTTTTATTTATATTCAAGTATTCAATCTCAATTCAGCAATTAGGGTAAACAGAGCTGGTAGTGACACCTCTCATGCTTTTGGGAACTGTGTGAGTGCCCCACCGTAGGCTTCAATCACTCAAATTGACAATAGGTCTATTATCCAGCAACTGTGTTTGATTGACTGATAAGGCATCTTTATTATTTAACGAGCCCCATCATCATCGTTGCAAGATATTTCCTCACTAGCAGTAAAATCCGTTTCACTGGTACCGAGCACATTCAAACCCATCTATAATTTAGTTTGCTAACAGATTCAATTTGCATCCAGTTTCTAGATTTAATTTCACTTCCATATGAATTCCCTTATATGGTGGTCTCTGCCATATATGGAGCTGCTCCTTAACTGGGTTGCTCCTTTAATTTGGGTAATCCCAGAAAGTGTCAAAGGAGGAGCTGCTCCTAAGATGCTCCTTAGCGTTTGAGGACGACCTCCTCCTTTACGGTTTAGGTCGACCTTTACGAATTGGGTAATACCAATTTCGCTAAAGGAGGACCTACAGGAGGTGCTCCTTAGAGCTCCTCCTTAAACTTCGAGCCTCTTAGGTCGACCTAACACGAAAATTGTGTAATCCGGCCCTTAGTGTACTCTATGGTATTATATGGTATGGTATGTTGTTGTGAAAATATGGGATCAGGGATGGAATGGGAACTTTGTATCTTGATATCTTAACGTACAATATATTTTCAGGCTAACAAGCATCTCAGTTATTGACACCCGGGTTCGAGACAGAGACTTCACTATCATATACTCTGGTTCAGGTTAGTGGGCCGATTAAAATGGTTAAAAAATAGTGCGATTTTGGTCGGTAAAAAAGGCCGGTTACGGTAAATAAGGGCTGATAAGAACTTCTCTCAAAGGAATGAAAAATCTGTTATCGACTGAATTTCCATCAATAAACAGAAATCTTGCTGTTTCTATCCAGAACTTATTTAAGTTGTTATAGCCTTATAGTGAGCGAATGAGTATCAATTTTTTGAGCCCCTCTAGGTCATATGTTGTAATTTTTGAAACGTCAACGATCCTTATGATCACTCCTTAATCTGCCACAACCAATATTCTTAATGATCATTAAAGTGTGACCAATAAACATATACATCACCTGACAAATATCATCCATCAACAAGCTGAGTTGAGAATAAGACAGTATTATTATTATGTAAATCGTAACTTACGGAGGAGCACTAAGTGTTGTTTATGAAGGAGCAAGGTTGTGTGACGCGGTGTGACCGAGTGTTATGACACGTCATCTTGCCACAGCACACATTGCCATGTCACATGTCACCACCCTACACGCAGCTACCCCAACAAGTCACAGACTCTGTGACACGTGGTCTACTGACTTAACACGTCACCTGATCAGACCCTGTATTGTAACCACGTGTCTCAGTAAACACCGTGCAACACTACGCTTGTCAAAAATGCCGTGCATATTTGTAATATTTTCATGAATTTTTAAACGCTCCTTTATTAAAAACATTGAATTTTTGCCGGATGCTTATATTAGCTGGTATAAATCACACATCTTCTCCCTCCTATGCTGCTAGTTGCACATGGAATGGTTACAATCAAGTAATTTAATAATTTAGTAATTGCCAATGATGCTGATAATTCACGGCTGATATGCGTCCACCTTCCCATACTTCCAATTGCCAAATCAGTGGAATCACCAAAGAGGAGAACCAATAATCAATAGCACCAGTAGCATCAATCAACTCCTGGGAGCTTGTCAGTTATCAATCGAGGAGCAGCCGATTCTTACATAACAGCTTAGTAATAGGTTCAATGTGCCCCTGTAATTGCGCTATGGGGCATAGGTAGGCATCAGCCCCTGTTGAACTATGGGGCATGTTTCTATCTGTTTCTTTAAATTCCATTCTTCTCATGTCTATAATACCCACTATTCGGCTACCACCCACTTCACATAGAATTTACTTTTGTCTGCGTAACATTCTCAAAACAGCAGTCTCATCAAAGCCGTGCAGAGTCCTTTCTCTTCCAAGATAATTGGAATACTCATGTTATATAATGGGTTTACAGCAGGCAGGATGGGATGTTCCGATAGTCATTGTTATCGTCTCTCTTATAGAACTTAACAATGGTGGTGGTGTGTTGATGATGAATGGGAGGTTATTAGATGACGTGATGTTTGATGAATGAAAGGTTATCACAGGCCCGTTTTCATCAATCAAACACCTAACCAAAGTTTCATAATGTACGATTAACAAACGAATGGGAGTGTTATATCGAAAATTATCACACGAGGCGTCAGCCGAGTTTGACAATTTTCGATATCACACGATCCATGAGTTTGTTAATTGTATTATTACCCGACAAAACAGTACTCCCTACCACTCGGGTCTGACGACCCTCGTCTGAATTCAACGGTTTTATAGATTTTCGAGTGCTCCTTCATAAAATCAACAATTTATTTAACGATATCCTGCTCTATTATTCCGCCACTGTTCAGTAGTCCTATAAAGGAGTGATATATCGATAATTATCACACTGGAGTTTGAGCCACGGGAGGGTAATAATCAATATTTTACTAGTTTATGAATATAATGGCTAAAATTCATCTATTCGCTGAGACTTTGAGAATTGAGATGGTGACAGTGGTACCATTGCCACAGAACGCAGTGCTATGCAAAGCGTACACTGAACCAGACTCAAACCTTTTCGTTACTTTCAAGAAGCATATAGTAACTTTCAGTTACCTTGTAGTAAAATAAAAAAAGTAGTTACCTTTATTTCACTGCCCTCTTGTCTTTTTTACCTTTCACATCTCACCCCACTGTTAGGTTCTAAACAAGTGTCTTTCACTGCCTCACAGCTTTGTGCTCTGACACTGTCATAGCAATGTGTGACCTTCACAGTGTCTTACGGTCCCCAAGTGTATAACGCAGTGTGTGTGTGACCTCCTCAGTGTCTTACGGTCCCCAAGTGTATAACGCAGTGTGTGTGACGCTGGCCTCGTAAAATGTAAGCGCTGTACTGAAGTAGCCGCAGCAAGGACTAAACGTGAAGCATAAACACCAAACATTCTTACGACGTGAAGCGAGATGCATGAGAAAACACTGTGAATGTGTGTGTGTGCGTGTGTCTGGGTGAGTGTGTGTGTGTAATTTGTGTGTAGGTAACTTGTGCAAGTGTAAATTGTGTGTTTGTGTGTGTAACTTTATGTGTTTGTGTGTAAGTGAATGATGTTTGTGTGTAAGTGACAGACGTATGTGTGAGTGTGTGTAGCTGTGTGAGTGTGTGTAACTGCGTGAATTTAGGTATTTGTGTAATTTAGTAATTTGTGTGTACCTATTAGGTACGTTTTGATGCGTGTAAGTTTTTGCTTTTGTGTGTGCGTGTTCCTGTGTTTGTTCGTCTGTTTGTAGCAATATCTGTTAGCTTCTTCATGTTAACGTCGCAGTGTAAGTTCTGTTAATCTATTAACTTTTTCAATTTTGGACACTTCTGGCACGGTTCCAAGATACATGTTTTCATTTGGATGTCCTTCTTACTTTTTTACCTTTTCCCATTGTCACATTCTCCCCACTGTTCAATGAGAGGGAGGAGCTGAGACACGGTAAGCAAGCTAAAAGCTGCCCATTATCCCATTACAGCTGAATTAATAAATGCAACAGCCACTGAATCTCTGCAGAGCTGATCTTAAATGGTGCACGTAGATTGATCTAAGTAAATACCGCCCCTGCTAAATGAGTACAATAACTTAATGAGTTAATGAAGTGGTTCGACCTCCATTTTATGGTACCTCTGCTGCTTTTAATAGCCTTTTATAAATGTGCATTAATCTCAATGAAACATCTAATGGATTGATTCTCAGCGGAGAAAATCATTTTGTTGGCTAATTTGACCAAAAGCATATAAAAAGTGTTAATTTCATGAAATTATGACAAATTTTCACTAATATGGAGTATGGACCTATCATTAGCGTTATTTGAACAATTATTTATGCTGTGAAGAGTGATTTATCTGTCGAAAGCCTGCCAACCTATCAATGCGATTGTGCGACTCGATGAAATACTGAATCATGACGAAGTCGAATAAATCGATCATTTATAAAGTTATAAAATATCGATCGTATGAATAAATCAATCGATAATCCACGTTATCTGCATTACGAAGTATGAACTCATGAAGAGCTCAGAAATTGTTTGTGTCTTGTGATGATGTTTTAAACGTATCATTTCAATTTCTGAATACAATAACCTTCCACTCTTATCTTGTAACTGAGTACCCACTACCATGCATGTATAATTTTCTTGTGAACAAAATCCATTATCAACAGTAAGCAATTTTCAGATTTGATAACACCGAAGCTATAAGCACGGATATTTATCATCTTTTTAGCCTTGCGCCAGAATGCGCACAGTTAACGGTTTATTTGCACATAGCTCAACTTTAGTAGATATATATGTTAAATGATGACAATGACTTATATTGTGTTTATGCCTACGGCAATTCGTGCACGCACCTATCGTACAACGAGCAAATCTTTAGCCCAACTTATCGGATATTTATGCTGTGTGGATGTTCGATATAGCTATATAGCAGCTGCAGATATATGACCAACAAATGTGAGGAAGACGCTAAAAGTTGGGAATGCTAATGCCGTGTTAGGTTTTTAAAAGCAAACCACCGGAAATTGCTTGCTGCACCGTGTAAATCGGCATTCAGAACTAATTGAGTAATTGTAGTCAATAGCTCTGGCGTAGACTTTCTGTCTCGGCCCACAACTCAAGTCCTCAGTTTTAGCCCCAAATTTTCCGCGTATTGTGGGTGGGTTGTATCGAATGAAAATGACATGTGTCAATACTGGAAGTTCGTGTTGTGGGATACTGATGGAGTTCTATGGGTATCTAGCTTGTTTTGTGAAAACTTAAATATCAGATAATGACCGAAATGGTCTGTGATCGAAGTGGCTGTCTTCACATCAAATAACTTTTAACTTTTTAGTTATCAGAAGGTTATTGAAATTGAAATTTAACATTGTATTGATAAATGTTATAGTCAATGTCACCTTCGAATCAAAACCATTTTGAAAAAAAAATATTATAATACCTACATCAGTCAACAGCATTCATACCTAAATTAAAAGAACCTTTTTGTCATGAATGTGGAATAGAATAACTCAAATTATTCAATTGACTTCAATTTATTCATTTAACTTATGAACCTTCACCCCCTCGTATATTTTCTTATCCTCAAATTAAACTTCCCTCGACCAAGGCTCTGTCCATTTGAATGTTAACACGCTCTTTACTACTCTTCAGAGAGGATGTTCACAGTTTTCATGTGCTAATCCAGTGCAGTCCTAATTAGTAATTAGAGTAGCATTGTGTATGAAGTGTGCTCCTCCGATGAAGTAACACAGCAGGTCACTTGTCACTTCAAGTTAATTGCCATGCCTGTTCCTACTACTCTACTACAAACCTACTTCCTGCAGGGTGAAATACATCATTTCACATTCTTACTGATGCAATATCAGCTGAGTCACAGAAATTCCATGAACGATGAAAATGTGCACTATCTGAATAATAATTATAAGTGTTATTATGTGTACCATTTGACTATTTGAGTTGACTGAGGGTCTCTGTGTGTGTATTTGATTTATGCACCATGTTCCTAGCGTTGTCTCATTAGGTGTGTCTCACTGCTAACGTGTCATTTTTTGTTGTTTTATACCGACTTAGGTCATTGCTCACCAAGTTACATTCCGTCTGGGTACACCCATCTATCGTATCTTTTCCCTCATTGGATCATCAAGTGTCACGTGACATCAAGTTGACACCTCATTGGTTGAACCGAGGCCAAGTATCAGAGGAGACATTATGCGATTGGCTCATCAGCTACCACGTGGTTTGGAGCAAGCTGTCCATTGGTTAATCCGTATATATTGTAAACAAGTTATTCGTGTTAACTAATTAACTTATTAATTAAACTTGTAGAATTCCCGGGACTTGTTTCTAAAGTCAGTGCGATCATTCACTTTCTCATTAATCCTGCTACTGATCATAGGTAGCCGGAGGTGGAAATAGAGTTTCGTGTGAAATAAAACATACTGCTCGCTCCACATACACACATACATACACACTACGTCTCTTACTCTTCACGAATAAAGAGAAATTGGCATGCATTGCTTCATAAAAAGTATTGCAAAACTGAGAATGAGAATTAAAGAGAGAGAGAGTTGTACAGCAGTCAGCTTTCCTTGAGGACATGTACTGGACATGTCTTTAAATCGGCTCGCAGAGTCAAAACATTGCTGCATGTTGAGTGCTGTACACTCGCTGATCTTTGACTCTATATCATGAGCGCGCCTACAACTCACACTAACAACTAATCACGATACACACGGGATAAAGTGGTGTCCTCTGACGTCATATCACACGTAATGGAATTACACGTAGTCCGACAACCGTGTACGTATTTACATTATATCTGGGGAAGCTGCTTATCACGTGACCCAGCCAGCCAATAGGAAAATAGACTGAAGGACTCACTGTGCACACTGATGTGGCCAATGTACAAATATATAATATGTCCATCTTCAGAGGTTCTTCTAATATTAGTGTGCTTTCCCTACATTATAGCTCACAATTCATTATTTATATTCATCATTTCACTCCTACTGTCAATAGAATTGGGCCACCTCGAACCCTTCGTGGTGTTTAAACCAATCAGAAGTGCGAGGGCCCTGTACCCTTGTCATTTAGACCAATGAAAAGTGCGGAATCCTGTGTATGACTTCACGTGCCACTTCATCCCTCGTCACAGTGTTGTGATTACATCGAAAGCACTGAAGTGAATGCCTGTCTGTCTGCCTATAGGCTTTTCTTTTCTTATAACATGAACCAAAACTTTTCTAACGAGTAATGAGATTGGGCGCTTGGTAGCAGACCGTGCCTTCTTTGAGATTTTATAACAAACTACCTATCTATGACTGTTTATGTAGGCATGTTTTTGAATGTAAACGGTACAGTGTTCTTGTGTTCACATAAAACTTCAGAATAAATAAGTGAGTAAGTGATTCGTATGTCTTGAATTCCAAGAAAAAACAACTAAAAATGATCATCCTGGTATGGGCGTGCTGGATTAGTAGAGCCTTAGTGTGAGTTAGTACTGATTTGAGTATTAGAATTCGATGTGTATGCTAAAAGGTAGTGTGTTTGCAGACATACCTCCACAGGAATATTATATTAATTGGTTGTGTTAAATGCGAGCCAAGGATTTTAAAAATACATAGATGATATTCAAGAAATATTTCCTTGATGATATTACTCGGAAACAAATCATGTAGCCCGTGATTTAGAATTATCCAAACGTTTTTTCTCGCCATTTTACGTTGTACAATACCTCATGGAGAACGGTATAACATGTACCGCGTGTGTAATGCTAACGAATCAAGAATATACAAATATTCCTCTTGGAGCACCGTAGTCCGTCCCTATATATATTGCCATGTAAGAAATGATGAGGAAATCCCATCACACGTCTCTGTATGTTTTGATAAGACTTATCCTAAGTTAGGAGTATCTCATCTCCTTTTCAGGGTGACCCACCCACTCACTCCCTTACCTATCGTGCAGGTCTTATATAGGCACGAGAGGTATTTAAGCAGACACCGGCCTTTATTTTACATTCATAGTCAAAATAGAATATACTGCCAAATAAGCAGTGACACTCAAATCTAGAAGGACCTAAACACCTCCATATTCGATTATAACCCCCCTTTTGTGACCCCTGTATTCCTCTCCCCTCCACTGACCCTCCTTTCCCTCAGAGGAAGGGTACGTAGTGCGACTAGGCATGGAGAAGGGGCTGACAGGCAACATGCACTCAACCATCCTGCAAGTATCAGAGCGGGGCAGTGTGGACTACCTCAAGCTTTCCCCCGACACCAGCCACATCTTCGCTCTCTCTGACTCCTGGGTGGCTAGGATACCTACTCAGATAGGAGAGGAGGCCTGCCACTTCGCACGAACCTGCAGGTAAAGCGGCAATTTGTCCCTAGATCAGGGGAAGGGACATGCTTTCAGAGGGTAGGGTGGATTGAATCCATCCAAATCACCAGACATTTTACTGTCATACGACGCGCTGATCGATTGTGTCCTTTTTCCTTCCACGATACAAGTCAAGACACCCGAACTAAAATCCTACATGCCATTTTACTCGTGTATATACACTATTATTTTTGAAAACATTTGCTTCATGAAAATTATCTTAGTATCTTCTGGATAAAGAATGCAATTGATGCTTATCAACTTTATTAAGACTGATTTCTTTTGAACTACTACGGCGCGCGCCTACGCCGAAAATTATTTTAGTTGTTGCAAACGCGCACGTTGCGTTTTTGACCATGTGTTAAGCGCCGCGCGCGTGCGCTTACCATGAAATGTGAAGCAGTGTATCAAGAATGTACCTACGAATGGTACCTTCCATTCTTGATTCACTACAAAATGGCGAAGTACCTCAGCTCTCTAAACCTTTCCCTACAGCGAGTGTCTGGACCTATTCTACCCACACTGTAGCTGGTGCACAACCAGTCACGAGATGCGTTGTGTTTCCAGACTCACTGAGTGCGAGCCCACAGAACTCATTCGACCTACTGAAACCTGCCTGCCTCTACCCACGTGAGTATGAGCATTCACACTTCCTTACAACGGACAATGGCAATTCCTTACATAGCATTCCTGAAGTGAGCACTGTATAAGGCTACACCTACTGTGTGTATTTCTTGACTTGCTCGGGCACATGGGCACCTTGCAATCGGCGCCGATCAGCGCTGATCATGGATCAGCGCCGACCCACCGCCGATCGGCGCTGATCGGCGCTGATCAGCGATTGATCAGCGCTGATCAGCGACACCGCCGATCAGCGCTGATCGGCGCTGATCAGCGACGATGGAAAAAATTAAAATTTTCATCGGCGGTCGTCGGCGCTGATCAGCGCTGATCAAAGCGCCGATCGGCGCTGATCAGCGGCAGTCAATCAGCGCTGATCGGCGAGTGGCCGCTGATCAGCGCTGATCGGCTCTGATCAGCGCCTGCAAAACACCTGCATAAAGAGCCTTAGAAAACTCTCCATCGGCGCTGATCAGCGCTGATCAGCGCCGATCAGCGCCGATCATAACTTACTTAATTCGCATTGATATGGACGTGTGGGTATGTTTCCCAAAAATATAATTCCGGCTGGCCTGGGAAACGTTTAATGGCAAATCCACTCGCACCTAGAGAACATTGGAGCAAAAATATTCCAAGTCCTGAGGTCATAATCAGACGTATTTCGTTTCATAACTCGGCTCCAGGATAGTAATGCAGCAATTACTACTTTACTTATAGACCGCAACGTTGTTACGACAGAGATGCGAAGTAAAGGCACAGACGCTCCGTTATGACACGAAACACCGTAACGACACATTTTACGGCGTAGTAACACTGTTTACAATTACTGTAATTAGGCACAGTACGTCACCGTTACGACACAGTAAAAGCAGAAACACCGTTACGACTACGTCACAGTGACGACACTGTATTGCTGTTATGATACAGTATCGTCGTTACGACTCAGTATCGTCGTTACGACTCAGTAACGTCGTTACGACACAGTAATGCCGTTACGACACAGTAACGTTGTTACGAAACAGTAAAAGCCGTTACGACACAGTAACAACGTTACGACAGAGAGTATCGTCGTTACGACACAGTAACACCGTTACAACACAGTAATATTGTTACTTAGTTACTTGTTACCCATCAAAAGCGATATATCAACGGGTCTTAAAAAGTAAAATGGCATTTCTGTCGTAAGTGCGTTATTTTGGCTTTATAACAGTGTTAGTGTGTCGCACCGGTGTTGTGTCGTAACAATGTTACCGAGTCGTTACACCGTTACTGAATCGTACTTGTAACGACGACCGACGTTACTGAGAGTGTGTCGTAACGGTGTTGCTGTGGCGTAACGGTGTTACCGTCGTAATCGCAGTGTTACTGTGTCGTAACGGTATGGTTACTATGTCATAGCGGTGTTATACTGTGTCGTAACGGTGTTACTATTATTGGCCATACAGGCGAATTACTCCGTGACTCCGGGGGTACTCCGTAGTACTCCCGGGGTACTCCCGTAGTACTCCCAGGGGACTCCTGTAGGACTCCGCGGTTCTTTCGTAGGACTCCCGGGGGACTCCGTGGTACTCCGTAGAACTCCCGTCGGACTCCAGGGGTATTCCCGTAGGACTTTCAGGGTACTCCCGTAGGACTCCCAGGTACTCTCAAGATGCTCCGTAGGACTCCCGGGGACTCTCAGGTACTCCCGGAGTACTCCCGTGGGACTCCTGGGGTACTCCCGGCCAGGACTCCCAGGGGACTCCGTAGGACTCTGAGGACTCCCGTAGGACTCCTGGGCTACTCCCGTAGGACCCCCAGGGGACTCTCAGGTACTCCCGGAGTACTCCGTAGGACTCCTGGGGTACTCCCGTGAGACTCCTGGGGTACTCCCCGCAGGACTCCTGGAGGTACTCCCGTAGGACTCCTGGGGTACTCCGTAGGACTCCTGGGGTACTCCGTAGGACTCTGAGGTGCTCCCGTAGGACTCCCAGGGGACTCTCGGAGTACTCCCGAAGGACTCGGAGTCTCCCGCAATAATTCGCTCTTATGACCGTTACGGTCTAGGGATTGGGCAGGAGGGATGTGTCTTTCACAGGTGTAAGCGGTTGGACTACCACATCAACCAGCTGGGACCAGGGGCAGCTCTCATGGGTGTATGGGTGTTGAGATGCATCCAAAGCAGATAGGAGGCTGTCCTCTTATAACTTTATAACCTCCTTCCTTCCTGACGACCTGCCGTGTACATCCTCTTTGGTCAATTCTATCCACTTTGATCAATTTATCGGACTCTCCAACGTCACCCAGGGCCAGCCAGAATTATATTTTTTAAGGAAACATGCCCACACGTCCATATCAATGCGAATTTAGTAAGTTGCGATCGGCGCTGATCGGCGCTGATCAGCGCTGATCGGCGCTGATCAGCTGATCAACGCCGATAAATTTTAAAGGCTCATGCAGGTGTTTTGGTAGGCGCTGATCAGCGCCGATCAGCGCGATCAGCGGCCAATTTCGCCGATCAGCTGATTGATCCGCCGATCGGCGCTGATCAGCGCTGATCGGCGCTGATCAACGATCAGCGCCGACGACCGCCGATGAAATTTTTAATTTTTTCCATCGGCGCTGATCAACGCCGATAAGCGCTGATCGGCAGGTGTCGCTGATCAGCGCTGATCAATCGCTGATCAGCGCCGTCAGCGCCGATCAGCGCTGATCCCTGTGCAGGTAGAGTTGGTTGACTCAGGCGGCTACATCTGCACTCTGAACAACACGAGTGGCCGTGTGTCTGTGAGTGGCTCCATCTCCGTGACGGAGCTCCCCTTCCTGGTACAGGAGCCTATAGACGTCACCTCCTTCGCGGAGGACGTTAATGTGGAGCTGGTGTGCGAGGCGGGGGGGACGCCCCCGCCCACTCTCGAGTGGTTCAAGATAGGCGAGACAGTGCCCGAGGGGAGCGAGGTGACCCACTCGGGCTCGCTGCGGATCTACAGGGTGCTAAGTGAGGATGCCGGGAGCTACTGGTGCACAGCCACTAACTCCGAGGGAACTATCCGCAGCCGGATTGCCACACTCACTGTCCTGGGTGAGTGGGGAGTGGCTGTGCCAATTATTCCTTTGTATCTCCTGTATAATCATCCAAAATTCAAAACTGGAGTGTGAGAAATTGACATTATTAGATGTTATACCAGGAATCAGGATGCCCCAAATCTCATAAAATTCATACATCATTATTATTTGACGATTTTATTCGACAATTTCAGACGGTGTAATGGAGAATACGGTGGAGGAAAGGGATTCGGACAGTTTGCCCAATGTAACAATGGTCGGAATGATAGTGGCGATAGTAGTCAGTGCTATCATTTGCTTTGCTATTGGACTCATTGTGCACAAACTCTACCGCAACCATCGCATGAAAAGGGTAAGCACTCAGCACTGTCCGATTTCGATTGCAGTCTTCCTGATCTCGGAAATGCAATGTTAAATTAATGTTGATTCTGGGCAACTCTGCAAATCATTGATTGTCTATTTTCCGCATCTCTGCAAAACTCTAACTCTAATCAGATAGAAGTTTCTATCCCACCTCAATTATAGTTTAATAATGGTGACATCCTCAGCAATCGGAGGGATCTCAGACTCCGGGCTGTCGTGGCCGGGGGCCATGGACCCCCGTAAACACGCTACCCTATCAGATGTGTCGACCTGAGGAGTGGAGGGACAGTGGCGTGTTCTCCACACCTCACACCCTCATCCCCCCTCCCCTGCCCTCCCGATCAGGTAATGCCCAAACAGGAAATATCTTAATCCACAAACCACTACCGATGCTATGCTATTTCATTCTAGCTTGACTATCTCTGATTATAGGCCCTTCCTGATACCAGCCCTTGGGTGGTTAACGTCAACTGGCCGGGTAGCACGATAAAATCTTACAATTGATTATGATAGGAAATACACTGATATAGATAACAAATGACAATTCACAAGTACTTGCTACTTGAACTTGACTCACTTAGATCCCTCAGAGCTGCTCTCGGGAGTGGATATGGCGAGCACGCTAGCTGAGGAAGAAGCGCCGCCAGCTTACGACGACACGCCGGGCGGCGCAGGCGCCAACGCAGCGCTGTCGCCCCTCTCGCCCACCGCCCGCTACACGCCCTCTCACTTCTCCGACCTGTACTCCTCCCACTACACGCCCCTTAACACTGACTACGCAGTCATTACCGCCCCCATCCCTCCCAGACAATACAGCATGGACCTCAGAGCAGGCGCTCACAACGCCTTTGCTCACAATGCCACCGATAGAGTGGCACCAGCTGATAGAGTGGCACCGGCTGACAGGGTGGCACCAGCGGACAGGGTGGCACCGGCTGAAAGAGCCGCCACGTCGCAGCAAAATGCCATAATCCGCGCCGGCCCTTTCAGTCCTGCATCGGTATCAGTTCACCAACATAATGTGTGATGAATTGCATCAGATTTAATAATATAATGTTCGTTAACTAATACTAATGCCAATTTTTAGGGCATCAGATTCTTTAGACGTTTGATAAAGATAACAGAATATGTATGGTTAAGAAATGATGTTTGATAAGTATCTTATCGGCCCTCACTATAGACTGACGTATTTTAACCGGCCTCAAACTATTCTTGAGCCAACTCGTTGGGAGCGTTTGATTCAGTGGTCACCAGAAAACATCAAAAGGATATCATTATATACGTGTGCTACATGACATTCACTGAGTGGATTATCGCCGACCCCGGGACCCCCCACTCCCGGTAATTTTTCAGTTTTTGAGTTTTGATATCATTTTACCTGAATTATTTTATCGCCCAATCACTGTGGTTTCAAGACCTAGCTACATGTTGCAGCGTTACTGCGCTGCTTTTTCGAGCTGGCAATGCAGAATGTTGGATGCACAGCTATCTAAAGTTAGCGCTGCAGTGTCTGTACAAGTCTTGAATCGCCGCGGACATGACTAGTTCTAAAGTTAAAATAGTAGTCAGGAACATCATATGTGCATTATGCATGATTCAGCAGGTGCAGCCACTTATTGGATTTGAACATGTCATTATAAGTTCAGCATTCTAAAAACCGCCTTGTATTCTAAAACTGGCCTTTTTTGACCAGGATCTAATTTCTTAAGTGAAATGTGCTTTGGGTCTTTAATAAGGGTTCATGGTTTAAATAGAAGGGCCGATAAGGTTCACCAAATGATGTATAACAGAATGTTTCGTCAAAACTTAAAATTGCATCAGAAATATTATAACATGCATATAATAATCATCATATTACTATAAGATGTGATTATTATTTATAATTTAAATCACAAATAAAGTATTTAATTGTGAATCTTTGCTGATTTTACCTTTCTTATCTTATCCATCAGATCATGTTATTCCCATATTCTTGGACTTATTCACTTATTTCTTTCCAATTCAAATCAATTTTTAGACGGTACTGACAGGTGGTTTAAATATACTGAAACTTTAAAATCAATCAACCGTTAGTTGACTTTCACTATATACCGAGGCCTAAAAGAACCTTAATAAGTAAATTCTGAATTGTGATAAGTTTTCATATCATTCATATATATGATACTGTAATTATTTGAAAATTGGATTGAGATTTCAAGCTGAGCAAAGTAAGTCAGTTAAGCCAATCATACTTTTCTTCCGTTTGGGGCATTTTAGCTTTTTAAGGGCATCTTTTGTCCTTGTTTTAATTTTTAACGTTTATCAAATATCACAGAATCGAATACCAAATTATACCGCATGTGTGTAGATCGCCCAAAAAGGAGTGCTGGATAACTTTAAATTAAATACTAACAATCGCGAGCAAAACTTTATACAAAATAGTAAGTTACTGTATAAGAGAGTTGCGCGCAATCGTTAACTTTGTATGTAATTGTAATGGTATCGAGCACGCCTATATCTGCACACATATGCGTTAAACTAAATAATCGTATTGAGGTGCCGAATGAAGTACATAAATATTTCTATCCATTAATCATGAGATTTATGGATGCTCATAAATATATTATTATATTTTGATGATTGGTGCAATATTACCGCGTCTGGACATCTGGTATCATTTGAATTGAATTATATGATTGATATGATGTGATGTTGATACGAGCACAATGACTATTAATTATGAATCTGTAAAACTGCAGTTTAATACTTTAATGAGTTTATAATTATAGTTTATACTTATCCTCGAAAAATTATTATGATAGTTAATCATGATGAAAACTTTTATTTTATAACAGATTTTGTTTTAAAATCATTTATGAACTCATTTCAGCGAATTGCCGAGTTTGAATTTTGTCACGTTTTTTAATATACCTTAGGAGGTGTATTCATAAAGGTTGTAATTTGGGGATTTTTCGGAAAAATCCCCATATTTTTACCCACCATGACTGTTTAAAATGACGTCGTTATCATATGTTAACTAGAGGAATGACTTGAGAAAGATCCCCAAATTACAACCTACCAAAATTGTAAACCAAAATTTTATTCCATTTCCACATATAAAATACACCTCCTAAGGTAATCAATATCATACACTCAGAAATTTAAACTTCAAAGGGCCGTGATCGACTGATCGTGTTAATGTGATGATTCACGTAAAAAAGTGTGCGAGCTGCTGAGGGTTGGTGGTACATCTGAGTAGGATTTTACCCTACCGCCTACCCTTTGCTAAGCACGTATATCCGGATATCCCTGACCCCTGTTTGCGAATTGCGCAACACGTTTCCCCGTAGGGAAGCTTACTCCATGTTACGGAGCCTTATTTTGCATTGCGCACGCAAGCGCGCCTCTTCAGAGAGAGGTGACTTTTCTACGAAAAGCGCGCGCAAGCGCGAACAAACAGGGACACGTAACATGTACATGTGGTAATAGGGAAGCGCTTTGCTAATTATTATGCTAAAAACTTCCTCAGCCCGCATAGGTGTGTTTATTCCTAATCTTCCTAAGCCCGCATAGGCTAGGCTAGGTGTCATAATGTGTCATGTGTGTACGCGCAACGCAAACGCAAGCAGGTGTATACTTGCCACTTGCCAGACGTTGTCTGCCCGGCCCCTTGCTAAACGCGTATATCCCTGTTATCGTCGCGCGGCGGCTTCCTAGGGGAAGCGCGGCCGCGCAACGTAGACAGGGATATACGTGTTTAGCAACCCGGCCACATATTTTTCGCGCGCGTGTCCTGATTAGGGCAATTCATGACCGGACTGAACTTGCCCTAACCAGCGCCCTGGTTTCGCGCACGGAGTGCGCGGCGCGGCAAGCCGTCTCGCGACACCCCTGGTTAGGGGAAGGACTGGACATATAAAGTTTTGTCTGACGTTGCATTGACAGACCCTCTCGAGAATCAGCGCGGCTGGCGTCAGCGGGCCATACAACGTACGGCAAACAAAGTTTCACGAACAAAATTTTCATGCTGAGCTAGGTTTATAATGTCAGGGCTGTAGTTTAGTTAAGGGTTTTGGTTCTGAGGAAGCGCGCCGCGCAACGCAGACAGGATATACGTGTTTAGCAAGGTTTTGATTAAGTAAAAAGGTTAAGGGGTGTAGTTTAGGGTTATTGCATTGATCAAATCAATGTATCTTGTTTGAACCAATGTTTGATATATGATTTGATCATTGCAGTGAAACACAGAAATCTCAATTATGAAATCAAACCCACACTTTATCACTACAAACCACTATTCTACTGACAGTTTCAAGATAAAGATATATCTTCTTCAGAAACGCCACATAGTGCTACACAACACTCTCAGTTAGTTATCATAATATGTCTTGTGTAGTGAGTTTAAAAATGAACCAATCAATTCAAATGAAACAATAAATTAATAAATTCAAAATGTACACACTACACAAGTGCTCATGCATACATGGCTTTGCTCAAATATCACTACAGGGGGGGTGTCACTGTCCCAATTGTCCCAAACTCAAGAAAAGTGGATTGGGTCAGGGACAATTGGGGACAAATGGGACATTTGGGACAAATGGGACAATTGGGACAAATGGGACAGAGAAAATGGAACAAATGGGACTCAAAAGTGAATTTGGACTGGGACAATTGGGACATTTGGGACAAATGGGACAATTGGGACAAATGGGACAGAGAAAATGGAACAAATGGGACTCAAAAAGTGGAATACGGACTGGGACAAATGGGACATTTGGGACAAAAGTGACAAAGTGACAGAGACAACTGTGGCTCAAAATGATTGTGTTTTGAGTGGGTGTTTAGTGTTTTTGTCTTTACAGCTTGTTACATAAGCACACAACCAAAACTTGTACTTATCAGCACAGTAGTATGATAGAAAACATTGATCAATGTAAAATGATAGATGACTGATTTGTCCAACTTTTTGTTTGTCCCAATTGTTCCAAATATTCCCCAGTTGTCCCAATTGTCCCAAAAACCAGTCCCAAACTCAAAAAAAAGTAAATTGGGACAGGGACAATTGGGACAATTGGGACAATTGGGACAGTGAAACTCCCCCCACTACAAAAGTGGTATTAGAATTTCTACAATTTCTACAGGGATCATTCACAGATGTAATCAATTTATGGCCGATTGTATTTGTTACAATAACATGTAATGTAATCATTCAGAAGGCAAACCCCCTAGGTGATTACAGTTAAATATGTGAACAATACCTTATGTCTGTGCAAAGCTGCGCATGTGCAAGCACTTTTGTGTGTTTTTCCATTGACCAGTTTGATAAATAAATTAAAAAATTAAAAAAAATGATGCAGGCACCTCAGGACATCTTTTGTAAGGATGTGTGCATAATTGTAGTTCACATATGACACCAGAATAAATGGAAATGACTCTTTAGTAGGTATGGTGCTGTTTTTACATAGCAGTCGGTAGTTTCTAGCCTGAAGTTATAGAGGAACTAGCATTTGCCCACAAGATTTGCAGAAGCAATCAATGTGATACCTGTGGATCATCTTGTATTGAGTAGCCAATAGGTTGTAACTGAATCACAACAATGATTCAATAAGCTTTTGGGTTAATCATCTGGCCCTCGATTCCTTTGTAGAACAAATACATTCATCTTTGTAGTCATCAAGCCACAGAACTCTCCAACAACCCAACTGTAGTCTTTGATGGGATCCATGAAATTGATGCTCTTCATCAAGGAGCTAGCAGACCAACAAGCTAAGGAGACACCAAAATGATATGGTGTAATGAGAGCAACACTGTAAGTAATACAGATGGGACTGTGTTGTGGGTTGGATCAGATTTAATAGGCGCTCAATGCTCCCCAAACATAAGATGTAGTGTGTAAGCTTGAGAAACTCCAAGGTCAGATATTTGAGTAACTTCCAGGGACGTTTTCAATAATACCACAATGAGCCACACATACCATTTTTTCATATGCTGTTCTAAAAAGATTAAACTTTGATATTGCGTTTGAGTGCCCACTGTGCCTCATTGTGTCAAGAAGTTATAAGCTAAATAAGAAGGGTGACTTTTCAAAATTTTCAAATGAATGTATCTGGGCAGCCATATACGCTAGAAACTTCTAAACTGCGGGAAACTTTAGATCTATCACCTGTTTACGATTGGAAAAAGATTCTGTGATGATTTGAAAAAATGCCTTGAAATTATTGCCATCAGAAGAGAGGTCACTTCCGCGCGCGCGAAAAAAGAACAAAAATACGCGAAATACTTGTTTTGCAATATCCGCGCATCGCAGCCACTGTGCGGCGCGTACACACACCTATGCGGGCTTAGGAACCCGGCCTTCCTAAGCCCACATAGTTGCTAAACAACACGTATATCCCTGTCTGCGTTGCGCGGCGCGCTTCCCCCGTAGGGAAGCGCGCGGCGCGTACACACACCTATGCAGGCTTAGGAACCCGCATAGGTGTGCGTACGCGCGCCGCGCTTCCCTACGGGGAAGCGCGCCGCGCAACGCAGACAGGGATATACGTGTTTAGCAACCCGGCCCCATATTTTTCGCGCGCGTGTCCTGATTAGGGCAATTCATGACCGGACTGGACATATAAAGTTTTTTCTGACGTTGCATTGACAGACCCTCTCGAGAATCAGCGCGGCTGGCGTCAGCGGGCCATACAACGTACGGCAAATAAAGTTTCACGAACAAAATTTTCATGCTGAGCTAGGTTTATGTTAATGTCAGGGCTGTAGTTTAGTTAAGGGTTTTGGTTCTGAGGAAGCGCGCCGCGCAACGCAGACAGGGATATACGTGTTTAGCAAGGTTTTGATTAAGTAAAAAGGTTAAGGGTGTAGCTTAGGGTTATTGCATTGATCAAATCAACCAATCTTGTTTGATATGATTGATCATTGCAGTGAAACACAGAAATCTCAATTATGAAATCAAACCCACACACTTTATCACTACAAACCACTATTCTACTGACAGTTTCAAGATAAAGATATATCTTCTTCAGAAACGCCACATAGTGCTACACAACACTCTCAGTTAGTTATCATAATATGTCTTGTGTAGTGAGTTTAAAAATGAACCAATCAATTCAAATGAAACAATAAATTAATAAATTCAAAAATGTACACACTACACAAGTGCTCATGCATACATGGCTTTGCTCAAATATCACTACAGGGGGGGGGTGTCACTGTCCCAATTGTCCCAAACTCAAGAAAAAGTGGATTGGGACAGGGACAATTGGGACAAATGGGACATTTGGGACAAATGGGACAATTGGGACAAATGGGACAGAGAAAATGGAACAAATGGGACTCAAAAAAGTGAATTTGGACTGGGACAATTGGGACATTTGGGACAAATGGGACAATTGGGACAAATGGGACAGAGAAAATGGAACAAATGGGACTCAAAAAAGTGAATACGGACTGGGACAAATGGGACATTTGGGACAAATGGGACATTTGGGACAATTGGGACAAAAGTGACAGAGACAACTGTGGCTCAAATGATTGTGTTTTTGAGTGGGTGTTTAGTGTTTTTGTCTTACAGCTTGTTACATAGCAGCACACAACCAAAACTTGTACTTATCAGCACAGTAGTATGATAGAAAAACATTGATCAATGTAAAAATGATAGATGACTGATTTGTCCAACTTTTTGTTTGTCCCAATTGTCCCAAATGTCCCAGTTGTCCCAATTGTCCCAAAAACCAGTCCCAAACTCAAAAAAAAGTAAATTGGGACAGGGACAATTGGGACAGTGAAACTCCCCCCACTACAAAAGTGGTATTAGAATTTCTACAATTTCTACAGGGATCATTCACAGATGTAATCAATTTATGGCCGATTGTATTTGTTACAATAACATGTAATGTAATCATTCAGAAGACGAACCCCCTAGGTGATTACAGTTAAATATGTGAACAATACCTTATGTCTGTGCAAAGCTGCGCATGTGCAAGCACTTTTGTGTGTTTTTCCATTGACCAGTTTGATAAATAAATTAAAAAAATGATGCAGGCACCTCAGGACATCTTTGTATGATGTGTGCATAATTGTAGTTCACATATGACACCAGAATAAATGGAAATGACTCTTTTAGTAGGTATGGTGCTGTTACATAGCAGTCGGTAGTTTCTAGCCTGAAGTTATAGAGGAACTAGCATTTGCCCACAAAGATTTGCAGAAGCAATCAATGTGATACCTGTGGATCATCTTGTATTGAGTAGCCAACAGGTTGTAATTGAATCACAACAATGATTCAATAAGCTTAAGTTAATCATCGGGTCTGATTCCTTCTTTGTAGAACAAATACATTCATCTTTGTAGTCAAGCCACAGAACTCTCCAACAACTCCAACTGTAGTCTTTGATGGGATCCATGAAATTGATGCCTTCATCAAGGAGCTAGGCAGATCCGAACAAAGCATGAGACACCAAAAATGATATGGTGTAATGAGAGCCAACACTGTGGCACACAGACATGGGACTGTGTTGTGGGGTTGACTGCATTTGACAGGTGCCCAATGCTCCCCCAAACACAAGATGTAGTGTGTAAGCTTGAGAAACTCCAAGTTCATCTAAGAAATTAAGTTCATCAATGTATTTATCCAGTGTAGGGAATCTAAAGATCCATCTGGTCCGGACATACCTTTTTTGCTCATTGAAGGATTAATTCTTCAATTGTTGATATATACTTAAAAGCTACCTAGATAAATTGCATGATCAATTTCTTGTTGGGGATTACTCCCATATTATGTAATCAATTATTCAGCACTTCCCCATAATATAATCAAGTTTGTAACAGTAGTTGTATTTGTTATATATTGATTGACTTGCAACACAATCATTTGAGAACTTCTTTCCTCCTAAGTTTATTTAATTTGTGAACCATCTGATATTACTAAATCATTGCAATCATATTAAAACATCTCCTATTTCAGTTCATATCTTGTCACATATTAATGTTGGCTTGAAGCAGTCAGCTCAATGGCAGATCAAATATCTGACAATTCTGAAGAAGAATTTGAGGAAGAATACATGGTTTTGAAGGTGCCCGTCATTCCATCATTGGGGATGGGAATTAGTGAAGGTAAACAATGGTTTGTTTTCGACAAAAGATGATGCAATATATGGTATGTGAAAAAGATTGGATGGTAAGGTGTTGTAGAATGGGAAACAATGCAGCTCAAAACTTAAATGAATTTCATTTGTTTCTAGTTCATGTTAGGAATCATGGATTGTCAATAACATTTTATATACATTACTCCTGCCCAGATTGCAGTCAGAAGTTGAATCCTGGAATCCTACAACAGATACTGTGCCAATTCATTCCTGGCTCCAGCCCTGGCTTCCTGTTATGGGGGATTCACTGTCTGGAATATTTCCAACAATTCGTCAGAAACTTGGAAATGCATTAACTGAATGGCACCCTTCAGACCCATCTGCGAAGTTAATAATCCAGCCATGGATCAGTGTGTGGTCTGTTGCATCTATGGATACATTTTTGCTTAAATGTATCGTTCCAAAACTTAATCAAGCTCTATCTGAACTTGTGATCAATCCCAATCATCAAGTTTTAGACCCATTTCACTGGGTTCTCTCATGGTCAGATATGATGTCAGCTGTGCACTTGGCTTCAATTTTTGATAAGAATTTCTTCCCTAAATTCACCGCAATCCTCAGAACTTGGCTTTCTAGCAATCCTAACTTTAATGAAGTAATTATGTGGTATCAGGGATGGAAGAGCTTATTCCCTCCTGCTATCATCAATACCCCTGTTATCAAATCAAACTTTCATCAATGCTTGGACCTGATGAATAAAGCTGTATCTTCATCTACGAATCTCATGCATCCTGGTGCCAGGGAGACAGTCCTTTATTTCACCACTGCAGAACGAAAAGGTGAATCAGATGCAACATTTCGACAAGCCCCTCTTCCAACCGTTCCTCCCCCACCCCCACCTCCTCCAGCCCAGCTTACATTCAAAGATGTACTTGTACGACAAGCTCAAGATCATAATATCATATTTGTACCACTTCCTGGCAGATATCATGAAGGAAAATCATTATTTAAATTCGGAAATTGTACTTTGTATTTAGACAAAAACGTTGCATTTGTTCAGACTCATCCTGACATATTCAATCCAATATCACTGTCTAAATTGATTGAAATTGCTAAATCATAACCAGCATCATCTTTATTTTCTTGATATTTTAAAATAGTCAAACGGTGATATACACTCCAATAGACCGAAGTCCGAAAGTTTTTAATAGCTTTGCAGTGTTACATACCATCTATTGCTTTAAAGCTTAAATTTTGCTTTTTTTAGTTATTTAGTTTAACATTGAAGAGAAAGTGAAAGTTTTGTGCTATGTACAGCTTTAATAACAGTTTCACAGTGCAGTAGTTACATTTTTCTGTACGAATTCAAGAAAAAATTAATTAACTAACTGATAAAAGATTATCAAAGCTGTCAACTTCATAATTGCTTACTGTTATCAACTCCATATTGCAATTAGTTTTAAATAATAGATCCTAATAAAATTCTAACACAATTAGTGAGAAAACTGAGAAGGCTGTTAAGGGGGCCAGGGGGGTCGATTTTCGGTTTTTTTTGTTGTTTCTTATAGAGCTGAACACCAGCTACCAGTTGGTTTTACCCCATGAAAAAATATTGTTCCTAGCAAACAGTGTGTGCGCAAATTTCTAACGAGATTTGCCCAAAATAAACTTTAAAATGTATCTCCTCCTACAGTTTTGGAGGAGAGCCCTTGAAACTTGGTAGTTGTGTTCTGGGGTATAAAACAAAACTTCTAATCGAGCTGATTTTTGATTTAGGCCGCAGAAGTGAAAATATGGCTTTTTGATATTTGAAAATCGTCATTTTTGACTATTTTTGGACAGGAGCCAACTTTGAGAGGCCATATTTTCACTTCTGAGGCCTAAACCAAAAATTTTGTTTTAGGCCTCAGAAGTTTTATGCCCTAGAACACGACTATCAGGTTTCGGGGGTTTTCCTCAGAAACTGTAGGAGGAGATACATTAATTAAAAGTTACTTTTGGCAAATCCCGTTACAATTTCGTGTGCATACTGCATACTCTTCAGTCTCAAATAGACGGGGGGGGGGGACGATTGCAGTTTTTTGGATTTTGCCACGGTGGGGGACAATTATTTAACACCCTCCCCGTTTAGAAATTTTGAAAATTTCGAAAAAAATACATACATAAATCAAAGAAAATTCATATTTTTTGTCAGAATTGAGCAAAATCAAGCAGCAACCTGAAAGCTTTGACAACTGTTTCTCAGAATTACGATCTTTTTCTCGATCTGAGTCCATATTATGTTTGATGAATTTGGGTATTTCAAACCATTCGATTGAAATTTACCTCCCCCTCCCTCTTATTTGCAACCCCCCCCCCTTTTTACGACATTTTTGAAAAACCTACACAGGGGGACAGTTATTACAGCCCCCCCCCCCGTCTATTTGAGACTGAAGAGTACTGTAATTACAGGTGAACGCTCGATTTGAAAATTCATAACTTTGGCTAGGAACAATATTTTTTCATGGGGTAAAAACCTGGCGTTCAGCTCTATCAGAAACAAGAAAAAAACGAAAATTGAAATCGGACCCCCCCCTGGCCCCCTTAATGCAGTTGAGAACTTGATGTTTCTCTAAATGTTGTTGTTTTTAAATTTGTACCTAGTTCGTGAGGGATGTAGGACGGTAATTTGAAATGTTTGAAATTTAGGAAATCGAAAGTAGGGTATGATCACCAATATTTTTCCTAAGAAGTCCGAGCAGGTTTCCAGGTACTAAATTTTGCAGAAAAAACAAGATTTTGAGTGAAATTTCTAGAAAATTTTGAAAAAGACTTAGATTATAAACTTATTAATCAACTTCCTGACTCCATCCCTCCCCTGTAAACCTACAATCAAGCCTTATCATTTGAAAATCCCCTTCCCCTTGGCTGATTACATAATATGTGAATGGCCCCTATAGTTGGCGCAAAAAGTAATGAGCAGAGTTTGTACGCGCTCTGTGATTGGTCGGGATCACCCGACCAATCAGCGCTCTAGTGGGTGTCACGTGCTCTAGTTCACGGCACGTGACGTTACGATAATCAAATAATTGATACTTCACACGGCCATCGAATGCGGCGTTTCTTTTCGCGCTGTATCTCATGTTCAACCCCTCGTATACGAGATAATGCAAATGCAAGGCATCAACGATATAATAGTGCATCAAATTAAAATTCAGTGGTTCGTATTATAATTATCTTCACGCTTCATTTTTTCATTGCAGGCACAAAATCTACAACATAATTTCAATCATCCTAGATAAAAATTCTCGGACTTGTCTTCAAAATCGACTATCAGTATCATTCATTTTACTTTTTAGCTCACAAAATGCGCGTTCAGCCAGCCAAATGCCCTCTTCTATACCGACAACTTTTGTTTTGATTGATGTGAGGTACATGCCTCTGACTGCAGAACAGAGAATTCCAAATCTGATGACCTATCCAGGTAATCAGATCACAGTGTGGGAAAAGAAGCAGTACTCAGTAATTGTTTGTGTAAGAGCGATTCTATTTCTATACACAACCCACAAGAGATACATCCTTGACAGGTAATTTGAAACTCTTGCTGGGAGCTGGAAAACGTACAGGAAAGTTGGAAACGTCTACAATATCATGTACTCAGCACACCTTACACTCTTACACCCGTTGAGTACATGTTGCTGCGTGTCCAAATTCCTCAATACCAATGTGACATGGCCTATACATGTGTTGAGCTGCAGCAGCCGGCAGTGTGGTTCCGTTTTCGAACCGTCCAGATCCCGGGGGTATTGGAGCATCTGTTGTGCGTGGAATGTCATCGTCTGAGGGTAGAACCAGTCGTAAACAGTGAGCCATGGCAGATCTATTTGCACGTAAACCATCCTGCACGGCCATATTATTACATGTCTACCATCCTGAAATACAGAAGTATTGTCGTGCAGTCATGCAGGCTTGCAGGTAAAAGAGTTCGGCTGGATTCGATGGATCAATGTAACCATTGTTGATGATCAATGGCCATGACCAATGGAGCAATGGATCCGATGGGCACAATCGACAAACTCATTCTGGAGTAGAACATCATTTTGGTATCTTTGTGCATTGTGCAATGGATCCATTTAAACCATGGGACGATGATGATATTGGTGTCGATTGGACATATAAACATATATTTCCAATGAATCGATTTGGGTTATTGGCTCAAAATTGAAAATAATAAGGCGAAAAACTATCCCCCTCTCATCTCACTCCACATCGCACCCACTCTATACATCGCAGCCACTCTTCTCACTCTACATCGCACCCACTCTTCTCACTCCACATCGCACCCACTCTTCTCACTCCACATCGCACCCACTCTTCTCACTCCACATCGCACCCACTCATCTCACTCCACATCGCAGCCACTCATCTCACTCCACATCGCAGCCACTCTACTCACTCCACATCGCACCCACTCATCTCACTCCACATCGCACCAACTCATCTCACTCCACATCGCAGCCACTCTACTCACTCCACATCGCACCCACTCATCTCACTCCACATCGCACCCACTCTTCTCACTCCACATCGCACCCACTCTTCTCACTGCACATCGCACCCACTCTTCTCACTCCACATCGCACAAACTCATCTCACTCCACATCGCACCAACTCATCTCACTCCACATCGCACCCACTCTTCTCACTCCACATCGCACCCACTCATCCCACTCCACATCGCACCAACTCATTTCACTCCACATCGCACCCACTCATCTCACTCCACATCGCACCCACTCTTCTCACTCCACATCGCACCCAAGCACCCACTCATCTCACGCCACATCGCATCCACTCATCTCACTCCACAATCCACATTGTAACCACTCACCTCACTCCACATCGCACCCACTCTTCTCACTCTACAGTCTACATTGCACTTTCCCATCAGCCATTCTATGACTCATCAACTCATCTCACTCTACATCGCACTGCCCCATCAGCCATTCTATGACTCATCAAATCATCTCACTCTACATCGCACTGCCCCATCAGCCATTCTATGACTCATCAACTCATCTCACTCTACATCGAACTGTCCCATCAGCCATTCTATGACTCATTAACTCACCTCACTCTACATCGCACTGTCCCATCAGCCATTCTATGACTCATCAACTCATCTCACTCTACATCGCACTGTCCCATCAGCCATTCTATGACTCATCAACTCATTTCACTCTACATCGCACTGCCCCATCAGCCATTCTATGACTCATCAACTCATCTCACTCTACATCGCACTGTCCCATCAGCCATTCTATGACTCATCAACTCATCTCACTCTACATCGAACTGTCCCATCAGCCATTCTATGACTCATCAACTCATCTCACTCTACACATCACTGTCCCCATTAGCCATTCTATGACTCATCAACTCATCTCACTCTACATCGCACTGTCCCATCAGCCATTCTATGACTCATCAACTCATCTCACTCTACATCGCACTGTCCCATCAGCCATTCTTTGACTCATCAACTCATCTCACTCTACATCGCACTGTCCCATCAGCCATTCTTTGACTCATCAACTCATCTCACTCTACATCGAACTGTCCCATCAGCCATTCTGTGACTCATCAACTCATCTCACTCTACATCGCACTGTCCCATCAGCCATTCTATGACTCATCAACTCATCTCACTCATCACTGCCCCATCAGCCATTCTATGACTCATCAACTCATCTCACTCTACATCGCACTGTCCCATCAGCCATTCTATGACTCATCAACTCATCTCTACATCGCACTGTCCCATCAGCCATTCTATGACTCATCAACTCATCTCACTCTACATCGCACTGTCCCATCAGCCATTCTATGACTCATCAACTCATCTCACTCTACATCACACTGTCCCATCAGCCATTCTTGGACTCATCAACTCATTTCACTCTACATCAGCCATTGACCTCTCCACCCCTTTCACTCCAACATCTGACATGATTATCACCACACAACAGCTTAAGTCAAATTTGAAAGCTGCCAACCAAATAACCTCAAGTGAATAGAATTCGCAATGCAATAAAGGGAGGTGTCACAGCGAAAACATTGATGGACCAAGAACTGAGCGGGAAATTGGAGCAGCTCAGCACTGTCAAAACAAACACGAAACATTACCCTGTCTACACATAAGATCATAGCTATTATTAGCTTTCTCTTCCTTGTAACTTTGTAATGAGCTCTTAAGCCAGTGAAGAGGTATGTTATCCAGTAGGGATTTCTCCACTTCTCCAGGAACGGAGATATTTTCTCCGCGCATTGGCAACTCGAATTCGCAGAGCCGCGCACAACGCAAAGGGTCACGCAAAATAACAACGCCCGCAGTCGTTAGTCGTAATCTATACTTTAATGAATTTCCTTGTGACGGAACGCGCGAAAATTGACACTTCGCGATCTTAGGCTGCTCATTACTTTTTGCGCCTACTATAATACTCCAATTTATTCTACTAGCATTTCTAGAGACTAGTACCCTAATCAATATCATGGCGAACGAAGGTTCATATGGGGGCGACCAAATTTGAGTGGATTAATCAAAAAATTTAATTTTTTATCAATTAGTTCTTTAAAACTTAACTCTATTAACAACAATGCATCATTCAATCAATTTTTATAATACCTAGAAAGCCAGTACCTACCTACTTGATACTTACTACTCTATATCGGAATCATCTATTGTTTAATGTGCAGCTTGTGCTAGGTGATAGCAATTCCTGTTCCTTGTCGTAATCTTATTAAGAGCGAGCTCAAGACGAACGCGTTCGCAGGTTTCATGAATCTGACCCCCCAAACGAACGAAAATGTTACTTCAACGTTGGTCGTAATTTAGTTTGAATAATATCTCCTGGTTTCATTCGATTTGGACCCTAATCGAATTAGATTTGTAGCCTCAACGCAGTGAGGAGGAGAGTATGATTGTTGCTATATCAAGATGAGTAATCCGATACGTTACTTCGAGACCTTTGAGCCAAGCAGATATAATTTTACATAGCTGAATGATGAAATAAATGTACCTAACGGCGATTTGCACCTATGACCTAGGAGTTAATTTGGTTCACAAGTTACAACACTTTCACGTTCAGGCGGGAAGGAGATATTCATTGATCCGTTTCTGCTGATTGTGTTGGATTTTCACATCGAGTACTGAGTAGGTACTATAGGTACTGACATGATTGAACATAAATTATAGAGAATAGGATTTCAGGTGCGCATTTGATGCATAGGTTTTAGATTTTGCTATGAACTTTCGATTTTAATTTGACATCATATTAACAAAATTTCTTAATTAAATTACGTGGCCAAAATAGGGAGACCAAATTCACTTTCGGGGGCGACCAATTAATTATGATATTGATCTGGGGACTAGTATCAAGATTCAGTGCCACACTTACAATGAGGCCCTGAAACTGTGCTCCCTTTCATCCCTTTCCTGTACATTTCAGTTTGTAAATTTGATTGATTGAGAACTTTAATCGACATGTCTTGCCACGTTTTAATATTGAGTAGTTCCTACCTGTTGGTTATCAATATTTGTATGTTTGCGTGTGTGCAATGATATAAATTGACAATGCAATTTCGGCCTGATGATGTCATATGATATGATGAGGGTTCGCTGCAACTAACATGTCGTGGTTACTTGTTTTGAAATTTCTTGATTTTTGTTCTTTGATGAATTTCAATTAAGAATTGCATAGTCCGTAGGTACTGTCTCTATTCCAATTTTCCATGCTTCCAAGTGTTTACTTTATCTCATGGATAGATTTATTGGAGGGTATTCTATTTGTTTCGTTGTTTTTTAATGTATAATCTACTTCAGATGAAAATATAAAATGCACTTTTGTCTTTTTGCTTTGAAATTCGCCCCAAATTGCTCAGATAGTCTGGTCAGTATATGCATGTACCCTGCAAAAATTCGTTAACGTATCCCACTATATTATTTGTGCTTCTTATCATGTTAGAAAACATATAAAACCAGGAGTATTAAAAAATACCTTGGGGAAACTCGAAAATTGACCACGCCCTTTTCCGACCGTGGGAAAATTCATGGATCGCAGAACAAAAAATATTTATAGTCATATATAGCATGATGGGTGTCTAAACCCATGTTTTTTGGGGCGCTGAATCGATTGCAAGGGTTATTTTTAGTCTCTGACCATCACATAAGCCATAAGTGACCACGCCCACCCTCTATTGTGGGAATTTTTGAGTCATTTTCACATGATATATTTCCAAATCAAACTGTGGCATGTTGGGTGTCTGAACCCATGTTTTTTGGGACGCTGAATCGATTGGAATGGTTGTTTTTGGGCTCTGACTATCACATAAGCCATAAGTGACCACGCCCACCTGTGGTCGTGGGAATTTTTGACTCAATTTCACATGATATATTTGCAAGTCAGACTGTGGCACGTTAGGAGTCTGAACTCATGTTTTTGAGATGCTGAATCGACTGGAGGGGTTATTTTCAGGCAATCACATAAGCAATAATTGACCAGGCCATGCCCACCTTTCATCATGGGAATTATGTTAGGAGTCTAACCCATGTTTCTTAGGACTCTGAATCAATTCAAATCGTTAATTTTATGTGCTATAATCATCATAATGGACGTTAATGAGGACACCCATCTTCGGCCATATTGCGAGACTTTTTCTTGACCAAAACGAGGGGGGAAATACCGGTTTATAGTAGACCTCGCCAGCCTCAGCAAGTGCATCAGGAAAGAAGACTTCAAGATGCAGAATCGTCATCAAACACTAGGTTCGACGAAATCAGGCTGTTTCATGCTGAAGATTGACCTCAAAATGAATATTTCAGGATGCCAATCTGCCAGGACAATCTAGCAATCGTTTGGGGGAACGAAATATGGACATTAAAATGCCTGTGTTTAGGACTATTCCCACTCCCCAGCTCCACCATGGAATTTCACCAAGATCGTAAAACTGCTTTTAGCTCTTCAGCGGACTGGGGCCGATGGGGGCCAATCTGGACGGTTTTTGAGAAAGATGTCTCATCTTCGGCAATCACCTGATATCGAGGTAGAGTACCTAAGGTTTGTAGAGAAACAGGAGAAAAGTTCTCGGAACCAGTGCAGGTTATAGCTTTTCTGGGAATGGAGCTGTCTTCAACAATCATTAGACATGCGATGAATCTTTCCCTCCCTGAAGCAAGAGAAGCTCCTAGCTCAAATTCCGGAGTTTCGAGAAGCAGGAGAGGTTTCAACTAGGGAAGCTGGGGTGTGGGAAATATCAGTATATCAGTTAAAAGAACTGAATTTTGGAGCAAACTGTTCCTAGTGCTGCGACAGTGAAACACCAGAAGATTTTTTGTTGGTCAAGGTCAGCCATACACCATCAATTAGATGCTAGCAACTCAGAATGAGGAGTATTGTTGAACTCCAGACAAGCGCATGGAAATTGGTCCCCAGAAAAACAAAATCTAGAGCTCATCACTCCTCCTCTTAGAGGACAAAAACTGGTCATATGTGGAGGCAACACTCCCAGTGCGTCATGCATACATAATGAAAAAGGAGGAACGAAGAGTCCTCAACTCTGCAATTTCCTTATACAGATATGGGAATTAGCCCAAGTACCAGACATGCTGAAAAGGGTGGGTTCTATTCTGTCAGAAGCATGAAATTGACCCATTCAATACATGTGAGTTGTGACATTAGTCCAATAATAGATTTTTACATGAAATGAAAACAGAGGGAGTGTCATAAATCATAGACTTGTCAGTCAGCTTAGCAGTTAAAAATCTGCACTTTCCACTTACTTGTCTAGCAGTATCTCAGATCATGACTTTTATGAAAGCAGCATAAGAATCTAATCCACACAGGGCTAGATAATATAACACGACGTGGAATGTAAAACAAGTGATAATCAGAGTCAGCGATTCTTCCAACACTGAGCTTTCCATCTTAGATCAATAAGACTTTATATTTGGAACTATAGGGCATTGAGGCACCAAAGATAACAGTCTGGTCAAAGATAAAGATGGGAACTAATTGCTCTTGATTTGTCAATAAAGCTTTCGTTCCCCAAACAGCAGAGTTCAGGACCCCTTACTACCCGTGAGAATCATTGTGGCATCTCAGGTCATGGCTATTGGCTAACATTTGTCCTGTGAGAGCTTCAGAGCATGCATGGTTTACATAGGAAGAACCAAGAAAATTATATGGCTATTCAGATCCATAATCCACCACACTTCATTACAAGAAAATTTCCTCTAAGGTGATTTCTGCCTCAAGGTGAATCACTACATCCATGGATAAAGACATAAAGGAGAAGTTAAACCAATCGACTTAGCGTCTCAAAAAACATGGGCTTCGACAGTCTAATAGATTTGATTTGCAAATACAAAATGTGAAAATGACTTATAAATTTCTGCCATAAAAGTGGGCGTGGTCACTAATAGCTTATGTGATGGTCAGAGCCTATAAATAATCCTTCCAATCGATTCGACGCCCCAAAACATGGGTTTAGACACCTAACATGCCACAGTTCGATTTGGAAATATATAATGTGAAAATGACTCAAAAATTCCCACGAAGCCACGATAAGGATGGGCGTGGTCACTAATGGCGTATGTGATGGTCAGAGACTAAAAATAACCCTTGCAATCGATTCAGCGTCCCAAAAAACATGGGTTTAGACACCTAACATGCCACAGTTTGATTTGGAAATATATCATGTGAAAATGACTCAAAAATTCCCACAATAGAGGGTGGGCGTGGTCACTAATGGCGTATGTGATGGTCAGAGACTAAAAATAACCCTTGCAATCGATTCAGCGTCCCAAAAAACATGGGTTTAGACACCTAACATGCCACAGTTTGATTTGGAAATATATCATGTGAAAATGACTCAAAATTCCCACAATAGAGGGTGGGCGTGGTCACTTATGGCTTATGTGATGGTCAGAGACTAAAAATAACCCTTGCAATCGATTCAGCGCCCCAAAAAACATGGGTTTAGACACCCATCATGCTATATACGACTATAAATATTTTTTGTTCTGAGATCAATGAATTTTCCCACGGTCGGAAAAGGGCGTGGTCAATTTTCGAGTTTCCCCAAGGTATTTTTTAATACTCCTGGTTTTATATGTTTTCTAACATGATAAGAAGCACAAATAACATGGTGGGATACGTTAACGAATTTTTGCACAGATGAGCTTATTTTTGCATATACTGACCAGACTAAGACATGAAGATCATTCTAATTTCCATTTATTCTATACAAGTTGAATATCATTTGAGCATTTGCATGCTTCTTGATCACTACTCTCGTTTGCTTTCTGGTTATTATATAAGTATAAAGAATGCAAAACATCTATCTTAGACTCTTTAATCTTTAATAGTTTAATGAAAAGATGACAGAAGACCCTTGGAGAATAAAATCCTATTCGTGTTTAGAACTTTAAGTTTATTAATTAGAACTGGCAATCAATTAAAGAATAATCTTTCAACAAATTTTTGAACTTTCATACTAGACTAGATCCTGGGCTTATCTTAGATTTGAATTGAATATGGTAGTTACTATAGTAAATGTAGTAAATAGATTGTTAAATTTCTATGCACGTAGACAGTTCTAGTTTAAAAAATGTGAAAATCTAAGCTCACTCCATTATACAAACATACAATTATGGGCGAGATCAATAGCATCCTAAATTAAATACTTGGTTATGAATCAGTAAAGCTAAACTATTTATGATTAATAAATTGAATATATCTATAGTACCTATTAAGCTATCAAGGTATTAATCTTTTAATCTATATTGGTGCTAGCACTAACGCATCCTAACAATCTAATTCTATTTGAGATATCGGAATGACATATCCTGATGCATCATCCTCTAATCCTCATGGACAAAGGCAAAGAGACTTGGACACGTTCTGGTCTGACCTGAGGAATGGTATTGATCAGGTAAAATGGTGTGCTTGTGAAATATTTGGCCTGAAAAATTTGTATGTTTACGTTATTTCGTTGATGAAATAACAAATGATGTTCTATACTTCTAAATTTCTAAATTTGCTCTATTCAAGTATTTAGGAACTTAACATAGGTGTTGCATAAATTGTTGGCACTTGGCACCTAACTTACTTCAAAAGAAGGCCATGTAAAAGTGTATAAATTCACAATACGTTGTATTATATATTGTGTAAGTTGCAAATGATGGGGCTGATTACCATCTTTCTTGTACATGATTTTAAATTCCTAGCTATAGCCTACCCTATCGTCCATAATATATTGCTGCAACAAAATCACTGCTCCTCCAACACTAGGTATACAACAAGGAAAACATCAACCGTCAGCGGTACATGCAGCTGTACTCGTGTGCCTATGACTACTGTGCTAATGTTAGTGGAGACCCTAATGCCAAGGCTAATGAGATCCCCAAACCAACCAAGAAGCCAATCAAATCTGCCAATGGAAAGCAAGGTAAGAAAAATAGCATACAGTACTATTAAACTATTAAGCAAGTAATACTAATCTGCATTATGTTGCTCCTTGCTGAATTACTACTGTTACTGAAATGAACAGTTGATTAAGTAACAAGGACTTATCCTATGGCGTTTTGCTATCACTGCCATATTATAATCTATGCACCGGATTTGATTTTGCCGATGTAAACCACTCCAGCACTATATAATTTCATATTAATTCTCTTTTAAGCTTTTGCATCTTTCACTGAATTATTCATCCACCACAGGTGCAAGGTTTATTGGACATGAGCTGTACAAGAAAATCAAGGATTACCTGGAAGCCTATCTCCATGGATGTAGAACTAAAATTGTGAGCCAAATCTGCCATATTTCACGTTTTCATTCGTTGCTATTGCTTATTTTCATATTCTTCCTTGTTGCCAGTCCGTATGATTGATTGCCGCACTGTATAGTGACACCGCACTATATAGCTATATAGTGACAAGCTTTTCAGTGCCAAAATACCCCAGTCACTATATAGTGCGTAAAAACATTTTATAGTGTCAGCGCACTATATAGTGACATGTTCTCCCCAATAATAGCCTACGTTTGAGAATCACATTGCATGCCTTTATTGGCCTACTTATTAAAGGCAATGACCCCATTAGGTCTTATGTCTACCGTGAGCTGTAAGCATGGTTTCGTGAGTTATAAAGTCGATTGAAGAGAAGAGCCCGGGCAGAAGTCCACAACCAGGTGAACGCAACCAGGTCAACGCACTGGGACCATCATCTGATCTACGGCTACCCCTGGATATCAAACATGCTGGAAGTTCGAAATGACGGAAGTTCGAATTGTTCGAACTTTCGTTGGATCACCTGTGAACGCAAGGCTAAGGGGAGGGAGGGAGGCAGGAGGAGGAAAAAGTGGAGGAGGAGAGTCAGGTGTCCCTAGCCATTAGTGTTGAGGACGCTCTGAATGTGCTGGAAGGTTGTCTGTATATTAGGCATTTCGAGAATGCGATACTTTGCCTCGGGGATGAACCTCCCATGTACACTAGTCGTAACGAGATTCTTAACACGATTTGGACTGATCAAGTGCGGTAATACAGTTATGAGAGAACCTTTTGCATGGGGCCAGTGTGATAGCATGAGATCTACCACAGTACGATGGTCGATGAGACACCATAATCACTCTCCAATGTAATCTAATTGTATGTGGTGCGATAACAATTTTAATAGGGGACAACGTGTACCCTATCACTTGCAGTTGCATAGGATGCAATGTGATCCACCAAGATGCCGTGCCGTTAATGAGGCCATGTCACTATATAGTGCGCTTTGCCGCTTTCCCTTCAAGGTGATTCAGGACACTCAATAACATATTACTATATGGATAGCCAAAAACAATTGAAAATTGTTTGGGTTCCGCAGCCACTCCAGTTCCTAAAATTATACGACTAAAAATATTGATATGATTTAAATCGCAGCCCGTCCGTGACGATGTGCTTTGGTTACAAAAATATCTTGGTAACGCATATGGTGTGAGCTCATTACACTGTACACACGTGAAAACTTTCTACTTCATTCTTATAGAACATCTTCACAATGTTGTCGCTCCAACCATAATAATTAGTGTGACGTCGTGTCTCCTACCGGCTTAAAATCATGCATTATCAACGTAGTGGACTCATATTCTAAATTATAATCAACCTCAAATTCGCTGCAATTTGGAGATTTCACTCATCAAATAGTGATTAACGTACGATTAATTTTAGGATGCTTTCAAGCCTTTTCACGTAAAAACATGTTTAAAAGAATGATAGAAATAAAAGATTCAAACGGCCGTGAGTTGCTTATTTTATGTAACCAAAGCACACCGCCACGGACGGGCTGCGATTAAAATCATATCAATATTTTTAGTCGTATAATTTTAGGAACTGGAGTGGCTGCGGAACCCAAACAATTTTCAATTGTTTTTGGCTATCCATATCACTCTTTTTTGGCAAAAAATACGTCATTCAATTCAAGTTTAATTGGTCAATTTTCTCATATGACAACCGGTACTGAAATAAGATATACAAAACGAAGTTTTGACTCTTACAATAATGCTGTAAGAATGACGTCGTTATCATTTTTACTTTTTGAATTACACGAGATAATTACTCTAATTGGCCAATTATTTAATTAAGCGCTAAACAACTGGTACTTAGATTAAACGTACAAATCGTATTTTCGGCTTAAGTTAGTGACGCCGTTAGAATTAAGACGCTATCATATTTACTTTGTGAGTTATAGGCGATAATTACTTTAATTGGCCAATTAACTAATTAGGCGGTTGGCAACCGGTACTTAAATTAAACGTATCAATCGTAGTTCCGGCTTAAGTTAGTGATGCTGTTAAAATTGAGACGCTACCGTTTTTACTTTTTGGGTTATAAGCGATAATTACTTTAATTGGCCAATTAACTAATTAAGCGGTTGGCAACCGGTACTTAAATTGGACGTATCAATGGTAGTTTCGGCTTAAGTTAGTGATGCCGTTAGAATTGAGACTATATCATTTTTGCTTTTTGAATTACAGGCGATAATTACTTTAATTGACCAATTAACTAATTAAGTAGTTAACAACCGGTACTTAAATTAAACGTATCAATCGTATTTTCGGCTTGAGTTAGTGACGCCGTTAGAATTAAGACGCTATCATTTTTACTTTTAAAGTTATAGGCGATAATTACTTTAATTGGCCAATTAACTAATAAGGCGGTTGGCAACCGGTACTTAAATTAAACGTATTAATCGTAGTTTCGGCTTAAGTTAGTGATGCCGTTAAAATTGAGACGCTATCGTTTTTACTTTTCGAGTTATAAGCGATAATTACTTTAATTGGCCAATTAACTAATTAAGCGGCTGGCAACCGGTACTTATATTAAATGAATAAATCGTAATTTTTACTCAATTCAATGATGCCGTTAAAACTAACACGCTATCATTTTTACTTTTTGAGTTATTCGCGATAATTGATTTAATTGGCCAATTAACCAATTAAGGAATTGTCATTTTAAAATTTCATATAGCCTAATGCACGCACATCATTCTGAAGTTTCATATGCCGTTTAGATTATGTTTCTATCTTTTATGGTTCTCGAGAACACTCAAACACAATTTTTATCATCGGGTCGTAGTCCAAGTTCTAATTTTTGATAAAATAGCGTTTTTTTGATAATTTATTGTGAGAAAACGACGCGGTCGATTTTCATGAAATTTACAGGGTTTGTTATTCATGTCATGGACTATGTCTGTGCAAATTTTCGTGATTAACGGATCGAATTAACAGGTTGAAAGCGTGACTCGAAAATCGCGATTTTCGCGATTTACTGTATTTTTATATAATAGGCGCTGGCAAACGTATTTTTCAATACTTGAAAAACGGTTCCGCTACCACTTTTAGCACTTCATGCTGGTACTACTGGCTTGTTAGGGTGTCTGGCCAGCAGTCCCGCCCTTCGGGCCGGGACTGCTGGCCTATATTGCCTCGGCCCTTCGGGCCGAGGGCATCTGCCCTTCGGGCAGATGCCCTCGGGTTTTTTTCCGTGGCTGCGGGCGCTTGCCAGCGCCCTGATTATGGTCTATTTTTTGTCACTAAATAGTGCGTAAAAACACTTTATAGTGTCAGCGTACTATACAGTGACATGGTGTCACTATATAGTGCGATTACCCGTATGATTTTATATTGTCTTGATCATAATTGATAGACGTAATACGTATTATAATGTTAGTCAAAATAAATTACATATAATATGTAATAAGATCGTAATGAGAATAGTAGTACTACCTATCGCGAAATATTATGGTATACTGGTATGAGTCATAAGCTATGTAAGCTTTTCTTACAACGGTCAATTATGGTTTTCAATTAACGTGAGTTTGTTTTTCGCGTTGATACTAAAAGCAAGAACTAGCCGAATCATGCCGAAACAAGCGGAACAAGGCGAAATGAGCCGAAACAATCGATTCAACCTGAAACAAGCGAATCGACCCGAAACAACCCGCAACAAGCAGTTTTACATTCTCCACTTGTTTTGGCTTGATTCAGCTTGTTTCGGGTTGTTCCAGGTTTTAGTAAAATTTTGGCTTGATTCAGGGTTGATTTGGGTTTTTCCTTCCATATCAACATATATTAACCAAAACAAGGCAAATCAACCAGAAACAAGCGAATCAACCCGAAACAAGGCGAATCAAGCCAAAACAATTGGAAAATGCAAAACTGCTTGTTTCGGGTTGATTCGCTTGTTTCGGGTTATTTTGCTTGTTTCGGTTGATTTGCTTGTTTTGTTTTGGCTTGCTTCGGCTTGCTTCGGCTCGTTTTGCCTTGTTTCGACTTCATTCGGGGAGGTTTTTTGGCTGGTTTGGGTTTTTTCGGGTTGTTCTGCTTTTTCGGCTTGATTCGGCTTGATTCGGCTTGATTCGGCTAGTTCCTGCTTTTAGTATCAACGCTGAACTTGTTCTGCTATTTTGCAAAACATTTTACCATAACTCGGGATGCATTAAGTGAGCAAGCCGCATGCGTCTTAGAACACAAACTGGTTCTGTGCCTGTTATTCATAGTTCTTCAGAATTGGTCATGAAGTTCGTGAGAATGGCAATTGATTTCCCAATCCCCCTGATGCTTTCTAAAAAAGATGCTTTCTAAGGACATGTGATTTATATAGATGTAACTAATATGGGGAATGACACATATATAGTACTGATTATTCATCGTGCTTATTTCACTTTACTGAGTTCAAGAAGAACATTAATAATGGCTGATGTTATAACCCCGTGGTGAATAATATGAGATGTGCAACCCATAGATTCATCTTAAAGGTATTTCTACATAAATCATATTTCATTATCATTACGGTTTTAGTGGCACATGAAATTTTCATATAAATCAAAATTCGTTACGTCATTGCACAATGCACCTGTTATTCCATTGGAACAGGTGCGAAAGAATTTCGGGGACAATCAATGAATGTTCGTCAAAGGACTCACACTTTCCTGACATCACAACAATGAATTCGGAACAATGGAGCAACATTTCTTATTCACGGACCTACACAGAATATTTACTGATACCCAATGCTTCGGTATAGTTATTCTTCGATTTCTCCCTTTCATTTGTGCCAAAAATTTCCAGAGTGTTATTAAGAGACCCAGGAACTGTGACTGTAGCGACATTGATAAAGATATTATGTTATTCATCTTACTAACAGTGTTACTCATTGGTGAGGCGGCAAGCTACAAGTTCATTGCTAACAACCAGTTTCTGTTCTACAACAAATATCATAGTAATTCTCGACTTTCAATGAAAGACAACAAATCGAATGGCATTAAAGGCAACAATGGAGGTAAAGGTAGAGATCAAGTGTGGACATTAGAACCTAGCCCTAGTCCAGGATGTTACTATTTTGCAAGTGAGAAGTACCCTAGCTGGAGAATGGCTGATTCTAATCAAAAACTTGTGGCATGGAATACAAAATTAAATGACCAAAAATTTAAGATGGTTGACTCAGGGAATAATGATGGGTATTTCTACCTCTACAACTGTGTTCACACTAGCGACAGAGTGGCAAATCCGACCAGGAAACAGAGTGACATCATCATCTGGAGTGGCAACAAGAACAACGACCAACTCTGGAGATTGGTGCCAAGGTTTAAAGTCAATCTATACACAGATACAATTACCACACGTGATTACAGGAATTATCGCTTTGGAACGGTGGTCCGGGTTCCTGTGAACTATGGACTGACTAGAGCTTCCTCTGCAAGCATTCCTAACATGAGCAATTATAAAAAAGCTATAAAGAACTCACTGCGTGAAGCTCTATGGCAGTTTGATGTTAATCTTCTCAACACAATGGATTTCACTAGCGAGATGGATGCAGCATTGGGAAGAAGCAACTGGAAGAAAACAGGGACTGTGGAAATGGTAGTGCCAGCTGGACAAAGATGCAAATTAATGCAGCACCGGGCGTATATAAAGGAGAATTTTGGAGGGACAGGTTCGATCACATTACGGAGTAATGCAAAGGTCTTATGTAGCAAAACTAATTCATATAGCGATGATGCAGATTTCATTATAACACACACTCAATAAACTGCATTTCATGAGAATGTGTTGAAGAAAATTATTGAGCTATTGCTTTGTCTGTAATCAATTATAGATCTCATCATTTGTGTTGAAAAATTAAAATTCAATTGATCTTGTGGGAGAAGGGCATGAAGGGAGATATTCAATAATTTCTGATAACTTAAAAATAATATTAAATAAATAAATAACAAAAATTTATTCATCGCTCTTAAGCTAAAATAGGTCTATACTTAAAGACGCAATGTCAGGAAAGAAAACTGAATCACTCAGCATAAATTAGGTTCAACATATTTCACTTGAAAATCTTAGCCAAATGCAATCTTAAAATAATAGGTCTTTAATACTTTCTTAAAATTATCAACATTACTGCATGATCTTATATCATAGCTTCATAGGGATGATTGTTCCATATCTTAGGTGCAGTAAAACTAAATGGTATGTAGATACCATAATGAAACTGTGTTATCAAGGGGAGGGGGGTTAAGGCAAACTATGGCAAATGCTTCCAATTTTTGGAGTTTGCCAAAAAAGTGTTTGGCAAAGTTTGCCTTACCCCCTCCCCTATCAAGACTAAATTACTAGCTTAAAATCATAGTCATATGGCAGCATGGAAGTTTCCACGTGCACCCTTCCATGTAACGTGAACGAACCCTAAGGTCAGGGATTTACCGACCTAACGTCCACCCAGGTTTTCCGTCACTGACCTCGCGTCCACCGACCTCGTGTCCTAAAGATAATGCACCGATGATTTCAGACTTATCAATTTTTCGTAGTAGAACCATACTTTTCGTAAAATGGCTACTTCAAGACAAATGACAATAAAATGATCAAAGCCAATTTGAAAATTTATTTCATGTTAAAAGATATAAAACGGATGCAAAACGTAATATAAACGCTATAGTAATTAATGAACTTGCACGTGTTAGTTTGGGGGGGGGGGTAAGGCAAACTTTGGCAAACGCTTCCACTTTTTTTGGAGTTTGCCAAAAAAAGTGTTTGCCAAAGTTTGCCATAGTTTGCCAAAGTTTGCCAAAATTTGCCAAAGTTTGCCAAAAATACCCCAAAAATTTTGTTATTTCTGATTTCTTGTCCACTGTGCATGCAGGACGTGTGCATAATGGTTTTTGAGGGAGCTGAATCGATTTCCAATGCTTAGTTTTCATTCATACCTTCCCCTTCGAGGCTTTACTGGTGTCCACGCCTGGACCTTCCCTCTGCAAGCACCCCATTGTTTATAAAAAGGTATCGTAAAGGACCTTTTGGTTCAAGAAGAGAGATCTTTATAATTCCCAGGCATGGATCTATGGATCTACTATCTACTACTGGTTCATCAGATAACGTGTCTTCGGCAAAATGGTACCACAGGAATATGACCAACATTAGCTTCCATTAGCATCCATGGAGGCTGAGTGGAGGCTAATTTCAAGAATAAACCTCCTTGGAGGCTAACGGTAGCATTAGGCTAATTTTCGAAAAATAGTCTCCACTGTGGTGGCTAATTAACCTCCATTAGCCTCCACTCAGCCTCAATGGAGGCTAAAAGTTTGGTTTCACCTCCACTAGCATCCACTGAAGTCTGAAGAATTAGCTTCAACGGAAAATAAAATATAACATTTTCGTTGAGGGCAAAGTTTTAGTTTATGGAGGCTAGTTAAGGCTATTTGGAGGCTGAGTGGAGCCTAAATCAATACGCCTCCATTATTAAAACTGGTCAAATACGTGCACTAAAAATCAATTTATAGATTCAAACTTTCAGACAGCTCCAACTATCCTCCACTCATACTCCACTAGGCTCCACTCAGCATCTACTAGGAATCACTCAGCCTCCACTAGTCTCCGTTCAACCTCCACTAGGCTCCATCAGCCTCCACTAGGCTCCACTCAGCCTCCACTAGGCTCCATTCAGCATCCACTAGGCACCAAGTAGCCTCCACTAGGCACCACTCAGCCTCCACTAGACTCCACTCAGCCTCCACTAGTCTCCAAACAGCCTCCACTAGGCTCCACTTGGCCTCCAATAGGCTCCATTCAGACTCCGCTAGGCACCAAGTTGCCTCCACTAGGCCCCACTCAGCCTCCGCTAGGCTTCACGCAGCCTCCACTAGGCTCCACTCAGCCTCCACTAGTCTCCACTCAGCCTCCACTAGGGCCTAAGCTGAGTGGAGCCTAGTGACTAGGCTCCACTCAGCCTCCATTAGTCTCCAATAACCTCTACTAGGCTCCACACAGCCTCCACTAGGCTCCACTTGGCCTCCACTAGGCTCCACTTGACCTTCACTAGGCTCCACTCAGCCTCCACTAGTCTCCAAACAGCCTCCACTAGGCTCCACGAAATTCATGAATTATATTGCTAAACGCGGGAAAAGACGGAGCATGTGGCACAAAGAATATATGAGGCAAATTCTAGAACTCTGCCAAGCGTTTAGGGCGTGATTTCACGTACCAATGTGTGTAACAATAATGATCGAACCTCCACAATAAATTTTGATTTTCAAAAAATATTGTTCAATCGCCTCCACTGGTACGGGTACGTACTTTTCAAATGGTCCGTACTAGTACGTACTTGTGGCCCGGTATCATACGTACTTCTCATCTTAGCTCCACACAGCCTCCACTAGGCTCCACTTGGCCTCCACTAGGCTCCACTTGACCTTCACTAGGCCCCACTCAGCCTCCACTAGTCTCCATTAACCTCTACTAGTCTCCACTCAGCCTCCACTAGTCCACTAGACTCCACTCAGCCTCCACTAGTCTCCAAACAGCCTCCACTAGGCTCCACTATGCTCCACTTGGCCTCCAATAGGCTTCACTCAGCCTCCACTAGGCCCCACTCAGCCCCCAAAAGGCTCCGCGTGGCCTCCACTAGGCACCACTCAGCCTCCACTGGGATCAACTCCGCCTCCACTAGGCTCCATCCAGACTCTGTTAGGCACCAAGTAGCCTCCACTAGGCTCCATTCAGCGTCACTAGGCTCCACTTGGCCGCCACTAGTCTCCATTCAGCATCCACTAGGCACCAAGTAGCCTCCACTAGGCACCGCTCAGCCTCCACTAGGCTCGACTCGGCCTCCACCAGGCTCCATCCAGCCTCCACTTGGCTCCATTCAGCTTCACTAGGCTCCACTTGGCCGCCACTAGTCTCCATTCAGCATCCACAAGGCTCCGCTTGGCCTCCACTAGGCACCACTCAGCCTCCACTAGGCTCAACTCCGCCTCCACTAGGCTCCATCCAGACTCCGCTAGGCACCAAGTAGCCTCCACTAGGCTCCATTCAGCCTCCACTAGGCTCCACTTGGCCGCCACTAGTCTCCACTCAGCCTCCACTAGTCTCCACTCAGCCTCCACTAGGGCCACTCAGGCTCCAGTGGGCCACCAGTGACCCGCCACTAGGCTCCACTCAGCCTCCACTAGTCTCCAATAACCTCTACTAGGCTCCACACAGCCTCCACTAGGCTCCACTTGGCCTCCACTAGTCTCCATTAACCTCCACTAGGCTCCACTCGGTCTCCACTAGGCTTCATCCAGCCTCCACTAGGCTTGACTCAGCCTCCACTAGGCACCACACAGCCTCCACTAGGCGTCACACAGCCTCCAATAGGCGTCACACAGCCTCCACTAGGCTCCACTCAGCCACCACTAGGCCCCATTAAGCCTTCACTAGGCAATTAGCATTCTCTGGTGACCAGTGGTTACGGTGGGGCCTTACCATTGATTTTAGGCTGCTTATGTAGTGTAGATGCTTTGGTTAAGGGCTTCATAGAACTGTTTGATACGTTGATCGGACTACTTAGTACTTAAATGCATAAATCTTAAAGTAAGAGGTAATGAAGTATCGTATTTGTAACTGTAGCCTACTACTCTATTCAATGTGGATGTGGTCTCTGCTACAGCTTCTGGGTAACGTCAAAATGTGAAACAGACCTTGGGAATCGATTCAGCATCCTTGAAAAGCATATTATGGGTACCTAGAGTGTTGCCAAAGTGCTCAAAAAGGTGTTTAATTTTTGGCAAACTTTGGCAAACTTTGGCAAATGCTTCCACTTTTTTTGGAGTTTGCCAAATAAAGTGTTTGCCAAAGTTTGCCATAGTTTGCCAAAGTTTGCCTTACCTCCCCCCCTAGTTTGCACACGTTACCATAATAATAGCGGACGGTATGGTTTATTTTATCCTTGATTTTTCGAACATTTCAGACGTTTCACAAAAAAGGTCGGATGGACTTTTAAACCAGGTCTTGGTCCATTACGGACAATTACGAAAAATTACGGACTTTCGGCTGCATTTGTGGCAGTTGTTTGGACACGCTTCCGAACTACCTCTCTGTTTGATATAGTAGGCCCGGTGGGTCTGCTCATACACAGCTACGCGCCACCTTGTTCTCAGCTGTCGACCAATATTATTTAATATTCAATTTAAATTTTCAAAATGTATAACGCAGCATTCATCAAGTTTTACAAATGGAATTCTCAGAACACTAATCATAATCTGCACGTGCACATTTGTAGAACCCTAGTAACGGCGCATCTGAGGCTCTTATTGGCAAGGTCAAATTATTTAAAGAGACTGGAAAAACGCAAAATTTCACTTTACAATTGAGATGATTGGTGAATCCCACTAGCTCAGCCATACCTGCCATTTTTGGCGGTCATTAACAAAACCTGTTGCAAAGGGTTGAAAAGTTGCATCCAAACAGAATTTGGCCACTCATACTTTCATGACCATGAGCACAATTGTGTTTCATGGTTCCAGGGCAATCATGAATTGCATGTTGATATTTGATAATAAGGTTAGAAAGTTACGTTTAAAAAGTAATTGTATGAGTATTGCATCACTCTGATGCCCTGAACAGTGATCATTCAGTTATATATTTCAGATTGAGAAGGACTTGCAAGATGAACTTCTCCTTGATTTCTACACCAAACAGTGGTCAGATTTCCGCTTCAGCAGCAAAGTCCTCAATGGCATCTGTCAGTATTTGAATCGTCACTGGGTGAAAAGGAAGCGAGAAGAGGGAAATAAGAAGATATTTGAGATTTGCGACGTGAGTTCCTTTTTTAGGCTTTTAGAGCGTTAACTTCTGATTTTCAGATTCCCTACGTCCTAAATTCTACCCCAATATAAGGCAGTTTCCCCAATCAAACCTTTTTGTTTTACAATAAGTCATTAAAGAAGGGCTGAGAGCAGCCGTGATTCTGAGGGCCGGATTAGAACCAATACAACGTATTTGATTTTCACCGATTACTACATCGTATGACATGCGATAAAGTGCCGTATCTAAATAAGCATCCTTAAGAGATGATCTTGCTCGAAAAATTTTAAACACGATGGTGATATTGAAAATAAAACCGGTTTGGAGTGTAATGGTACATTCAGTGATATTATCAGACATCACATATCATGCGATATGTGATGACTGATTCGAATCCGATTTATTTTCCTAGCTCTGATATCAAACGAATTTCATTTCAGCTAGCCTTGGTTCAGTGGAAAGAACACATGCTTACTCCCCTCTCAAATCAGGTTATGATAATGTGTGCCTAAATAGTAAATGTGTATTGTGCAACGAAAAAGTGCATGAATGTGATGTTTAGACACTAGATAGTAGACATGTATCAGTAATTTTCTATAATAGATAGTCGGTGTTTCTTGTTGTAGTATGGGTATAATAATTGTGTGCTATTTGATTGATTAAATGAAGCCCGCATAATGATGTAAAAAGTGGGCGATGTTGTCGTGAATTATTTTTCCCTTGATCCGTAGAGTGATTACCGAATACTCAAGATCGCGTAATTTAATAAATGAAGATACAAGAGTTGGATGATATTCTACCCTGAAATCATATTGCAACGAGAATCACTCTCGTGCTGAATGTTTGATACTTTGGGACTAGGCCTGCGTGTAGGCTGTATAACTATTCCAGTTACCGGGTTACACACTTACACGTAAACAGTCAGATTGAAAACTCGCACACTGTTTACAATGCGCGCTCTATTGCAGTTTAATTGCGCCATTGCATTATCGCACGTGCACACTGCACCAGCAACTTGGTTTGTGTGCATGAGTAGGTGTATGCTTATCTCTGCGCATGTTTATTTTTGCACGCGCGCACAAATTCAACGTGTAAAATTTTGCACGGATACACTTTTTTCTTACTATGCACTTAAATACGGACACCCTTAATGCGCCTGCACCTTGTGACACATACATACTTTTGTACGGGCAGCATTTAATTAATAATTTGGTTGTGCTATTATACGATCATGCTTGGTAACCTGGAAACTAGTTGTAGGTATTAGTTACGTTCGATTATCACATACTTAATTTATAACTTATTATGTATACGTTAGAAATGAAGAAAACTTTTCCTGGTTTTCATAAATTTTCTTTTGAAAAGTTGAGCTTACAATCATATAGGTAGCTAAAAGTTTCAACGCAGTAGCCATAATAATTTATATACATACATAATTAATATATTGTGGATACGTTGGAAATGAAGAAAACTTTTCCTGGTTTTGAAAAATCAGCGCAGTAGCCAAATGAGCCGGGGAAAGATTCCTTCCTGTAGCCGTTGATGCCTATCACCATGATTTTAGTGGTTCACTAGTTTAGGCGGAGTTTAGACAGATATGTGAAATTGTAAATTTTCTATTCCATGCTTTTTCAATTTCCATGGGGTTAATTTGAGAATAGTAAAACTCACTCCACACAGAGATTTGAAAATACATTGCAACTGAATCGCCGAACTGATAATCCGTTTTGTCAAACTGACCGTTTTCTGGTTAAGATGCTATGTTTCCATTGATCTCCTATTCCACGTTTGTTCTAAGTTGTATCTCTAAAACCTCCATTTATGACCATCAGTGTGTCACGTCGTATGACGTAACGGTTCTGAATCACATGCTCCGTAAAACTCCAAACCTGTTTGTTTGGGACAGAAAACCAGCATCTACTGCTCAACTAGCAGACATTCACCAAACTGCTGATATTGTGTGCGCGTATCCAATAACCCGCGCGCGCGCCGCACGTACTTAATCATATTCATTATTCAATATTCATTAACTCGCGTCGATCACTGAGCTGCATGTGCGTCAGTTTCGGTAATCATCGTCGTAGTGACCTTCTATCGGGTCAATTTTGAGCTGCAAATTCCATGGAGCATGCTTTCATAGTGTTCTGGACTGACTCTATCAGCTGTATTGATGTGAACGTTCCCGAAAACTCCGAATCAAGGTCATGTTTGCAGTTTGGCCTTGATTTGGTTTGTTTCGCCCTTCAACTCGAAGCTGATGCCTTAAACCAACCTTGTACTTTGAAGCTAATCTACCCGAAACCGGGAAAATCAGCTCCAAGATAAGCGAAACAGTCCAAACCGCTTTTTTGAGTTTATTTGGCGATTTGCTGATTTGCCTCGTTTTGAGGAGGTTTTAGAGAGGGTATGAGATGGATTCGGCTTGATTTAGCTTGTTCCTCCTTTTAAATTTACTTCATTATCAAAATGCTTTGTGCCCTTCACTTGTCGGGTCATTTGAACCCAAATCATCCAGTTTCTGAAAATAACTGTCTAAAGCAGCCTGTTTCTATATTTTCGACCTTCACATTGGCAACACAATCACATGACTTATCAAATGTATTCTATTTTATGTGCTGTTCCATCGCATTGATAATCTCATCGCAGGTTACCAGAGCTATCCTGAAACTTATCGAAAAGGAAAGGAATGGTGAAGTGGTGAACACAGGTCTCATTAAAACTGCTATAGAGAGCTTCGTTCAGTTGGGTTTGAAGGGCAGTGCCCCCGAACACAGACTCGAGGTCTACTCGAAGAACTTTGCGACGCACTTCCTGGCCGAGACGAACAGTTACTACACTGCAGAGAGCATGTTGTTCTTGCAGGAGAACCCGGTCAGTTATCCAAGGTCACATTTTCCTGGTGATAAACACATTCTCTTAATTGTGATGGCTTATGTTGTTATGTACATTGTACATAACAACATAAGCCATCACAATTAAGAGATAGAAGAATGTGTACAAGGTACCTGACTACTATACTAATTCTCATATTCAAACATTCAAGGTACCTGTAACCTGAGTGCAATACTAACTCCCATAAACAAGGTACCTGAGTACCATACTAAATCAGCATATTCAAGGTACCTGAGTACCGTACTAACGTTTCTTTTCAAGGTACCTGAGTACCATACTAACTCTCATATTCAAGTACCTGAGTACCATACTAACTCTCATATTCAAGTACCTGAGTACCATACTTACGCTCCTATTGAAGGTATCTGAGTACCATAAGACCAGACTAATTCTGATATTCCAGGTACCCGAGAACCAAACTAACTCTTATATCCAAGGTACCTGAGTACCTGAAGAAGGCAGAGAAGCGTCTCCAAGAGGAGCAGGAGAGGTGTGCGAAGTACCTGCACGAGAGCACCAAGTCAGACTTGGAACACAAGTGTGTGCAGGTCCTGGTGGAGCACCACCTTCACATCTTCTACGCCGAGTTCCAGAATCTGCTAGACAACGACAAGAATGAAGGTGCCTTGTCGTGCGTGGTGTAGCGTGGTCTGAAACGCTTGGTCGGTTTGACCGTCTGTGGGTTTGTAGCTCTGGTTTTGTCCGTTTGTGGGTTTGTCGCACTGGTTTGTCCGTCTGTGGGTTTGTCGCACTGGTTTGCCTGCCTGTATGGTGACTCATTATATTCTTGCTGCGTTGCAGATTTCACTAATCCTACCGATAACCCCAGACATTGGTCGCCTGTACGACTTGGTTGTCAGACTTCCTGCCGGCTTGCAGCATCTCAAGCAGCTATTTGAGGATCACGTGCTGAACGTGGGACTGAAAGCGGTGCAGAGCTGCCAAGAATCACGTGACAACGTGGTTAGTAGACACCAGACACCTTAATGTCTCTTACCAGGGACACCAGACACCATAATGTCTCTTACCAGGGACACCAGGCACCTTAATGTCTCTTACCAGGGACACCAGGCACCTTAATGTCTCTTACCAGGGACACCAGGCACCTTAATGTCTCTTACCAGGGACACCTGGCATCTTAATGTCTTTTACCAGGGACACCAGGCATCTTAATGTCTTTTATCAATGTCTCTTACCGAGGACACCTGGCACCTTAATGTCTCTTACCAGGGACACCAGGCACCTTAATGTCTCTTACCAGGGACACCAGGCACCTTAATGTCTCTTACCAGGGACACCTGGCATCTTAATGTCTCTTACCAGGGACACCAGGTACCTTAATGTCTCTTACCAGGGACACCTGGCACCTTAATGTCTCTTACCAGGGACACCAGGCACCTTAATGTCTTTTATTAATGTCTCTTACCAGGGACACCTGGCACCTTAATGTCTCTTACCAGGGAGCCAGGGACACCAGTCACCTTAATGTCTTTTATCAATGTCTCTTACCAGGGACACCTGGCACCTTTGGTGAGTGTTCTCTAATGAAACCATGATGTGACTGCCTATGGTACCTGCTCCTTCTCGTGATAACAACCCTTATCATCGCCTCTTTCTGTGTCACGCTGCAACCACACTCTGTTGTCTCGTAACACCATGAAACCACGTTTTATACCTTCCTGTCCTCTCAAAAGTGACAACCTGAACCAATGCTGCACTTTTTCGCTCTGTTTTACTGCTATGCCTATAATTAAAATTTATTAAACTCCTCTTACTATGTTGTCCCTGTTACAGGACCCCAAGACGTTCGTTCAAGCTCTCCTTGACGTGTACCGGAAGTACCAGGACTTGGTTCACAACTACTTCCAGAAGAACCCCATCTTCGTGCAGGCGTTGGACAAGGCCTGCACCGGCTTCATGAACAAGAACAGCGTGTCGGAGTGGTCCAATAACACCGGCAAGTCACCGGAGTTACTCGCCAAGTACTGCAATCTCCTTCTAAAGAAGAGGTACTTGGTGGTACAGCCACACGCCAGGGCTATAATCATCGTGTTATTGTGACGAAATCAACGAATTTTGGCGCACTTCAGACACGATTTTCATATTCACGACTTATGAAAGCTTTTTAAGTTGATCTTGATCATTGATGACGCCGTTTGATTTCGACCACAACAATAACATACAGCTCCTAGTACACTAACTCATGTATTTCAGTTCCCGCATTAACCCCGTACACTTACTCATGTATTTCAGTTCCCGCATTAGCCCCGTACACTAACTCATGTATTTCAGTTCCCGCATTAACCACGTACACTTACTCATGTATTTCAGTTCCCGCATTAGCCCCGTACACTAACTCATGTATTTCAGTTCCCGCATTAACCACGTACACTAACTCTTGTATTTCAGTTCCCGCATTAACCCCGTACACTAACTCATGTATTTCAGTTCCCGCATTAACCCCGTACACTAACTCATGTTTTTCAGTTCCCGCATTAACCCCGTACACTAACTTATGTATTTCAGTTCCCGCATTAACCCCGTACACTAACTCATGTATTTCAGTTCCCACATTAACCCCGTACACTAACTCAAGTATTTCAGTTCCCACATTAACCCCGTACACTAACTCTTGTATTTCAGTTCCCGCATTAACCCCGTACACTAACTCATGTATTTCAGTTCCCGCATTAACCCCGTACACTAACTTATGTATTTCAGTTCCCGCTTTAACCCCGTACACTAACTCATGTATTTCAGTTCCCGCTTTAACCCCGTACACTAACTCATGTATTTCAGTTCCCGCATTAACCCCGTACACTAACTCATGTATTTCAGTTCCCGCTTTAACCCCGTACACTAACTCATGTATTTCAGTTCCCACATTAACCCCGTACACTTACTCATGTATTTCAGTTCCCACATTAACCCCGTACACTAACTCATGTATTTCAGTTCCCGCATTCACCCCGTACACTAACTCTTGTATTTCAGTTCCCGCATTAACCCCGTACACTAACTCACGTATTTCAGTTCCCGCATTAACCCCGTACACTAACTCATGTATTTCAGTTCCCACATTAACCCCGTACACTTACTCATGTATTTCAGTTCCCACATTAACCCCGTACACTAACTCATGTATTTCAGTTCCCGCTTTAACCCCGTACACTAACTCATGTATTTCAGTTCCCGCATTAACCCCGTACACTAACTCATGTATTTCAGTTCCCGCATTAACCCTGTACACTAACTCACGTATTTCAGTTCCCGCATTAACCCTGTACACTAACTCTTGTATTTCAGTTCCCGCATTAACCCTGTACACTAACTCTTGTTTTCAGTTCCTGCTTTAACCCCGTACACTAACTCATGTATTTCAGTTCCCGCATTAACCCCGTACACTTACTCATGTATTTCAGTTCCCGCATTAGCCCCGTACACTAACTCATGTATTTCAGTTCCCGCATTAACCACGTACACTAACTCTTGTATTTCAGTTCCCGCATTAACCCCGTACACTAACTCATGTATTTCAGTTCCCGCATTAACCCCGTACACTAACTCATGTTTTTCAGTTCCCGCATTAACCCCGTACACTAACTCATGTATTTCAGTTCCCGCATTAACCCCGTACACTAACTCATGTTTTTCAGTTCCCGCATTAACCCCGTACACTAACTCATGTTTTTCAGTTCCCGCATTAACCCCGTACACTAACTTATGTATTTCAGTTCCCGCATTAACCCCGTACACTAACTCATGTATTTCAGTTCCCACATTAACCCCGTACACTAACTCAAGTATTTCAGTTCCCACATTAACCCCGTACACTAACTCTTGTATTTCAGTTCCCGCATTAACCCCGTACACTAACTCATGTATTTCAGTTCCCGCATTAACCCCGTACACTAACTTATGTATTTCAGTTCCCGCTTTAACCCCGTACACTAACTCATGTATTTCAGTTCCCGCATTAACCCCGTACACTAACTCATGTATTTCAGTTCCCGCATTAACCCCGTACACTAACTCATGTATTTCAGTTCCCGCATTAACCCCGTACACTAACTTATGTATTTCAGTTCCCGCTTTAACCCCGTACACTAACTCATGTATTTCAGTTCCCGCTTTAACCCCGTACACTAACTCATGTATTTCAGTTCCCGCATTAACCCCGTACACTAACTCATGTATTTCAGTTCCCGCTTTAACCCCGTACACTAACTCATGTATTTCAGTTCCCACATTAACCCCGTACACTTACTCATGTATTTCAGTTCCCGCATTAACCCCGTACACTAACTCATGTATTTCAGTTCCCACATTAACCCTGTACACTAACTCTTGTATTTCAGTTCCCGCATTCACCCCGTACACTAACTCTTGTATTTCAGTTCCCGCATTAACCCCGTACACTAACTCTTGTATTTCAGTTCCCGCATTAACCCTGTACACTAACTCTTGTATTTCAGTTCCCGCATTAACCCTGTACACTAACTCTTGTTTTCAGTTCCCGCTTTAACCCCGTACACTAACTCATGTATTTCAGTTCCCGCATTAACCCCGTACACTAACTCATGTATTTCAGTTCCCGCATTAACCCCGTACACTAACTCATGTATTTCAGTTCCCACATTAACCCCGTACACTTACTCATGTATTTCAGTTCCCGCATTAACCCCGTACACTAACTCATGTATTTCAGTTCCCGCATTAACCCCGTACACTAACTCATGTATTTCAGTTCCCGCATTAACCCCGTACACTAACTCATGTATTTCAGTTCCCGTATTAACCCCGTACACTAACTCATGTATTTCAGTTCCCGTATTAACCCCGTACACTTACTCATGTATTTCAGTTCCGCATTAACCCCGTACACTAACTCATGTATTTCAGTTCCCGCATTAACCCCGAAGAGGAGGAACTGGAGGGAGTTCTCAATAACGTCATGTTGATATTCAAGTACATCACCGAGAAGGATGTTTTCCAGAAGTTTTATAGGAATCTCCTCGCCAATCGACTTGTCAACGACACCTCTGTGTCGCACGACTTGGAGGGCAGCATGATCTCCAAACTCAAGGTATATACTATATACTATAGATCTCTTGTCTCTTATTAAGTGACCAAAACTGAAGTTATATGATGGATTTCTTGTCTCTAATGTGATCAAAACTCAAGGTATATCATGGATCACTCGTCTCTAATGTGATCAAACTAAAGGTAAATGATGGTTCATTTGTCTCTTAAATGATCAAAACTCAAGGTATACGATTGATCACTTGTCTCTTAAGTGATCGTAATGTAACTTTCAGCAAGAGTGTGGATTCGAGTACACTAGCAAGCTGCAAAAGATGTATACAGACACGCACACAAGCAGAGACCTCAACGACAGATTCCAAGAGTATTGCTCCGATAATTCCCCTAGCGACAACAGTAAGTTTCCATGACAGCAGTTTGTTGCCATGGCAACAGTAATTAACCCTGACAACAGTTTGTTACTATGACTACAGTGAGTTACCCTTACAGAAATTTGTTGCCATGACAACAGTGAGTTACCCTGACAACAGTTTGTTGCCATGACTACAGTGAGTTACCCTGACAACAGTTTGTTGCCATGACAACAGTGAGTTACCCTGACAACAGTTTGTTTCCATGACATCAGTGAGTTACCCTGATAACAGTGAGTTACCATGACAACAGTAAGTTTCCATGACAACAGTTTGTTACCATGACAACAGTGAGTTACCCTGATAACAGTTTGTTGCCATGACAACAGTGAGTTTCCATGACAACAGTTTGTTACCATGACAACAGTGAGTTACCCTGACAACAGTTTGTTGCCATGACAACAGTGAGTTACCCTGACAACAGTTTGTTTCCATGACATCAGTGAGTTCGCATGACACCAATTAGTTACCATGACAACAGTGAATTACGTTTAAAATAGTGAGTTACCCTGCCAACAGTTTGTTACCATGTCATTACAGTGAGTTCGCATGACACCAGTTTGTTACCATGATAACAGTAAATAACCTTGACAACAGTGAGTTAGCATAATAGGATGACACCTATATGTAGCCATGATTACAGTGAGTTAGCATGACACCAATTTGTAACCAGGACAGCAGTTTGTTATCATTTAAATCGAGGCGACAGCGTGGTTCCATGACAACAGTGTGAAAACTTGAGTGTACGACAAATGACGACAGTGTGTTACCATGGGCACAGCGTGTTGACCGGACAATATGATGTGTGATAATTCATGAGAGCAGTATGTGGACGTACCAAATATAACAAGCCACAAGGATTTACTTCGACAACAGTGTGTTATCATTTCAATTCTTTACTGCCATGACAACAGTACGCTTTCATGAGGGATCGTTCGTATATAACGTATGAATAGATAATCATCTTTAAAAGGGCAAAGGAAACCGAAGGGGATCGGCTGCTGTCGGAAAGGTGTAAAAGTGCCAAGCTATAACACATATAACGCTCACTTTTGCGATTTGTGCATATCTGCCAGATATAGATAGTGTGTATTTTAGTAAATTTATGAGTTATACTGTAAACAGGATTATACAGAATGTAACAAATTCACGGAAAAAGTAAAACACTAAATCATAGATCCAAAATAAAACTTAGTATATAGAGTACAATACAATGATAAAATACTTATAGGTTCTAACTTCTTATAAATGAAAGCTTGATAGGTAGAAAGCTTATGATTGATATTATGTATAATATTCTTTGAAAATTATTGGCTTGAAAAAGCATAATATATCAAACTTAATTGTCCATGCTAAAATATAATCTGTTTGAGTTTTTGAATAAAAATTTCGGAGAATAAAATCAAGTGACCTCGTAGATTGAAAAATTGAAAAAAGAAGTATTTTTAAACTTCGCTGAAGAAAATACCGAACAAAACACTCATGAAAAGGACCATGGAAAGTTTGCCGGTGAAGGATGCGTTGCACTCGGCTTTGGTGCACTGCTTGCATTTGTTTGCAGTCTGCTCTGCCTCCACACAAGGCCCGCATCCTGCATTGGTGTTGGTGTAGTCGGCTTCGGCTTTAGCCTCTGCTCCGGGCCTGCAAGAAGAGGGTAATAAATTCAGCAAGCCTATCATTTCAAGTGGTAGATTATCAAAATCCTTATTATGAAGTTCCTTGATTATACTGTCGAGTTATTGATTGATGAAGTTCATTATTATCATGACTTTGTTCACTTGCAAACTAGCGGTCGACTCTTTGCTCAGGAAATATAAATTACTATATGATCGGCCATTATTCTATCATTATTAAGAAGTACCTAAGAATATTTATTTCTGTCTTATTTGACAAAACAAAGTCTTATCTACCTATATAGGGTATATAGGTAGGTATAATATGACAAACGTAACATCAATATTGCAATCGATTTTCTATAACAAAGGATTGAGACAAGAGGAGAGAAGAGACTGTGAATCATCAGCGGTTGCTTGCAGGTCCTCCCATGTCAAGTGCAATGTTTCTCTGAACATTCAGCAGGTGGCAAGAGAAAACGGAGAGGTTTCAGCTCACTGGACCTCTTGCACCCTACAACTACAAGGCTGGCCCAATCGGAACTCCGGAATTCGGAACATTATTGTTTAAAGAGAAAAGAGGGGAAAGGATTGTCATAGAATTCAGTAGAAATGGAAGATTAGTAGGTCAAGTGACACTTACTGATTGCAAATGAGAGCGGTTGCCGCCAGCCTTTGACATGTTATCATTTCAGCTTTTTTCTCAAACTTATCCGTGTTCCAAGTCCAGGAATAACACTTGAAGGCCTCCCCTGTCGCTTCAGGCTTGTTACAGGCAGCTGACGGAAGCGTTTATTAGTTATAATCCGTTTTTTGAATCGGCGTGTTCATCCCTCATCACCCTCACGATTCACGAACATTGATTGAATTAATGCAAATAAGCTAACTTTATAGGAGTGAGAATGTTTGTTGATTGATGAGATATTCATGAAGGATAATGGTGAGATACGCGATATGTAAGCGGGTTAATAATGCTACCGCCAGGGCTCAGTGGCGACCTTTTGGATATAAATTTTACAATGCAAACTCTGATATTTCATAATCGCGAAATATCAAACAGCAAGTAAATTAGTAAAGTTTCAATATGTTCGATGTACCGTAATCCGTATTCACGTGCACTTGCTACGTCGAACGCATTGAAAATCAGGTATATCACATACTTCGTTTTGAATAAAAGAATCATTTGTTTCCTGGCATCTACCATTATACCGGTATCAGTGCTTAGAACTATTAAATTCTATAATTCCTTATTAAATACATACTTGCAGCTGCAGTGCAGCCTTTGCAGGTTCCAGCTGTAGTGGCTTCTGCGGCACATGAGCCACATGCGTACGCAACACCCGTAGAGAGTCCAGTGTACTCCTTGAATACCGGCTGAGGGGGAACGGACTTTACACCTCAAGACAATTCACCTCACGACAATTCACCTCACGAAACTTTACCTCGTGATATTTCACCTCTAGGCAAAGGATAGGGTCTGGGTTAGAGGGGAGGCGTTGGGTAAGGTTAGGGTTATACTGACGTGAGGTAAAGTGTCGTGAGTTTAAAAGTCGGAATCCCTTCAAATACCTTGCTGCTCCTACCTATGATCACTTTAACGGGCCCTCGAATAATGAGTTCATTATCATGTTACTTCATGTTATCAATAATTGATGAATTTTAGACAGCTCTAAATGAATAATGAAAAGCATGTTTTGATCAAGGCAATGAATTAATTCCTTAAATAAAGAGAACCGTATCGTAAAGAGAACCGAAATCACTCCAAAAGTGATCAAGGACGCGGTGAAGACTGCGGTAACCGAGGAAGACCGATCTCACAACGTCATGGTTTATGGTTTGAAGGAGCTAGACGGACATGACTCTATTCAGAAGGACCTTCTGCAACTTGCTGATATGGTACAGGAGATCGGGGTGGAATGAAAGTTAGCTGTGTGAGGCTTGGTGTTTCTAAGGAGGGGAGTGTACGGCCTCTGCGACTGCGGTTTGGTCGGAAGGACGACGTGCTCGATGTCTTGTCAAGTGCCAGGGAACTGAAGAACAGCCAGAAATACTCTTCTGTGTTCATGGGTCCTGATCGGATCATTGAGGAACGTTAAGCTCAGAGACTTCTTGTGGAGGAGCTGAAGAAGAAACGCCAGGAAAAGCCAGACCGAGTATTCTTCATCAAACAGGGTGCTGTTTGCTCCAAAGCAAGACCCACTGTTGAGGAAGAGGACTAAGACTTTTTTTAAAGTTTTTAGTGGGTGTTATATTTTGTACTGATTTTGAGATTTGTGAAATTGTGGGTTTTTCCTTATTTTCAGCTACAATGATCTTTATCGAACGTTAATGGCATTTTGATGGAAGAGTTTTATCCCCCCCCCCCCGCCTTTGTCTTACAAATGTTTGCACGCACTCGCAGGACTTGATTGTCCTCGCATCATTATAAGGCAAGGCCTATATAGCTGTTGTTATTAGTCTGCTGTAATTATTGTATATTTTACTCAATCCGCCCATAAAAGAGGCAATCCCCTACGGAGTCTTTCAAAAAAAATATAAGATAGCTGCACTTTCAATACTTGTCGTCATAATTAATCTCATATTTGATTGCATCAAGTAGTTGTTGTAACCTGACTACACTCTGTCTCTTCACAAGCTGCACCATCTCCAGAGCCGTCATCGGTCACTACGCACAGATTAGAAGCGAGCGTTGAAGATACGGCCAAGAGCAGGACCAAACCTGGAGTTACAACTGAAAAGCGAGCCATGATTCCTTCCTGGGTGGAAGGTAGTTATGGGCATGTTGTTTATGTTGTGTTGGGATCTGCTCACTGCGCACATTGAAAATCACAGAATTTGCAAATTGCACAATTGAATTGCCACCGCCATCGTTTTATTTTGGCAGTTGTAGGATGAATTCAGTTATAAAATGATGCAAACTTTAAGGCACCTGCATCGTTCCGCGTCGATCGAATGAACTGATCAAATGAAAGCGCACACTCGCTTGCGCTTGCTTTTTGGCGCGGACGTTATCGTAAAAGTGTATTGTGTGCGTTTTTCATTTGATCAGTCCATTTGATCGACGCAGAACGATGAAACCACCTAATATGATGAAAGGGGAAAGAAAACATAAAAATATGAAATCTGGAAACTCAAAAATTCAAAATTTGTGGAGTGTCCAAACTTAACACTCGAAAGGAAACGAGTCTTTGTGAAATGGGGTTTGCACAATGGAATGGGATCTATATTTTGCGAAATGCGTGAGGGCTCACGCTGATCACGCGGAAGCTCCAACTGAGCCACGTGAGTTGAACCTCAAACCACAAAACGATTCCATCACCTATCTGCTTATAATTCCTCATGTCAGTTGTCATTGGTTAAACTTAACAACACTACTAATTACAATCAAATTTGAGGCAATGGGGGCCTCAAATATGATTGTAGCACTGATGATGTTCTGAAAGTACTTTGCTATTTTACAATCAGCTCGTGTGTCTCATTAAAGTGTTGTGAAACCTGGCAATTGACAGTGACAAAGTGTTAAACAGTAAACACGTGATATATTAACCCTCCATTAGGGTGATTGGACACATCACTGGTGTTGTGACTAGAAACCTGTGACCGCAGAAGAAGAAGAAGAAGGGTGATTGGATTTCACTATTACTGGGAGACGAAGACCGCGCGCACCATTTCATAATTCATATCCTCATGAAGACGATGGTATAATTCTACAGAAGTATGGAATAATCGCTGCTCGGCGGCACCATTTACCACATTGTGGAGCAGCTTCTGGGGTACGTTAAATAAACCGGCAAAGTGAAAGTAATAGCTGTAGAACCGCGACTGAGTAGGACCTCACCTTCTTATTCTTGTTGTAAAGCGTGCCCTGGCACGTGACATGCGAGTCTTCCTAACTTAGGATCCTGGATCAGGCGTTGTTCTGTTGATATTTCATGATTTGCAAAGTGGCGGGTTGCGCGGGAATAATTGGTTAGGGGTCCGGGAATGATTGGTGTGATGGTGAGAGGGCTGGTAATAATTGGTGTGATGGTGAGGGGCTGGTAATAATTGATGTGATGGTGAGAGGGCTGGTAATAATTGGTGTGATGGTGAGAGGGCTGGTAATAGTGGGTGTGATGGTGAGGGGCTGGTAATAATTGGTGTGATGGTTAGGGGGCTGGTAATGGTGGTGTGATGGTGAGAGGGCTGGTAATAATTGGTGTGATGGTGAGAGGGCTGGTATTAATTGGTGTGATGGTTAGGGGCTGGTAATAATTGGTGTGATGGTGAGGGGCTGGTAATAATTGGTGTGATGGTTAGGGGGCTGGTAATAATTGGTGTGATGGTGAGAGGGCTGGTAATAATTGGTGTGATGGTGAGAGGGCTGGTAATAATTGGTGTGATGGTGAGAGGGCTGGTAATAATTGGTGTGATGGTTAGGGGCTGGTAATAATTGGTGTGATGGTGAGAGGGCTGGTAATAATTGGTGTGACGATGAAGGGGCTGTTAATAATTGGTGTGATGGTTAGGGGCTGTTAATAATTGGTGTGATGGTGAGGGCTGTTAATAATTGGTGTGATGGTGAGGGGCTGGTAATGGTGGTGTGATAGTTAGGGGCTGGTAATAATTGGTGTGATGGTGAGAGGGCTGGAAATAATTGGTGTGATGGTGAGGGCTGGTAATAATTGTTGTGATGGTGAGGGCTGGTAATAATTGGTGTGATGGGCTGGGAATAATTGGTGTGATGGTGAGAGGGCCGGTAATAGTGGTGTGATGGTGAGAAGGCTGGAAATAATTGATGTGATGGCGAGGGCTGGTAATAATTGGTGCGACGATGAAGGGGCTGTTAATAATTGTTGTGATGGTGAGGGCTGGTAATAATTGGTTTGATGGTTAGGGGCTGGTAATAATTGGTGTGATGGTGAGAGGGCTGGGAATAATTGGTGTGATGGTGAGGGCTGGTAATTTTTTTTTTTTTTTTTTTTTCGGGCAATATTCACTGACCACCCCCCTCCCCTTGCAGGGGGGTGATGGCAGCTCTCCAGCACGGAGAGCTCGACTGGAACCCACCTGGCTGCACTCGAGCCCCTGCCACCGGGCACCAGGTGATGATACCTGACGGGTACCAATTGAGCGGGGGGCCCTCCGAAGATTGACTACCTTGATCCCTTGGTAAGTGTGGCTTACGAGCCTGTCCCTCTAACTCTGGGTGCTAAATCACCAGGTTAGGTCGTGCAGGAACTATCTGTGATACTGTTTATTGAATGTTTTGTATTCCTTGTTATAATAGTGGGATTATAGCAGTTTTCGGGAGATAATTTGATTCGTGATTTATTTTGATGTTTGTGATAGTATTGGTGAGCCGTTATCGGTGGTTACTGGTTCCGCTAGCTGCATATCATTTAGTATCTGTGTAAGTGGTATATATGATTGGTTACTTTTGGCAGTGAAAGTTATTTATCGTCGGAGATAAAGAGATCGTTGAGCAAGTATTGTGGCGATACTCAGGAAACAATGCACACAACTAGGTAGAAGACTGCAACAGTGCTTTCTACTCCAGAGATTGTAATGCCTGCCCTGTGGGTTGCTAAGAACAAAGATATAACCCCATAAGGAGGCCATAATGGCATCATGACGGTCATCATGAAGACATCATGGCAGGATGGGGAGATCAGAGTTTCCTGAGATCTTAAAATGACTCTAGGGATGAAGAATCTTTAGAGAATGACCGTCTGGTCCTAATTCTGCTGTCATCCTAAAGTTCTATTATAGAGTCAGGAGTGTGATGTGAGATCTTAAACAAATTTATTAAAAGCAGTACTCATCAATAAAAAAAAGTCAATCATAGCCTTCATTGCCCATGTGTTAGACGACGATATGGTAGTCAACCGAACTTATGAGATACCCTCAACAGAACATTGAAGTGGCCCAAAAAGCAGAGAATATATGCTTATGTATCTTTTTTTTAAATGTCGACTTTGTTGTTTTTGATACCACCCTAAAGGATATCCGAAAAAGTGCAGACAAAGTATACTCTAACAAAATGCGTGATTGCATATAGAGTGGTAACGATGTGGTAGTCTTACTTACTGCGTATTCAAGCTTAAGTAGGGTGTTAAGGGTTAAGTTCCACTGTAATGGCAGTATACCTCCTTGCAGGCATCCCTTGTATATTTTTTCGATATTGAGCGTTCTCAGTACAGTATTATCACTTTCATATACGTTGCTATTTTCTTGTTCTCTTATCGCAACGCTTATCAGTTAAGATTTGTAACTGCTGCATCGTGCAACCTTGTGTAACATTGAAATGCGTACAAAGTACATCGCAGTCGGACCCTGTGGAGTTTGAGGAACTGAAGAAGAGCAGTGTGATTCACATCCAGGAGACGCTGCAGGAGCTCGGTGTGGAGAGGACGGGGAACTCAGCCCCTTCAAGATTGGCAAGCTGAAGAAAGACAGATTGTCCGAGTTATTATGATACACTCTGTATGCTGAATGACCTGACGTGTAGTGTTGTGGACAGCTCGTACACCCCGTGGTGTGACTGCAGAGCTTCTGGAGGCTCAGAAGAAGATCATCTCGCTCCAGTCAGAGCTGCTGGAGTGTAAGCAGGAGAAGTTGGACTCAGTCAAGACTGTTGTACAGTCATCAGTGTGCGAGACCGTGAAAGAAGAGATTAAATCATTCAGTGCAGTTGTCCAGAGTGGTACAGGAGGCTCACAGAAGCCATTGAGCCAGTCGATGCTGAAAGAAAGTCGTCCAGGACGTTGTAAAGACTGAATCGCAGCAAGAATGTCATGATTTTCGGTCTGAGTGACGAGGCAAATGAGGACACTAGTGCTAAGGTCGGCGAGCTGTTTGATGCGTTGGGGGAGAGACCACGAATCGACGTCTGCAGAGTGGGGAAACATGTTCCCGGTGCCTCACCGAGGCCGGTGAAGGTAGTGACAACGTCCTCCACCGTAGCAGATCAGCTGATGCAGACGGGGAGGGGACTCAGTCATCTGGAGAAGTACAAGAGGGTGTACGTGAATCCGGACCATTCACCGGAGCAGAGGGAGCAGCGAAGACAGCTGGTGAAGGAGGTCAAGCGGTTAACAGACGTGGATAATCCAAGCGTCATTTCATCAGAAATGGGAAGGTGTGCAGTGTTGCCCGGATTGCAACTTGACAGCGGCGCGTATGGGTGATTTGATGTGTTTGATCTTGTTTGAATCTTAGACTTAGACATGTGTTTTGAGTGGACAGCTGGAGTATTTTGGTGTTCAAGTGGGCGTTTTCCCAACCATTTCAACCCTTCCTTGTGTTTTTAAGCAGCGCCTCCACACTTGTGAATAGACTCCTTGATTGGCGTGCAGCACCCAACTTTAGGGTCGTTTTTAATGATTATTTACTGTATATTATATTTTATTTAGAAGCCCTCTGCGGTACCCTTCATGGGTTTTTCAAACAAACAAATGTAATTCTAATATAATGAATCGATCTTGTAGCATTTCTCTGATCCAGTCTGCTATGAGAGATGGAATTTTTGCTTTCTTCAGTGCGTCGTGAATCGAGCTGTATTTTATGTTATCAAAGGCTCCTTCTACGTCTATGTCTGACGATTTATAGAATTGCTGATGAAAGCAGGAATTAGTTCACTGTTTTGTTAATAAAGCTCTGCTCCTCACTGCTCACTTTATTAGGATGAAGTATCCGATAAAATGGAGGAAAGAGATTAAGCGTATCTCATAGACCAAAGAAGTCAGAAGGATGTCGTGGCGTACGCGGGATTATGTGTTTTGATTATCATTATTTAGAGACACCGAACAATAAGGGTAAATAAGAAATGGCTGCTTATCTCTCCCATATGGTTAGAGGTGTCCTGGGTCGGTTCTAACCGGTTCTGGTAAGTGGTAGTTACTTGTGTAACGTGTTATCCCAAACGGTATGCTTTTTACCGCGCATTGGTGCACGTAAAAACTATACTGAAACTATATTTTTCCTTGTAGAAATGTAGATCCCTTGCTGTACGGCATGTTAAACAAGGAATCGAAACTGAGGGGCTCCGTACAGGACATTACTATTGCGGTGTATGTGAATATACAGAAAAAGATTTAGATTGATTCCGTAGTCCGGTGAGCTGCACTTGATGGTCGGTTCTTCCGCCTCGTCTCTCACATAAAGACTAGCTTGTTAAACATCAAATTGGAAATTAATTAGTACTGTGTGAGCATTAATTGTCAAACTCAAGGAAACACTTCCATTAAACAAGAGATATAAAACCAACTTATGTCGTAGTAATAATGGGTGTCTATGTACCTAACCATGGTGAACTCAGTGTAGATCCTTGCTGTACAGAGGAATCGAAACTGAGGGGCTTCTATACAGGACATTACTAATACCACTGCGGTGTATGTGATTATACAGAAAAGATTTAGATTCCGTATGTCGGAGGTACTTTTTGGATGGCGCAAAATGCGTGATGTTTGGCTATCGTGGCAGGTCGCTAATTGACCTCGAGCAGTTAGCATAATAGCTATTCGCTCTTGATTTGAGACAGTCCCGGATGTTGTCCAGGATGTCTTCTAGCTGAGATTCTAGCACTACTAAATCTTAGCCTGTGCAAGGGTAGAATCTCCAAGACCCTGAAGGAGACAACGGACTAAACTTAGCCACCCCTGGGCGAGGCCCAGGGGTGCACGGTGGGGACCCCTTGTAGGTTAAAGGAGGGACTGGAAAACAGTACCCTCCAAGTCCGCCGACTTCCGGGCATGCCCTTCCGTCTATTATCCCGGCTAAAAAATAGCCCTGAGACGCCTCCAAAATCTCAGCACCAGGGGCTGGTAATAATTGGCGTGATGGTGAGGGGCTGGTAATAATTGGTGTGATGTAATGGTTAGGGGGCTGGTAATAATTGGTGTGATGGTGAGAGGGCTGGGAATAATTGGTGTGATGGTGAGGGGCTGGTAATAATTGGTGTGATGGTGAGGGGCTGGTAATAATTGGTGTGATTTAATGGTTAGGGGGCTGGTAATAATTGGTGTGATGTAATGGTTAGGGTGCTGGTAATAATTGGTGTGATGGTGAGAGGGCTGGTAATAATTGGTGTGATGGTGAGGGGCTGGTAATACTTGGTGTGATGGTGAGGGGCTGGTAATAATTGCTGTGGTTCTATCGTAGAAAGAGACATTCTGAGAGTTGATGACTACGGTAAATGATGTTCATACTATCACTTGAATTTTATCACTCCTCTTATTTTCATTCATATCATAAAATCATGTTTGTTTGTTTAAGACCCGCGGTGGGGTACCCATAAGGGATTTGAAACAGAATATAATTAGTACGATAATAAAAACATAATAATACCACAATCACATAGAGATGACAATCAAGGCACGTGTTCTTAGTACATTGTGGCTTCATTGCCACTGTTCCCATCTTCGCACAGAGAAACCAGCTGTCAAAACAGCAAACATAAAACGTTAAGGCACTCATGACTGGTTCATGTACTCAGGATATGAGTTGGGCGGAGGATGTTCCGATAGTTCTTTCCAGCGCGATGCAGTGCGTAGAACGGAATTAGTTTGTAGCCCTGCTTTTGATATCTGAGATCGTGGCACAGTCCGAGGAGTGGAAGTAGTTTGAGGGGTGGCTAACGAGGTGGTAGTCTGCAGGAAAACTGACGAGTAGTGGCTGATGATGTCGCGAGAGGAGGGGTATCTGATAGGGTCGTGGTAGGAGGGGAAGATATCTGACGGGTTGACACGGGCACTGACTCCTTCGCTCTGCTGTACACAACTCCGTTACTGATGTAGTGGTAATTTACCGGGGGGGGATCAGGGACTAAGTGCAAGACACGAGGCCGGGGTGGGTGGTGTTTGGCCCTTGGCAAAATCACTTAGTCCACTGTACTAACTGAGGTGGTCACCTTATGGGAAAATCATAATCACTTAGTCCAAATGGCATATTTTTCCATATTTGGGCACTTTTTTGCCAGATGACGTCATAATTTTGGGGTGGGTCCCCACAAATTGTATTAAATTTCAGTTAGTACACGGGACAAACTGCTCATTTTGGGGTGGGTCCCTACAAAACATGACAAATTTCAGTTAGTACATGGGACAATCTGCAGCGTTTTATGCTCATTTAAGGGTGGGTACCTTCAAATAGTGACAAACATCAGTTAGTACTAGGGACAATCTGCCGCTTGGATCGGTTTTTATGCTAATTTTGGGGTGGGTCACTACAAATGGTGCCAAATATCACTTAGTTCATGGGATTATCTGAAGGGGTGGTGGGTGGTATTTCAAAATTGGGCAAAAAATCACTTAGTACCCCTCGTGTCTTGCACTTAATCCATGATCCCCCCCCGAATTTACTGGATCATTGGCGTTCTTTATTAACTGCGTTTTATCTCTCGAACCTGAAAGACATAGCTTGATAAATATGAACGTATAGAGAGTGGCGTATTTTCGTGAAATGATTCTGTTAGGGATAAGGCAACATTGAGTGTCAACTTTGAGCTACCATAACAACAGCATGTTTGTTGTCTTGATTACTGTGAGTTATTGGGACAACAGTTTCCTTTCGGTTCAACAGTGTTGGTTAACATAAACATTAAACATATAGTTTGTTAGTACGATGACTACCGTTCTTTTATAATGACCATGACCACAATGTCTCGACATGACAACTGTCTCGACATGACAACTGTCTCGACATGAAAACAATGTCTCGTCATGACAACAATGCCTCACTATGACAACCGTGTCTCCCATGACAACATTGTCTCTCCATGACAACATTGTCTCGCCATGACAATATTGCCTGTCATAATTTCAATAGCCACAACAATAAACGCAACTGACACATCTCTGATTATTGTCTAGTTATTGATTACATCTGTACAGTTGTTTATTACTCACAGGGGTGTGGAGCAGTTCGAATTGCAATTTGCGCGGCTCAAGTTTGCGCGGCGTGCAGACGTGTGATTTAGACCTGTTCTAGACAGGAGCTCCAAGGAGCTATTGCTCGAACAATTGTTCGGGCAAGCGTTACTTTCTAGACAGGATGACCCTTCACGCTTACCCGAGCAATCATTGGATTCGAAAATCTTTCTAGACAGGGTTGCTCGAGCTATAGCTCCTATCAGAGCATCTCTTATATCACGTGCATAAGGAAGGTATAATGTTACAATAAAAACAGATATTGCGTCACTGCAACAGCTATGAATCAGCTTCCTATTTCTCGTTCTGTCATGATACGATCCGTGACACGGTCACGTGTATCAGTGAGCTATTGCCCGGGTAAGAGTGCTTTCTAGACAGGAATGATTGCCGAGCTATTGCTCGAGCAATTGCCAGGTAATACCTCAACTATTACCCGAGCTATTGCTCGAGCAATAGCTCGGGCAAGCAAAAACCCCATTCTAAACAGGCTTGCTCGAGCAATTGCTCGAGCAATAGCTCCTCAAAATTCCCTGTCTAGAACGGGTCTAATATGTGTGTACGCCGTGCAAACTTGGGCCGCGCATACAAAACACGTGCAAAGTGCAGACTACAGTTCGAACTGCCACCGTAAAACCAGCATTAATAATCGCTGTTTTCAGTGCAGGGATTCTCGGTCATGGTGCTGTCCGATGGCTCGTGGCCCTACTCCCGACCCACGTCAGAGTTCAACATCGCCCCCGAACTCCGTAACATCCACGATCTCTTCTCGCAGTTCTACGACAAACAGCACAGCGGGAGGAAACTCAGCTGGCTTCACCACCAGAGCAAAGGTACCGTGCAGCTACATAGATAGGTACATGGGTACATTGGTCATAGATACATGGCCCATGTCAGTACAGTAGATTGATACATCTGTAGCTCTCAAATCAAACAGGTACTAAAATCAAGAAATCTTGAGTGATATTTTTAGAATTTCAAATCAAACAGTTAAGAGTACAAATAGTCAACGTGATTCCTCCTCCCCCGTAGGGGGAGGAGGGGGGGCGAAATCTTTGAGGATAGTTTGCAGGCTCGTTTGCAGGCTCGTTTGCAGTGTGGTTTACGGGGCCGTAAACGAGGCTGCAAACGAGTGGGAGAGGCTAGATATTTTCTTTTCATTGTTTATTTGCAGCGATTTATATATCGCTAGTAAAATATATACTTGAGCTACTGGTGAAAAGTTGAAGTATAAAGTCATTAACAAGAGATTATCTTGTGTTTGAACGGTGTGAATATATCATTGTGAGCACTTGAATTTGATGTCAGTAAATAATTGCCCCATGTGACAGAACACGTGATTTCATAAAAAATAACGTGATGCATTTGCCTCTCAATAGAACGTAGTCAGCAGCTGTAGCACATATGTCTAGCACGACTCTGACCCCGTAATTACTCCATGTGACAGAACACGTGATTTCATTCATAACATACAAATATTGATATATGAGCTGAAACGTTGGAATTAATTCATAGGACGAATGAAACCGGCAAAAGAACTGAACTCAATTCAATGATGCGATGAAATCATGGAGTTTAGGTAAACCACATCGCATTCACTCATCTCGTCACAGACAAGCCACTTTTTTCAAACTCTCGCGATAAACGTTTTGAACTTGCTCCTATAAGGTATCCAGGAATCAACTCACCATGGCAATGGTTGACATGAGGCAGTGGACAGACGCCACTTTAGCTGGAGGCAGTGTCTCCAGAGCAGCTGTTACTTTGTCCTTGAAAGGGGTTATGACCTCTGCAGGTTCGCCCTCTTCAGCTCTTGCTGGTAGTCGGATGCCTGCTGTCTGTCTGAGAATGAAGTCCACAGTGGGCAGTGTGAGGAGAGCGCGGTAGAACGGAGAACCATCTCTCAACAGACACCCCAGACGGTAAGACGACAGAGTTTTTATCTGAAATGGAGAAATTACATTGAACCGGGCAGTGGTGGGTTTAACACAGGAGAGGCGTGGAATTAATCTGCGCGCGATACAATGCACGGACGACTTGTGATACTGATCACGTATTGTTTCATGAATCGATATACAAGAAATGCTTAATGGGAGGGAAATTTAACCACTCACCAAGATTAGAGAAAACGAGCGTAACTTTTAATTATAACTTTAAAAACGACAATACGAAATAGCGCCCCTTTTCCCACAAAAACTGAAATGATTGACTCAATATGGGGTTTTTGGTCGAGTGAGGTTCCTCACCCTTTTTAGATGCTTCTTTGGGGGAAAACCCCTGAAAAAACTGAAAATGTTTAAGGGGGTGATACTGATTTGGGCGGAGCTGGGGGTTTTCAACTTCATCGTTTTTTCCGGGGGATTTTAATTCTTCCCTTTATCGCCCCGACCATTTTTTCTCTGACTCCTGCCCCCATCTCCCGGGTTGTGAGCCCCTGAAACGAAAGGGTTCAAAATTCAAAAAAGATCGAACAAGACGAGCAAAATGAAAATAAACGGAAATTTTTCCCCCCTTTGCTTTAAAAACCAAACCGTCCCCCTAATTGGGTTTTTCCTTCAAAAAATTTTTGATAATATTTTTAAAATTTCCCTTTCCCAAACCTGGTTCCACTAATATTCGATCCGGGGGGTTTTACCAACGGACAATGAAAAGCTGTTGTCTGAAACACAATGTTTTGGGTGTTCATCCTTTGGGGCCCCCGAGTCTCGGGCTTTCATGGAACCTTATTTTTTTGGGTTTGCAGGGGAAAGGTGGCATTTTACCCCCGTAAATCAAATGGGGTTGAGGGGCGGTTTGCGATTCGGGGTATTTTACGAGGAACACCCGCAGTAGTCTTTGAAGGGGTCCCCGGACTCAATTCAAGCGAGAAATAAACAAGTTGGGCCTGAAAAAAGAAATCTTCCAAAAAGGGCATAAAAACCAAATCAGATTAAATTGGGGTCATTACTTTGTCATGATCAGCTTTTTGTTTGATCTGTCAAAAATGACAAAAACGAAGAACTTTTTCAACGCATTTAATTTGCAAGTCAAAAAAAACCCTAAAGTAAAAATTAGATATAGGTAGGTTTTGGTTTAATTTTTCCCCAAATTTTAGATTCTGGTTTTGGAAAAACCAGGTGGGGTTTTCGGATTTTAGCGTTTTTTCAATTCCTCCCGGAAGATTTGCGTTCAACCACCAAAAAGGCAGTCTTCTCATCTAGCCAAAAAATTTTTCCCAACTTTGTTGTAACCTTGTTTAATAAAAAAAAGGAAATTTTATTTGCGCCCCAAGTAAATTTGAAAAAAAGGGGCCCAGGGTTTTAATTGGAAGGAAAAACCAGGCTTATGAACCCCCGGTAATCTTTGGGACCATGTTTTTTAATTTTCCCCACAAAATCTTCTTAATCTAAAACTCTTTTTAAAAAAAGAGGCCTGTTATTGCTTTTTTGGATCTCTTTTTAAATTAAATTTTTTTGTCCAATTTTTTGCCCCTTTTAAAATTTTTCGGGGAGCTCGTACGTATGGATATATGCGCGCGTTGTTTTCGCGTCACGCTCCATGGCAGCACTTTACGTAAGTGGGAAAAGTGCGCATGCAGATTAATTGCGCGCGCGTTCATTTCTGTTTAATGCTGTTTCAATTTCGGTGCTCCATAACTTTTGATATGATTGGAAGTTTTTGATGCGTTAAAAAGTATTTAGTTGATTTGAATGGTGGGGTCTGAAATTTGCGAACGAGGTGCTGCGAAGTAAGGCCGAGTGAGCTGTGTATTTGCAGGCCCAGTCTTACTTATAATTATTGGATTCCAATCAAGGTGTTGCACTGTGACTATTCTACTCGGTGTTCGTTGATTGGATTCCAATCAAGGCCTACTGACTATATTCTAATCGGTGTTCGTTGATTGGATTCAAATCAAGGCACAGTGACTGTATTCTACTCGGTGTTCGTTGATTGGATTCCAATCAAGGCACAGTGACTGTATTCTACTCGGTGTTCGTTGATTGGATTCCAATCAAGGCACAGTGACTGTATTCTACTCGGTGTTTGTTGATTGGATTCCAATCAAGGGTGCAGTATTCTGTATTCGGTACTCGGTGTTCGTTGATTGGATTCCAATCAAGGTGCTGTGACTGTATTCTACTCGGTGTTCGTTGATTGGATTCCAATCAAGGCACAGTGACTGTATTCTACTCGGTGTTCGTTGATTGGATTCCAATCAAGGCATATTGACTGTATCCTACTTCGTGTTCGTTGATTGGAATCCAATCAAGGCACAGTGACTGTATTCTACTCGGTGTTCGTTGATTGGATTCCAATCAAGGCACAGTGACTGTATTCTACTCGGTGTTCGTTGATTGGATTCCAATCAAGGCACAGTGACTGTATTCTACTCGGTGTTCGTTGATTGGATTCCAATCAAGGTGCGGTGACTGTATTCTACTTGGTTATCCTTGATTGGATTCCAATCAAGGCACATTTACTGTATCATATTCGGCGTTGGTTGATTGGATTCCAATCAAGGCACAGTGACTGTATTCTACTCGGTGTTCGTTGATTGGATTCCAATCAAGGCACAGTGACTGTATTCTACTCGGTGTTCGTTGATTGGATTCCAATCAAGGCACAGTGACTGTGTTCTACTCGGTGTTCGTTGATTGGATTCCAATCAAGGCACAGTGACTGTATTCTACTCGGTGTTCGTTGATTGGATTCCAATCAAGGCACAGTGACTGTATTCTATCGGTGTTCGTTGATTGGATTCACAATGACTGTGACTGTTTTCTACGGTGTTCGTTGATTGGATTCCAATCAAGGCACAGTGACTGTATTCTACTCGGTGTTCGTTGATTGGATTCCAATCAAGGCAGAGTGACTGTATTCTACTCGGTGTTCCTTGATTGGATTCCAATCAAGGTGTTGACTTACTCGGTGTTGTTCATTCCAATCAAGTGACAGATTGGATTCCAATCAAGGCACAGTGACTGTATTCTACTCGGTGTTCGTTGATTGGATTCCAATCAAGGCACAGTGACTGTATCCTACTCGGTGTTCGTTGATTGGATTCCAATCAAGGCACAGTGACTGTATTCTACTCGGTGTTCGTTGATTGGATTCCAATCAAGGCACAGTGACTGTATTCTACTCGGTGTTCGTTGATTGGATTCCAATCAAACAGTGGCTGTATTATTCTACTGTCAATTGATTCTACTCGGTGTTCGTTGATTGGATTCCAATCAAGGCACAGTGACTGTATTCTACTCGGTGTTCGTTGATTGGATTCCAATCAAGGCACAGTGACTGTATTCTACTCGGTGTTCGTTGATTGGATTCCAATCAAGGTGCAGTGACTGTATTCTACTCGGTGTTCGTTGATTGGATTCCAATCAAGGTACAGTGACAGTTTTCTACTCTGGGTTCGTTGATTGGATTCCAATCAAAGGCACATTGACTGTATTCTACTCGGTGTTCGTTGATTGGATTCCAATCAAGGCACAGTGACTGTATTCTACTCGGTGTTCGTTGATTGGATTCCAATCAAGGCACAGTGACTGTATTCTACTCGGTGTTCGTTGATTGGATTCCAATCAAGGCACAGTGACTGTATTCTACTCGGTGTTCGTTGATTGGATTCCAATCAAGGCACAGTGACTGTATTCTACTCGGTGTTCGTTGATTGGATTCCAATCAAGGCACAGTGACAGTACTCGGTGTTCGTTGTATTCTACTCGGTGTTCGTTGATTGGATTTCAATCAAGGTGTTGTATTTGTATTTCTCGGTGTTCGTTGATTGGATTCCAATCAAGTCTTGTGACTGTATTCGTTGTGTTCGTTGATTGGATTCCAATCAAGGCACAGTGACTGTATTCTACTCGGTGTTCGTTGATTGGATTCCAATCAAGGCAGTGACTGTATTCTACTCGGTGTTCGTTGATTGGATTCCAATCAAGGCACAGTGACTGTATTCTACTCGGTGTTCGTTGATTGGATTCCAATCAAGGCACAGTGACTGTATTCTACTCGGTGTTCGTTGATTGGATTCCAATCAAGGCACAGTGACTGTATTCTACTCGGTGTTCGTTGATTGGATTCCAATCAAGGTGCTGTGGCTGTATTTTAATCGGTGTTCGTGGATTCACACAACTCGGCGTTCGTTGATTGGATTCCAATCAAGGCACAGTGACTGTATTCTACTCGGTGTTCGTTGATTGGATTCCAATCAAGGCACAGTGACTGTATTCTACTCGGTGTTCGTTGATTGGATTCCAATCAAGGCACAGTTACTGTATTCTACTCGGTGTTCGTTGGATTCCAATCAAGGCACAGTGACTGTATTCTACTCGGTGTTCGTTGATTGGATTCCAATCAAGGCACAGTGACTGTATTCTACTCGGTGTTCGTTGATTGGATTCCAATCAAGGCACAGTGACTGTATTCTACTCGGTGTTCGTTGATTGGATTCCAATCAAGGCACAGTGACTGTATCCTACTCTGGTGTTCGTTGATTGGATTCCAATCAAGGCACAGTGACTGTATTCTACTCGGTGTTCGTTGATTGGATTCCAATCAAGGCACATTGACTGTATTCTACTCGGTGTTCGTTGATTGGATTTCAATCAGGTTATTGTTCTTATTTACTCGGTGTTGATTGGATTCCAATCAAGGCACAGTGACTGTATTCTACTCGGTGTTCGTTGATTGGATTCCAATCAAGGCGACATGGCACTGTGACTGTATTCTACTCGATGTTCGTTGATTGGATTCAATCAAGGCACAGTGACTGTATTCTACTCGGTGTTCGTTGATTGGATTCCAATCAAGGCACAGTGACTGTATTCTACTCGGTGTTCGTTGATTGGATTCCAATCAAGGCACAGTGACTGTATTCTACTCGGTGTTCGTTGATTGGATTCCAATCAAGGCACAGTGACTGTATTCTACTCGGTGTTCGTTGATTGGATTCCATCAGGCACAGTGACTGTATTCTACTCGGTGTTCGTTGATTGAACTCAATCAAGGCACAGTGACTGTATTCTACTCGGTGCCTGTTGATTGGATTCCAAATCAAGGCACATGACTGTATCCTACTCGGTGTTCGCTGATTGGATTCCAATCAAGGCAGTGACTGTATTCTACTGGTGTTCGTTGATTGGATTCCAATCAAGCAGTGACTGTATTCTACTGGTGTTCGTTGATTGATTCCAATCAAGGCACATTGACTGTATCCTACTGGCTGTTGATTGATTCCAATCAAGGCACAGTGACTGTATTCTACTGGTGTTCGTTGATTCCAATCAAGGCACAGTGACTGGCCTCGGTGTCCTTGATTCCAATCAAGGCACAGTGACTGTATTTTAATCGGTGTTCGTGGATTCACACAACTCGACGTTCGTTGATTGGATTCCAATCAAGGCACAGTGACTGTATTCTACTCGGTGTTCGTTGATTGGATTCCAATCAAGGCACATCGACTATATCCTACTCAGTGTTCGTTGATGGGATTCCAATCAAGGCACAGAAACTGTATTCTACTCGGTGTTCGTTGATTGGATTCCAATCAAGGCACAGTGACTGTTTTCTACTCGGTGTTCGTTGATTGGATTCCAATCAAGGCACATTGACTGTATCCATTCCTATATTGGTGTCTTCTTGATTGATTCCAATCAAGGCATAATGACTGTATCTACTGTGTTGTTGATTGATTCCAATCAAGGCACAGTGACTGTATTCTACTCGGTGTTCGCCTGATTAGATATCCAATAGCTTTAGACCCCTACTTTGTCATTGGAATCGGACTGCCTTCCCAGTTTGTTACTCCTGGTTACATGGCCTCAATCGCGTGCGTGTGCACTTTGTCCGAGAGAAGCAAACGTTCTGCTTTGCATCAGGATAGAGGAGTCACAAGGCGTGAGGGAAGGCCGGGTGACGAGGGGGTAATCGGGTAGCAGTATGGAGACTAGATCAAAATGTCCATATCGTTACTAGACCTGGAGCTATTCACACAGAGCATTGGAAACCGGAGCACTAAAACCCTGAGCTTACCGATGAAACAATAGTTAAGTCATAACTAATTAACACCCTGAACCACCAACCTGTTTTGTTTATTACAATCAACGAACATTGAGTAGGGTACTGTTACAATGCCTTGATTGGAATCCAATCAACGAACACTGAGTACAATACAGTCACTTGGACTTGATTGGAATCCAATCAACGAACACCGAGTAGCATACAGCAGCTGTGCATTGATTGGAATCCAATCAACGAACACCGAGTAGCATACTGCCACTGTGCATTGATTGGAATCCAATCAACGAACATCGAGTAGAATACTGTCACAGTGCCTTGATTGGATTCCAATCAAGGAACACAGAGTAGGATACTGTCAAATAATCACGGACATAATATGTCCGATGAGATACAGTCAATGGGCCTTGATTGGAATCCAATCAACAAACATCGATAGAATACTTTCATAAATCTTTGATTGGAATCCAATCAACGAACACCGAGTACCATACAGTCACTGGGCCTTGATTGGAATCCAATCAACAAACACCGAGTACAATACAGTCACTGTGCCTTGATTGGAATCCAATCAACGAATGAGGAATACATTCTATAAATCTTGATTGGAATCCAATCAACGAACACCGAGTACAATACAGTCACTGCACCTTGATTGGAATCCAATCAACGAACACCGAGTACAATACAGTCACAGCACCTTGATTGGAATCCAATCAACGAACACCGAGTACAATACAGTCACTGAACCTTGATTGGAATCCAATCAACGAACATCGAGTACAATACAGCCACTGAACCTTGATTGGAATCCAATCAACGAACATCGAGTAGAATACATTCATAAATCTTTGATTGGAAGCCAATCAACAAACACTGAGTACAATACAGTCACTGGGCCTTGATTGGAATCCAATCAACAAACATCGAATGGAATACATAGTCACTGGGCCTTGATTGAATCCAATCAACGAACATCGAGTGGAATACATTCATAAATCTTTGATTGGAATCCAATCAACAAACACCGAGTACAATACAGTCACTGGGCCTTGATTGGAATCCAATCAACGAACACCGAGTACAATACAGTCACTGGGCCTTGATTGGAATCCAATCAACGAACACCGAGTACAATACAGTCACAGTGCCTTGATTGGAATCCAATCAACGAACATCGAGTAGAATACAGTGACTGTGCCTTGATTGGAATCCAATCAACGAACATCGAGTGGATTGCATTCATAACTCTTTGATTGGAATCCAATCAACGAACATCGAGTACAATACAGTCACTGGGCCTTGATTGGAATCCAATCAACGAACATCGAATAGGATAGTTGTACAGTTCCTTGATTGGAATCCAATCAACGAACACCGAGTACAATACAGTCACTGGGCCTTGATTGGAAACCAATCAACGTATATCGAGTGAAATACAGTCATAACTCTTTGATTGGAATCCAACTATTTAACACCGGATAGAATACAGTTGATTGGAATCCAATCAACGAACACCGAATAGAATACAGCCGCTGTCCCGTGATTCTAATCCATTTAACGAACACCGAGTAGAATACAGCCACTGTGCCTTGATTGGAATCCAATCAACGAACATTGAGTAGGGTACTGTTACAATGCCTTGATTGGAATCCAATCAACGAACACTGAGTACAATACAATACTTGGACTTGATTGGAATCCAATCAACGAACACCGAGTAGCATACAGCAGCTGTGCATTGATTGGAATCCAATCAACGAACACCGAGTAGCATACTGCCACTGTGCATTGATTGGAATCCAATCAACGAACATCGAGTAGAATACATCACAGTGCCTGATTGGATTCCAATCATGAACACAGAGATACTGTCAATAATCACGGACAATATGTCCGATGAGATACAGTCAATGGGCCTTGATTGGAATCCAATCAACAAACATCGATAGAATACATTCATAAATCTTTGATTGGAATCCAATCAACGAACACCGAGTACAATACAGTCACTGGGCCTTGATTGGAATCCAATCAACAAACACCGAGTACAATACAGTCACTGGGCCTTGATTGGAATCCAATCAACGAACATCGAGTGGAATACATTCATAAATCTTTGATTGGAATCCAATCAACGAACACCGAGTACAATACAGTCACTGGACCTTGATTGGAATCTAATCAACGAACACCGAGTACAATACAGTCACAGGGCCTTGATTGGAATCTAATCAACGAACACCGAGTACAATACAGTCACAGGGCCTTGACTGGAATCCAATCAACGAACATCGAGTAGAATACAGCCACTGGGCCTTGATTGGAATCCAATCAACGAACATCGAGTGGAATACATTCATAACTCTTTGATTGGAATCCAATCAACAAACACCGAGTACAATACAGTCACTGGGCCTTGATTGGAATCCAATCAACGAACATCGAGTAGAATACAGTCACTGGGCCTTGATTGGAATCCAATCAACGAACATCGAGTGGAATACATTCATAAATCTTTGATTGGAATCCAATCAACAAACACCGAGTACAATACAGTCACTGGGCCTTGATTGGAATCCAATCAACGAACACCGAGTACAATACAGTCACTGGGCCTTGATTGGAATCCAATCAACGAACACCGAGTACAATACAGTCACAGTGCCTTTGACTGGAACCAACCAACGAACATCGAGTAGAATACAGTGACTGTGCCTTGATTGGAATCCAATCAACGAACACGAGTGGATTATCTATAACTCTTGATTGGAATCCAATCAACGAACACCGAGTACAATACAGTCACTGGGCCTTGATTGGAATCCAATCAACGAACATCGAATAGGATACTTGTACAGTTCCTTGATTGGAATCCAATCAACGAACACCGAGTACAATACAGTCACTGGGCCTTGATTGAAACCAATCGAATATCGAGTGAAATACAGTCATACCTCTTTGATTGAATCCAACTATTTAACACCGGATAGAATACAGTTGATTGGAATCCAATCAACGAAGACCGAATAGAATACAGCCGCTGTCCCGTGATTCTAATCCATTTAACGAACACCGAGTAGAATACAGCCACTGTGCCTTGATTGGAATCCAATCAACGAACACCGAGTACAATACAGTCACTGGACCTTGATTGGAATCCAATCAACGAACACCGAGTAGAATACAGCCACTGTGCCTTGATTGGAATCCAATCAACGAACACCGAGTAGAATACAGCCACTGTGCCTTGATTGGAATCCAATCAACGAACATCGAGTAGAATACTGTCACAGTGCCTTGATTGGAATCCAATCAAGGAACACCGAGTAGGATACTGTCAAATAATCACGGACATAATATGTCCGATGAGATACAGTCAATGGGCCTTGATTGGAATCCAATCAACAAACATCGATAGAATACATTCATAAATCTTTGATTGGAATCCAATCAACGAACACCGAGTACAATACAGTCACTGGGCCTTGATTGGAATCCAATCAACGAACATCGAGTAGAATACAGCCACTGGGCCTTGATTGGAATCCAATCAACGAACATCGAGTGGAATACATTCATAACTCTTTGATTGGAATCCAATCAACGAACACCGAGTACAACACAGTCACAGGGCCTTGATTGGAATCCAATCAACGAACATCGAGTAGAATACATTCATAAACCTTTGATTGGAATCCAATCAACGAACACCGAGTACAATACAGTCACTGGGCCTTGATTGGAATCCAATCAACGAACATCGAATAGGATACTTGCACAGTTCCTTGATTGGAATCCAATCAACGAACACCGAGTACAATACAGTCACTGGGCCTTGATTGGAATCCAATCAACGAACACCGAGTAGAATACAGCCACTGGGCCTTGATTGGAATCCAATCAACGAACACCGAGTACAATACAGTCACTGGGCCTTGATTGGAAACCAATCAACGAACATCGAATAGGATACAGCCGCTGTCCCGTGATTCTAATCCATTTAACGAACACCGTGTAGAATACAGCCACTGTGCCTTGATTGGAATCCAATCAACGAACATTGAGTAGGGTACTGTTACAATGCCTTGATTGGAATCCAATCAACGAACACCGAGTACAATACAGTCACTTGGACTTGATTGGAATCCAATCAACGAACACCGAGTAGCATACAGCAGCTGTGCATTGATTGGAATCCAATCAACGAACACCGAGTAGCATACAGCCACTGTGTATTGATTGGAATCCAATCAACGAACATCGAGTAGAATACTGTCACAGTGCCTTGATTGGATTCCAATCAAGGAACACAGAGTAGGATACTGTCAAAGTGCTTTGATTGGAATCCAATCAACGAACATCGAGTAGAATACTGTCATAGTGCATTGACTGGAAAAAAATCAACGAACACCGAGTAATACAATACAGTCACTGGGACTTGATTGGAATCCAATCAACGAGAACCAAGTAGAATACAACCACTGTGCCTTGATTGGAATCCAATCAACGAACATAGATTATAGGATACAGCCACTGTGCTTTGATTGGAATCCAATCAGCAAACATTGAGTAGAATACTGCCAGTGCCTTGATTGGAATACAAGAAACGAACACCGAGTAAACTACAGTCACTGGGCCTTGATTGGAATCCAATCAACGAGCACCAAGTAGAATACAGCCATTGTGCCTTGATTGGAATCCAATCAACGAACACCGAGTAGAATACAGCCGCTGTCCCGTGATTCTAATCCATATAACGAACACCGAGTAGAATAAAGCCACTGTGCCATGATTGGAATCCAATCAACGAACATCGAGAAGGATAAGGCCACTGTACCTTGATTGGAATCCAATCAACGAACATCGAGTAGGATACTGTCACAGTGCCTTGATTGGAATCCAATCAACGAACACCGAGTACAATACAGCCACTGGGCCTTGATTGGAATCCAATCAACGAACAACGAGTGGAATACATTCACAACTCTTTGATTGGAATCCAATCAATGAACACCGGATAGATTGCAGTTGATTGGAATCCAATCAACGAACACCGAGTAGAATACAGCCGCCGTCCCGTGATTCTAATCCAATTATTCAATTAACGAAAACCGAGTAGAATACAGCCACTGTGCCTTGATTGGAATCCAATCAACGAACATTGAGTACAATACAGTCACTTGGCCTTCATTGGAATCCAATCAACGAACATCGAGTAGAATGTAGTTGATTGGCATCCAATCAACGAACACCGAGTGAATACAACCAATGTACCTTGATTGGAATCCAATCAACGAACACCGAGTAAAATGCAGTTGATTGGAATATTATGTCCGTGATTATTATGCCCGATGAGCTAGGTGTGTGTACTCTGTACGCGCCGCGTGTGAGCTCAGAACCACACAGGCCACACTTGTTTAGCATTTCAAACTATAAGCAAGGTTATGATGGGCTTGTGTCATTTTTGCGGATATCCCTAATCATTTTGTAGGCGTCTTCAATTTCAAAGGAAAATTAATAAAATCGTTTATGTTTGATTTTAAATTTAGCTCTGATCAATTGTCAATATCAACACAAATGTTTAAAATTAACTCTGCAATCACATCAACTCCTATTAATATGAAGGGTTATTTAATATTCATTCTATATGGAGCAAATAAAAAACCATATAATCTTTTCAAAACGATGAGGCGTAATTACTATAAGGATTAATGTTTTATATGTGTGCTGAAAAATGACCGATTTTTTATGAGCTTATTCCTGGGTGGTCCCAATGATTCTCCACGACAAAAGTGGAGCATAAAATTAAATAAGTGTTACTGATTGATTTCCGTTCAATGTTCATCAACGAATTCAATTCAAATCGTCTATGTCATTATTGATGATGTCAATTTTAAATTGTATGCTCGAAATCTGGATCGGAATTGGGTATGGTCAAAGGTGATCTGACATATACTAAAACTGATAAATTACTAGGTACACAGGTCCCGTTGGCTGGTTGCCAAGAATGTATGAGGATTGAAGATGCGCTGTGTCCCGTACAGTGAAAATCTCACATCCTTAACCAGTTCCTAGTTCAAGTGTGGCCCTGCCAACAACAGCAGCTCACCAGGCCGTTTCATGTCTTGATCTCTGAGATATCATCGTCTACGATGATATAGGTGGTCGTTTGACTCTGCTGTACGACCTCACCCTGCCCTATGACGTCACTGAGATGGTCTGTGACGTCACGGGGCCGAGTGAGCTGCCCGGGAGCAGTGCCTCGTCTTGAGACACCTCCCTCGTTACTGGGAGCCTGGGGCTGGCTTTCAGACTGAGTACGTCGCCTGTAGTGGAGCGTTAATATGTTACTAAGTTTGGGTTGTAATCAGTCTTATCATGTTGAGTTGTTAGACGGATTTGTGAAAAAAACGACCAAACATAACCAAAGTTAGGCAATCCCGTGAATTGATCATCAAAACATGGTACTTTCCAAAACAGTAATATCACCACACTCACGAGTTCTCCCACTGCTGTCTGTCTTCCTCATCTGGATGGAGGTAGTTAGTGAGGCTGCCTGCTGAGTTAACCTCCTCCCATATTGCGGGGTACAGGACACTCAGCTTACTCTTGATGGACCTGCAACGAGCCTCAGTTTTACATGATATGCATTCAATACCTATATTCTCTGCCATCTAGAATTTTCTATGGTTCAGGAACAGAAGTGTTTGGACGGGTCTGCAAATGAATTAGGGCTTCGATCTAGTCGAAATCAAAGATGTTCCCCGATTACAAGGATACATAAAGTTAAATAGCTTGACATTGAAGTGATTGTGATAACCTGATTCTCCTGAATGCAGTGTCTACATCTCTCCGCATTTCCAGCAGTTGCTTGGTGTAGTATCTGAAGTTCTCGGCTGATTTCTTCAAATATCTGTCCGTAGATATGATTTGAAGTATTTGTACGACGGTTTTTCATCCACATATGGCTGTGTGTGTGATAAAATTAGGATTTCACTACTGTCAAGCAGATTTTAATGAAATTAAATGATCCCATGTTTAATCCCTACTGATCCCATCCGGTGAATCCCTACTGCTCCCGTGGTTAATCCCTAATGATCCCATGGTTAATCCCTACTCCTCCCACGGTTAATCCTTTGTGATCCCCTGGTTAATCCCTACTGATCCCACGGTTAGTCCCTACTGATCCCATGGCTAATCCCAACTGATCCTAGATGGTTAATCCTTACTGATCCCATGGTTAATCCTCACTGATCCGGCCTGGTTAATCCCTACCGATCCCCTAGACTGGTTAATCCCTACTAATCCCACAGTTAATCCCTACTGATCCCCTGGTTAATCCCTTACTGATCTTCTGGCCTTTGTGATCCCCTGGTTAATCCCTACTGATCCTTACTGTTAGTCCCTACTGATCCCATGGCTAATCCCAACTGATCCTAGATGGTTAATCCTTACTGATCCCATGGTTAATCCCTACTGATCCGGCCTGGTTAATCCCTACCGATCCCCTGGCCCTGGTTAATCCCTACTAATCCCCACAGTTATTCCCTACTTATCTCCTGGTTAATCCCAACTGATATCATAGTATCATGGTTAATCCCTACTGATCCCATGGTTAATCCCAACTGATCCCATGGTTAATCCCTACCAATCCCCTGGTTAGTCCCTACTCCTCCCATGGTTAATCCCTACTCCCATTGGTTAATCCCTACCCTCCCATGGTCAATCCTTTTGTGATCCCCTTTCCCTCTCCCTGGTTAGTCCCTACTGATTCCATGGCAGCATGGCTAATCCCAACTGATCCTAGATGGTTAATCCTTACTGATCCCATGGTTAATCCCTACTGATCCGGCCTGGTTAATCCCGATCCCTGGCCCTGGTTAGTCCCTACTAATCCCATGGTTAATCCCTACTGATCCCATTGGTTAATCCCTACTGATCCCTGGTTAATCCCATGATATCGTCAATCCCTACTGATCCCCCTGGTTAATCCCTACTGATCCCCTAATCCCTAGTCCCTGGTCACTGATTCCATGGCAGCATGGCTAATCCCAACTGATCCTAGATGGTTAATCCTTACTGATCCCATGGTTAATCCCTACTGATCCGGCCTGGTTAATCCCTACCGATCCCCTGGCCCTGGTTAATCCCTACTAATCCCACAGTTACCTAATCCCTACTGATCCCCTGGTTAATCCCTACTGATCCCCTGGTTAATCCCAACTGATATCGTGGTTAATCCCTACTGATCCCATGGTTAATCCCTACTGCCTCAATGGTTAATCCTTAGTGATCCCCCTTGTTAATCCCTTACTGATCCCATGGTAAGTCCCAACTGATCCCATGGTTAATCCCTACTCGATCCCTTGGTTAATCCCTTACTAATCCCATGGTTAATCCCTGATGAAACCATTGTTAATACCCAACTTATCAAAAAGCTAACTCCTACTGATCCCATGGTTAATCCCTACTGATCCCTGGTTAATCCCTTTGATCCCATGGTTAATCCCAGATGATCCCCTGGCGAATTCCTATTCCCTACCGACTCATGGTTAATCCTGTACTGATCCCATGGTCAATCCCTACTGATCCGGGCTGATTATTCCCACTGATCCCATGGTTAATCCCTAATGATCCCATGGTTTATCCTTACTGATCCCATGATCAATCCTACCGATCCCCCGGTTGATCCCTTACCCTCCCATGGTTAATCCCTACTAATCCCATGGCTAATCCCTAGTAATCCTATGGCTAATCCCTGATGATACCATTGTTAATCCCAACTGATCAAATAGCTAATCCCTACTGATCCTATGGTTAATCCTTACTGATCTCATGATTAATCCCTACTGATCCCATGGCTGATCCCTAAGATACCATTGTTAATCCCCAACTGATCCCATGGTTAATCCCTACTGCTCCAATGGTTATTGGTTAATCCTTAGATCCCTGGTTGATCCCTACTGATCCCATGGTAAGTCCCAACTAATGCCATGGTTAATCCCTAGTGCCGAACCCTGGTTAATCCTTACCTCCCATGGTTAATCCTAAGTGATCCCTGGTTAAACCCAACTGATCCCATGGTTAATCCCTACTAATCCCATGTGATCCCTGCAGATACCATTGTTAATCCCATACTGATCCTATGGTTAATCCTTACCGATCTCATGATTAATCCCTACTGATACCATTGCTAATCCCTACTGATCCCATGGTTAATCCCTATTGATCCCATGGTTAATCCCTAGTACTGATCCCATGGTGAATCCCACTGCTCCCATGATTAATCCTTAGTAATCCCATGGTGAATCCTTACTGCTCCCATGAATAATCCTTAGTGATCCCCTGGTTAATCCCTACTGGTCCCCTGGTTTACCCCTACTGATCCAATGGTTCATCCCTACTGATCCCCTGGTAAATCCCTACTGATCACATATATAGTCCCTACTGATCCCCTGGTTAATAATCTCTACAGATCCCATGGTTAATCCTCTACTGTCTACTGATCTCATAGTTAATCCCTACTGATAAAATTGTTAATCCCTACTGATCCCATGGTAAATCCTCTACTGATCCCATAGTTAATCCCTACTGATTCAATTGTTAATCAATCCCTACTGATCTCCTGGTTAATCCCTACTGATCCCAAGGCTAATCCCTATCGATCCCCTGATTAATCTCTACTGATCCCATGGTTAATCCCTGCTGATCCCCTGGGTAATCCCTACCGATTCCATGGTTAATATCTACTGATCCAATGGCTTATCCCTACTGATAAAATTGTTAATCCCTACTGATCTCCTGGTTAATCCCTAGTGATCCCATGGTTAATCAGTATCGATCCCCAGGTTAATCCCTACGGATCCCCAGGTTAATCCCTACTGATCCCATGGTAAATCCTTTACTGATCCCATAGTAAATCCTCACCGATTCAATTGCTAATCAATCCCTACTGATCTCCTGGTTAATCCCTACTGATCCCAAGCCCAAGGTTAATCCCCTGCTGATCCCATGGTTAATCCCCTTACTGATCCCATGGTTAATACCTACTTATCCCATGGTTAATCCTCAGTACTCACCCCATGGTGAATCCCTACTGCTGCCATTGTAATCCCTACTGATCCCCCTGGTAAATCCCCTACTGATCCCAAGGTCAATCCCTACTGATCCCATGGTTAATAATATCTGCTGAGCTCCAATGGTTAATACTTAGTGATCCCATGGTTAATCCCTGCTGATACAATGGTTCATTCCTAATGATCCCATGGTTGATCCCTAATGATCCTATGGTAAATCCCTCCTGACCCCTGCAAACCCTACTGACCCCATGGTTAAACCCTACTTTATCCTGTGGTGAATCTCAACTGGTTAATCCTATGTGATCCCCTAGTTAATCCCTACTGGTCCCATGATTAATAATCCCTACTGATCCAATGGCCATGGTTAATCCCTACAGATCCCCTGTTAAATCCCAACAGATCCCATATATAATCCCTACTGATCCTCTGGTTAATCCCTTACTGCTCCAATGGTTAATCCTAAGTGATCTCCTGGTTAATCCCTACTGATCCCATGATTTATCCATACTGACCCATGGTTAATCCCTTGATGATCCCTGGTTGATGCATATTCACTACTGATCCTGTGGTTAATCCCCTGTACTGATCCCATGGTTGATCCCTAATGATCCTATGGTAAATCCCTACTGATCCCCTGGTAAGACCCTTACTGACCCCATTGTTAATCCCTATTTATCCCATGGTTAATCCTAGTACTGATCCCATGGAATCCCAACTGCTCCCATGGTTAATCCTTAGTGATCCAGGATCCTTTGGTTATAGTTAATCCCTTACTGGCCCCACTCTGTCCCAGGGTTAATCCCTACTGACCCGATGGTTAATCCCTACTGATCCCATAGATAATTCCTACTGATCCTGTGGTTTAATCCCAACGGATTCATGGTTAAGGGATCGTTCATATTACGTAATCAGCCGAGGGGGGGAGGGGTTTTCAAATGATTACGTTTGATTATTTGAGGAGGGGGGCTTGGCTCATGATCATGCAATCAAAATATCTAAATTTTAATGAAAATTTCCAGGATTTTCACGAAAATTTAATAAAATTTTCATGAAAATTAACAAATTTTCACAAAATTTCACATTTTCAATGAAAATTTAACAAATTTTTATAAAATTTCACATTTTCATGAAAATTTTCACTTTTGTGAAATTTATTTACGGTTTTTCATAATATTTTAAAGAATTTTCATGAAAATTTAAAGGATTCCCGAATTTTTTATTTCTATATTGGGCAACATAGTCATAGTTTGTAGTTCTCCCACATAGGAGGGATGATCTACATTTGTGGAAGTCTTCCTGAATCTTTTCAGTGCCTCTTGTGTATAACTATTTGCTGCTCTGCGGTTGATCAGAGGCCTTCCCTTTCCTTTGGTTCTAGAGTTGATGCCAGAGCAAGTCTTTGCATATGCCTGCAGCTTCATAATCCATAAATCAATCTTTTGAGTTTTTGATGAAAGTGTACAAAGCTGCAGTTGTCTGTAAAATGTCTGTTGCCAGACTCTGATCTAGCACTTATAAGGGATAGTGACTCTGATCTGATCTTGGTCTCTGTCGGTTTTGGTGGCAGTTGAGCAGGACAAAGATAGGTACTGAGCTTCATTTTGTCAGTTTTGAAGGAGATTGAGGTGGGACCAAGACGTGGGTTTCCAGCTCTTTAGTGAACTGGGAGTTTTTGGTGTAGGAGAGGAGAAGGATGATGAGGCAGAGGAGAATGAATGAAATATCAATGGAAGAGAAAGGAGGAGGAGTCCATCTTGCTGTCAGAGGAGTTGTCGTACTCGTAGGCAGTGATCTTTGTAGGAAAAATAAGCTTTTGAATGTCATCTTCAGGTCCATGATGTTGATGGTTCAAGAATTGAAATTACACGATACTGTTCTAATTTTTTGATGGATGATATAGTTCTTGGTGATGCTGAAAAGTCTGAGAGGGGGGTTGGGCCATGATTACGTAATATTTTCCCAAAAGAGGGGTTTGGCCATGATTACGTTTGATTACGGAGGGGGGAGGGGGTAAAAAATGCCCAAAATTGATTACGTAATATGTGAACGGTCCCTAATCCCTACTGCTCCCTTTGGATAACTTTAGTGGTTAATCCCTACTGATCCCCTAGATAATCCCTACTGATCCCATGGTTGATCCCCCACAACCCCTGGTTAAGTTCAAATACCCCTGGGGAATCCCCTACATACTGAAATACTGCCCCTACTTGTCTACTTATAACTATTGCCCCAGTTAATCCCTTTGAACTACTGAACCTCCGGTGAATGACCATTCAGAGCCGATGTTACTGATGTTAGGAAGTAAAGCAGTAATGGGGTCAGTAAACCAACATTAGGCGTTCACAAGGGGCTGATAGGGGTCTTCCAGGACGTCAGTTAAGGGTCACTAGGGGTTCACTAACTCACTAAAGTTAGTAAGTGGTTATTAAATAAAGTTAGAGATTCACCATCCATAGGGGTCCCTGAGTCAAGGGGTTTTACGAGAGGGTCAAAAGTATCAAAATTAAGAGTGGATCACCAGTAGGCAATTGGCACAAATCAGCCGAGGTTGGTACTTAGTAGGATTTCATAGGAGATGAACATGACGTGGTCAAATGAGGGGTTATTTAGTTACTAACCCTGTATGGGGGTAAGGGAGGTCGGTTGAGTTTCACCAGTGGCTCCAGTAGGATACTTCCACAGGGATCTCGCGATGTTCCAATCGAAGGGCATGATCTTGAGGCCAAATTCCAAAGAACAGATGAAGGACAAAATAAGGAACCTTTTCTAATTTAGGGTGACATCGCTAGGCACAATTTGTATAGCCTCAGTGTGCTTTACCGAATAATACCCAGATATTGAACTTGAAAAGTGAAAAGAACTTTTGTCTGTCCGAGATAGAGTGCTCTGATCAAAAGCTTGATCGCATACCCCGTCAGATATCATGAAAAAGTAGTCTAAAAGTAGCTCATATAATCATGATTATGGTATTTTGTGTCTTGTGAATGGTTAAAAAGACCGAAAATTATCAATTTTGAAGGCCATAATCAATTGTTTTAAATCTGAATATTTCAATTTTTGAAGGCCATTTAAGGCCATTTATGTTTTCATATTTTCTAGGGCCATTTTGCGATTTTGAATATGTCGATGGCCTAAAATGGCGTTGGCCCCCCCCCTGATTATGAGGTAACGAATTGCCAATCAAATTATAGGGCAACAGGAGATGGAAAGAGCTAGTAGTGAATTAAACAATGAACATCATACATTTGGCAACGATATACCTTCAATTTGCAAACACGATAGCGGTACCACGAACAGTAGGTACCCAGTTACTGACTAGTGACTACTACTCAGTTACTGGTTTCCAAGATCTGGTAACCAGGTACCCAATGTCCTAATAACTTAACTGGAAAATAGCTCAGTTACTGGGTACCAAGAACTGGTAACCACTAACCAGGTACCCTCTAGGTGAGTACCATGTGGCATGTGCCAAGAAACCCCGAATGCAATTGCATTGACTCTCGAGGCTTGACCACACACACCACACCATCTTGAAAACGTATTATGTACCTAGAAGTCCTGGTGTCGTGTTGAGGGGGTGGTGGTTCCGTCCGTGTTTATTGTTCCTGTGTCTTCAGAACAGAGACTGCTAAGTGCCGGGGAGTCGAGCGTCTGAAAGAAATAAAATGTAAGAAGTAAATTATTTCCAAATTATTTAACAGAACGGAAATCATTTATTCCCATTCAGTATTTTGAGGAACCGGAAAATTAAGATTGACATGACCTTCATTAGTGTTTTCAATCACTGAGAGTAACCATTAACCAAGTTCTATTAGTGACAAGAATGAAATTTATTAATTTGGTTTGTAAAAGAAACTAACAATTCATGCTAACATGAATTGATTGAGAGAATTCCAGGGATGAACCTCCCGGCTCTCACCTTTTCAAAAGAGGCGTGGGGAGTAGAATCGACTGACGAGGAATACTCGACGGGCTCCATCACCCCCAGTATTTCAATATCAGAAGGGTCTATCTTGAGTGTGGGCTTGATAACCACTTCTGGGTACATGTTCTTATCCTCTGTAGAAGCCTCTGGTTGCAGAGCAGCTTCTAGTTGCTCAGCAGCCTCTGGTTGCTCAGACACCTCTGGTTGCTCAGTTGTTTTTGGTTGCTCAGCAACCTCTGGTTGCTCAGCAGTCTCTGGTTGCTCAGTGGCTTCTGGTTGCGTAGCAGCCTCTGGTTGCTTAGCAGTCTCTGGTTGCTCAGTGGCTTCTGGTTGCGTAGCAGCTTCTGGTTGCACAGTGGCTTCTAGTTGCTCAGTGGCTTTTGGCTGCTCAGCAGTCTCTGGTTGCTCAGCAGTCTCTGGTTGCTCAGCAGCCTCTGGTTGCTTAGTGGCTTCGTGTTCCTCCGAAGCTTCTGGTTGGTCAGAGGCCTCTGGTTGCTGAGGGACCTCTGGTTGCTCAGTGGCTTCGTGTTCCCCCGAAGCTTCTGATTCCTGAGTAGCTTCTAGTTGCACAGCAACTTTTGGTTGCTCAGCAACCTCTGTTTGCTCTGTAGCATCTTGAGAAGTTACAGGGCTCTCTGCGGAGTGGAATGTTTCTTCACTAGAGGTTCCCTGGGCTTGCTTATCTGAAGAGGAACTGTCTGTCGTGTCTAAGCTTGTTTTAGACACTTGTTCAGCTGGAAATTGGTGTGCAGATTCAGTAGGCTCAGTTGTCATTTTAGGTGATAGATCAGCTTGTGCGGCCAATTCGTTGCTGGGCTTGATTTCCAATTCAAAGCCCTCTGAAGTTGATTGATTGATTTCTCCTTCTGAACTTGCATCAGTTGCAGCAAATGCAACTGACTGAAGTTCTTGATGAACATGTGGACCATTTTGATCATTCAGGTCACTTATATCAACCTGGGACAAATTTGTAGTTCCTGAATTATTGACAGCGATATTTACCTCCTCCGAAAGAATCTCATTGTCTACTATCGGAGGAGAAACCCTCCCACATGGCTCACTATTAAGCACAGCACCTGGTTCTGTGTGATCTAGCGATTGTTCCTGATCACCAATAGTCGGGGTGGCTGAGACAGGTGTGATGAGATCTTCAATAGTAGTGTCTGATGACGTCAAGGATAGCGCCTGCACCCCGCCTCCACTTGAGCACTGAGTGATGTTTTCATCTTCCTCAGTGTCACCACGAACAACTGAATCATGATCCGCTGGTGAACAAATATTGAGAGGTTCAACCAGCCTCTCATCAGATAAACTCTCTTCCAGTTGACCACCAACGGGCTCCGGATTCAAGTCCTCCAAAGTTTCATTAGGTTCTTGATAAACAACCGTTTGGACTGTTTCACAGGATTCCATCATGGAACTTGAAGTTTCCCTGAAATTTTCTCCTTCTTCGTCGTTTTCTTCTTCGTCAGAGAAATGATCTCCTAGTTCCAAGAGATTTGAGATGTTATTTGATTGCGATGATGTACCCAGGACAGAGATCGAAGAAACGGATGATCGAATTGAAGTTGCTTCGTTACTCAAAGAGTTCCGGACCTTATCAACAGGATTAAGTTGGTCGGAGGAGCCTATGACGTGAACTGATGAAGTTGTCGGGAGAATATCAATGCTTGAATCCCGTATTTCGCTGAGGGAGTCACTTGACTCAGTTGCAAAAACAATTTCACAGTTCCCATTCTGTTCTGACAAAATCTCATCGGAGAATTTATCAGCGAATTCGTCGAGGATATCCAATGAATTCTCCTTTCGCAGAATAGCGGAGGACGATCTCACTCTTGATTCATCATCACTCATCAGTCCTTGATTAGCTTGACTTTCAGAGCTGACATCTTCATCATCCTGCTTTGACATTGATTCTGTTGACATGTTAAGATCATCGGATTCTGATGAAAGGTGGAATTCTGGAGCATCTTCTGTTCGAGACATATCAACCCTTGCTGCCTGCTGAATACCCTCATTGATGATATCGTTTAGTGAGTCGTCTAGAGTGCTGTCTAGAAAATGGGGTTGTACACTATCCATGGTGACCTGGTTTGGATCTGCACTTATCTGTTGATCGCTACAACTATCATCACTGGCAGAATCACGATAGTCAGAGATTCTGAAATCTAATTGTCCTGCCTGGTTGCCCTTGGATGGGCTGTAATCACATTCGGCAGGGATGTTGCGAGGTGATTCCTTATACGGAGTAGAGGATACCACCGTCTCCTCGAGATCAGTCTGCTCTGACTTACCGAACCCCTCCTGACAAGTTATTGACTCGTCTGCTAGGGAATGGAATGTGCTCTCCCCCGTGCATGTTACGAAGGATGATTCGGGGTGTGAGAGGTAGGATAGGTCGGACACTTCAGACTCCCGGGTCCGGGGTTCTGGGATCTCCTCATCTGGTGCTGAAACTTCTGGTTGAAGAGGGTATTGAGTGGCTGACCCTTCTGGTTGGAGTGGGTATTGAGTGGCTGTTCCTTCTGGTTGAAGAGGGTATTGAGTGGCTGTTACTTCTGGTTGAAGAGGGTATTGAGTGGCTGTTCCTTCTGGTTGAAGAGGGTATTGAGTGGCTGTTCCTTCTGGTTGAAGAGGGTATTGAGTGGCTGTTCCTTCTGGTTGAAGAGGGTATTGAGTGGCTGTTCCTTCTGGTTGAAGAGGGTATTGAGTGGCTGTTCCTTCTGGTTGAAGAGGGTATTGAGTGGCTGTTCCTTCTGGTTGAAGAGGGTATTGAGTGGTTGTTCTTCTGGTTGAAGAGGGTATTGAGTGGCTGTTCCTTCTGGTTGAAGAGGGTATTGAGTGGCTGACCCTTCTGGTTGAAGAGGGTATTGAGTGGCTGACCCTTCTGGTTGGAGTGGGTATTGAGTGGCTGACCCTTCTGGTTGGAGAGGGTATTGAGTGGCTGTCCCTTCTGGTTGGAGTGGGTATTGAGTGGCTGACCCTTCTGGTTGGAGTGGGTATTGAGTGGCTGTCCCTTCTGGTTGGAGTGGGTATTGAGTGGCTGTCACCTGACCATCATCTTCTGGCGATGAGTTGTTCATGACATACTACAAATAATGTTGGTTATTGATGAGCATAGAAAAAATTTGTGTATTGTATTACATGTCGGGCAATGAGGGTCTGTACACTCGAGAATACGGTTAATTATCATCTCGTAACATAGATTTTGTCAAATATTTCAAACAGTTTAATGATATCAAATTCGACAGAAAACGCTCAAGTAAACATATGATGTAGAATATTTGGTGAAAATAACAGAGACAAGTTAAAATATAGCATTAGCAATTAAATCAGCAGAGCGAACAATCATGGGTAAACCTCTCTAATTCCCAAAATGTATCAAATCTGGTAATAATATACAATTTATATAATCTAAAAGGTTAAAAGTCGTTAATTAACAATAAACTCAAAAGCTATGCCCGCCACAAATCCTGACCAAATATCAAATCTGATAAAATTCTTTACATCTAACTTAGCTTAAATGGTTTACTTACAAAATTAAAAACTAGCAGAATATAACGGCATAACAAATCAAATTTATTTCAATTTAGTTCGCGATTTTCAAATAAATTTTCGCGACAGCATAATTTAAGAAATTTCTCGTTTAATTCATTCTCAGCACAAAACTAAAATAAATAAGGAAAAAAGATTAATTTTCAGTGTTTATAATCGCTTAACTTTTATGGAAAACTTCACCAATTTCACACCATACTATATCATTTTGCTCAGAGATAGTTGGATATTACTCCCCGGATCATATTTCGAGTTGAAATTAAGGACCATCATTGGAAAAGTTCTGAAGTTCAATCACATCTCCTGGTTTCTGAAACGACGAAAAACGTTTAATATCGAATTTGGATCTCCATAAAATACAGAATTGGAACTTTTCCAATTTCCGGGGACAGTAAAACGAACTATCAACCTTGACAACAAACACTGTACCTTGACAACACTTAACTTCATCATGGCAACACAACACTCTACCTTGACAGCGAAACACTTCAGCTTGACAACACAACTTCACCATGACAACATAACACTGTACCTTGGCAGCAACAAACTTCACCATCACAAAAAACTTACCCATGACAAGTGACAACACAACACTGTGCCTTTACAGCAAAACACATCACCTTGACAATACAAAACTTCAACATGACAACACAACACATCACCTTGACAACAGAAAACTTCAACATGACAACAAAACACTTCACATTGACAACACAACACTTCACCAAGACAACAAAACACTTCGCCACGACAACAAAACACATCACCCCCACATCACCTTGACAACACACCACTGTACCTTGACAGCAAAACACTTCTTTATGAAAACAAAACACTTCACCATGCACATGACAACACAACACTGTACTTTGACAACAAAACATTTCACCATGACAACAAAACACTTCACCATGACAACAAAAAACTTCACCATGACAACGAAACACGCAACTCACGAGATATGGACGGGGTTCCCGGTTATACTGTACAGCTATCGTGGCGAAGTACCCAATCAGAGCTAGGTACGCCACGAGAATAAGTCCTGCTCCGATGTAAACGGGAAGGGAGTTCGGCAGGAGCTGTAAGTACGTCACTACAAAGTACCCGTTTATCAACATCACTACAACGGCAAGCATCCATACCAGGATACAGGAGATCCTGAAAACGATTTACAGGTTTCTTTAGACCGCAGTATTGCTTCAAACATGGAAATCGGACAACAGGATTGGGGATTTCTGCTGACTTGTTTTAAACAAGTAAGCAGAAACAAGTTGTTTAAATTCCAAAAAAGAAACAAATACAGTAAAAGATACTAATGCAAATTTGTTTACGGACCTGTTCATTGCAAACTCTCCCATAATCTTGTAACTGCCTGTGAACGTTAGAATAGGGATAAGAGCGAAAGGCAGCTGGAGACTTTGCAGCACGTTGAGCATTTCATTCCAACCACTGAAGTTAGCTCCACTAATGATTGCCAAGGAGAGGGTGGGACCGATGGCGATTACTCTGGTTACTAAAACACGGATCCAGCGGGGCCACTTGAGCAGGAGAAAACCCTGATGAGGGATGGTATGAGGGTCAAATTAATAGAAACAGACAGTATTGTGGTGCTCTATCCAACAATGAATTATTGGATGTATTTGAAAACGTTAATTTCCTTGAGGAAAAGCACATCCTGAAAGCCTGCCAAATAACAACCCCTTCTCACCTCCATGACGAACTGCCCCGAGTAAGTGCCAGTCATGGTGCTGCTTTGGCCGGCAGCCAAGAGCCCCAGTGCCCATATGATCCCAGCCACCTTCCCGTAGCACCTGTCCAGGAAGATGCCTGCAGACTCCAGGTTGATGTTCTCTTCCGTGCTATTGAGTGCTTTACACGCATCCGTCACCTCGTTCTTAGGGTAGTACCCCTGGGCGAACACAGCAACTACGAACAAGTTGACGATGAAACTAGCACCCAGTGCGATGACTGACTCAATGAAAAAGTAAAAGTTAGCCTCCGAAACCTTGTCCCGTTTGGTCCTGTCAATGTCACGTGATCTGACTAAAGCTGAGTGGAGGTAGAGGTTGTGGGGCATGATTACCGCCCCAATGATACCCACTGCTTGCTTAATCACGAGGATACTACAACCTTTACACCACGGTACCACCAGACCAGATACCAGTTTCACAGGATCTGGAGACGCAATGAAAAACTGAAATGAAGCATTGTCAACAAAGATATGAAAGAGAAAAAACGAAGGATTTATCAACACATTTAACAATGAATTTTGTTTATGATTATACACAAATTCACTAGAATGACTCAAACTGTCGAGTAAAATAATTATTCAAACTTCCAGATACTTCTCCCCTAGTCTCACCTCGCCCCCGAATGTCATGGCCATTACAGCAATCAGCAGACCGAAGAAAGCCTCGAGTTTCCTGAGCCCGTACTTGTCCAACAGTAGGAAGATGAAGGTATCACACACTGTTATCAGTGTTCCGGCATAGAGTGGTATCCTGGGGGAACGTAACACATTTACCATAATTAGTGATGCATTTGTAGCCTGTTCGCTCCAAGATTTAATGTTAATTAGTCAATTTATCATTGTATTCACGGAGTCGGGAGTAGTTAAATGGTCACTAAAACCCACCTCCCGTTAGAAAGTAGCATGTAAGCAATAGCTGTCCCTATCACTTCCTGCATGTCACTCCCTATAATAGCAATCTCCACCATGATCCACAGGACTATCCGCGGTTTACGGGGGTACTCATCACGGCACACTTCAGCAAGGTGCTTTCCTGGGGGAAACGGTGAGGGCTCAAAAGGACTCTCAGAAGAAAAAGTCGGAAGAGCGAAATTCTATCATACGAATTGCACGAGGCCTAGTTTAGGAAATTTAATGACGTGTAGGAAAAAAAGACATGGTGTGTAGGAAAAAACGTGTCATGGTTCCGCCCAGACCGATTTTAGTTCTTCCGAATTCAGCGGGATACCAATCCGTTACTTGCGGTTCCTCGCAGTTGGACATGAACAACTGTGGAGAAGCTAGAATGATAATTATGCGAGAAGTTGACAGCTGGAATATTATGCGTCTTCTACAACGAGATGCTGAACTTGAGAAAAAAAGTTCACACCACATATGCTCCAAGTGTGCTAGCTACTCGCTGTTCGCCCTATCAATACCGAGATCCGATTGGCCCAGTGCCCACTGTTCAGTGATCCAGTGTAATTGGAAGAAATCTGCGGAATACCAAATGCAGAATAAACCGTGGCGCGCGCGCGCATGCCGCCGCGCAATCATAGAATGCTGTATTCAAAGAAAAATGTCGAAAATCTTCCGCGCCCGCTCAAAAGCGGGACACATACCCACATAACCAAAGGTGAAACAATTACATTTCATGACATAATCGAATGCTGTGACCAACTGACCAAAAGGACATAATCGATGAGGGATGACAATGGTAATACGATAGGCAATCAACTCCTGGCTTAATTAATCAGAGAGCATGCAAGGAAAATTCCCTGTTACAACACCGAGTCTTGCAGATAACCTCTGAAGAAAGCATAACGATGAGTATATACCTTGATGAAACTTGATACTGGTTTTTAAGCAGTGTCCATTGTGCAATGAAGTAAAATTAAATTTAGCTCGGTGTATAAATTCTGCAAAAAACACGAACATGATAAGATTAGACAGCGAGATTCTTCAGTATGGAATTACACGTGTTTTGAAACGAAGATGGTTTTGAAGGTTAAAAAAACAAAGGTCAAAGCCTCAACGTTAAAACCCATGTTACTTAAATTACCTGAAGAAGCAAGCCTACAACCGTTGAAAGAAGTAGAACCCAGAGGAGCTGAAACAGTGTTTGTTGTTTCTGACTTAATTAATTTAATGTCCGCTTTAAATAATGTCCGGCTTAATTCAGCAGACATAAAATCTCGTAAACTCGAGTATTGTCATACCCACTTAACCACGAGTGAACTCATAACAACGATAACCTTTAATTAATTGCGCAATTAATGTCATAACTAACACTTACATTAATAATGATACACATTTATACGATACACAACAACAACACAACATGTTACCTTGAACTCTGTCACAACAAACACTTGAATTATTAATGGGACTAAGGAAGTACACAACTACACAACATGTTACCTTGAATTCTGCAGCAGCCCCAGCCTGCAAATCACTCTCCACATTTCCAGGGTCCAGGTACGCTATACTCATCAGGAAGCCAGGACCCGTGAAGGCCCACAACTTACGCCAGCTGAACTTCCCACTGTCCTGCGAGTGTCAGTTTCAAAGGTTAATCGTTTATCAACTGTTAATAGTAATCATATTCTGAGATGGATTCCATAAGAACATGTTTTAGACACATTAACAGAACCCAATCAATACTTGAACTTCATTACACGGTATTCAGAAAGTACGTATAAGGTGCTCATTCGCAGGAAGTCCGTTCTGACTCCCGAAACCGACTTAATAAGTAAGAAGTTAACATTTGTATAGCAAAATTTCACTTAAATTTTGACGTATGTCCGGAAAGGACCCATAATGGTTATTATTGACATTTGATATCACAATTATTATAGTATAAGGTAGGTAGGAAGTGAAAAGAATATGTTACATCGGATAACTACAAAATTTGATTAAGTGAGTACACTACACATAATGTAAACTGTACATTATGTACAGTGTAGTCAGTACTCACGACACCATATTATGTAGTGATCCGGTAACACATAACACACAAGTTAAATGTACATGATACAAACACTGCACTGTCCCCTGTGTCAGGGACTGGTATTTTCTCCGAAGTGAAGTACGTTGTGAACTCATCATCGTTCGTGTTAGACGCTGTTATATCTGACTCTGAAAAGGTAAATATGTCAGATTTGCGAGGCAATCAGGATTATTTTGATAATTCTAGACGAAAAAAGTGAGGAACCATTTAAGAGTTATCCAAATGCCTCCCAATTCTCCAGTACTATTTAATAGTGTTCTTTTTTGCCCTAGGATTTCATTAAAATCCTTCAGCAGGTCTACTTCCAAAATGCAAATTTTTCGATGAAGAAACAAAACATTGACCCGAACCCAACAGCCCCTTGAGCCAATTCATAAAGACAGTTTTCGTTGGAGTTACTGCAGTTGAAGTCATCGAATATATAGGAGACGACCAAGAAGATGGGGCCATTCAATGCGCTCTGACTGCTTGGTCCCTCGCAAATCACAGGACGTTAAGAGAAGATTCTTTTGCGGATGATGACTTCATCAGAGACTTCCGTTTTTTCGAAATGGAACAAGACCTCAACAAGTTTTTTGTGCGAGGTCTTAAAATCCCAGCGTGCAGCATTGTCCATATCCTCACCGAGGGAGGCACATCAGATCAGGGAAACGAGGCAACTCAGGGCAATGCTAAAACCCAAGGTATGATATCCAAGTGCATCTGTGGCGTACATTTTAATGAGAATCTAATTAGTAACTTAGTAATAAATTACTTAGCATATCATTCCGTTCTAAGAAAAACAATCAAAAGGTTCTGCAGGTTTATTGTCATGATCTAATTTAGGTGGATATAGACTATAGAGTTATGGTATTTACATCTGCAATTAATTTCAGATGATGAGGCAATGGAAGGAGAACCAGAATGTGTTGAACCAGTCACGGAAGAAACCCTTTCAAACGACAGAGCTCCTCAACCAAATGGTAAATTTATCAACTTTTGTATACCGTTTCTTACAATATACACAAAATATACATACAATATACATGAAATAATACACATACATGTTGTGTATGTGCATGAGCCATGATACCATGTATGTATTTGTGTATGTTATATAATGTATGCATGAATTAAGTATTCGTATGAAATGTATTTATATAATGAACTTGCTGTCTTTTAGGTGGATATAGACTATAGAGTTATGGTATTTACATCTGCAATTAATTTCAGATGATGAGGCAATGGAAGGAGAACCAGAATGTGTTGAACCAGTCACGGAAGAAACCCTTTCAAACGACAGAGCTCAACCAAATGGTAAATTTATCAAATTTTGTATACCGTTTCACTGTACAATATACACAAACATATACATACAATATACATGAAATAATACACATACATGTTGTGTATGTGCATGAGCCATGATACCATGTATGTATTTGTGTATGTTATATAATGTACTAGAAGGCCCGTTGGGACTTAGGCCTTCTGGGTCACAGGACACCCGACCCTTTCAATGCTGACCACAGGGCAACACCATGCCAGCATATAAGTATATAATTACCCTATTCAGGAACTTTGTTTCTAAGACGTGAAAAGTTGAAAAAAGTTGACATTAAAGTACGCAGTATTTTCCAAATTCGTGAGCCACAACGCAGATAATTCATAAATATTGAATTATGAAACTTTATGACAAAAACATTTGAAACGTATGAAATTTAAATAACATGATCAATTGCGGTTTTTTCAACGTTTGGAAGTGTCAAATGTGATATTTAACACTAAGTAAGTCATTGATGCAATTTTTTGCTACTGGGGGTGGGGGTGCAACGTAACGAAATTGCGAAAATTCACATGAAGGCTTTGAAAATAAATAAAAATATAGACCAAATTTTACGATTGCATATTAACCTCGAACAGCTGTTAAATAAGAAGAACTCAATGTTTTCTAAACTAAAGTTCAGATAAGGAGAATAGATGGGCAACAAATTTGAATCCGAGCTCATTAAAATCAAAATTGTTTGCATTTTTATCTGTTCATAAACCACTTCTAGCTTCAGTAAATATGAATTATTCATTCCGTCGAATTCTCGCAGCAAACCATCGAATTTCTTTCTTGAAAGAATTATCGCTAATTTTCACAATTAAATAAAACAACTCTTATCAATATCATTTCTCCTAAGCTCCTACAACAGTGATAAGAGTAAGCCTTCTGTCAAAAATTTTTTACCGGACTCGAAAATTCCATTGGAAGCGTAAATTATGAATTTCAACAGTGGAAACGTTTCCAAAATACAAAATAACGAAATAACAGATTCTTCGTTTAAATGCACGTGCAGTTTTGCGCGCGCTAGCCCATGTATCCATAGCAACGCGCAACTGGTGAATCAAATCTATAACTCGTTCTTGTTTTTCGCGACCCTTTTTCCAACTTTGAGCATTAATTACGGAAAATATAAAGCCTTTACGCAAAAAAGAAGAATGTAGCAATACGAAGACACCTTTTTTCTACCACCCTGCAAAAAATCGCGGGTTTTCAACTCCTAGTGTGTCAGATTTTCTGGGAGAGCGAAGGCTCCTACTTATAACTACCTCTCTCGATTATAATAACAGATGCATGAATTTAGTATTCGTATGAAATGTATTTATATAATGAACTTGCTGTCTTTTTAGGTGGATATAGACTATAGAGTTATGGTATTTACATCTGCAATTAATTTCAGATGATGAGGCAATGGAAGGAGAACCAGAATGTGTTGAACCAGTCACGGAAGAAACCCTTTCAAACGACAGAGCTCCTCAACCAAATGGTAAATTTATCAAATTTTGTATACCGTTTCACTGTACAATATACACAAACATATACATACAATATACATGAAATAATACACATACATGTTGTGTATGTGCATGAGCCATGATACCATGTATGTATTTGTGTATGTTATATAATGTATGCATGAATTAAGTATTCGTATGAAATGTATTTATATAATGAACTTGCTGTCTTTTTAGGTGGATATAGACTATAGAGTTATGGTATTTACATCTGCAATTAATTTCAGATGATGAGGCAATGGAAGGAGAACCAGAATGTGTTGAACCAGTCACGGAAGAAACCCTTTCAAACGACAGAGCTCCTCAACCAAATGGTAAATTTATCAACTTTTGTATACCGTTTCACTGTACAATATACACAAACATATACATACAATATACATGAAATAATACACATACATGTTGTGTATGTGCATGAGCCATGATACCATGTATGTATTTGTGTATGTTATATAATGTATGCATGAATTTAGTATTCGTATGAAATGTATCAGGGGGCTGGCGGTTTGCGAGCCCGAGGGCGAGCATTGGACGGCTATCCTTACAGTACATAAGCCTCCGAGCATTTGGAGGGAGTTTATGTAACTTTGCTTGCCAGCCCCCAACTATATGTTTTCATGGATTGGCCATATTTCACGTTGAAATTTGAGTAAGTGCCCGTTGCCGAAATCGCACTAAAATTGGAACATCGCATGTTTAATAAAGGCCAAAGGTGCAACTGTCAAAATTTCAGATCGATTGGATTAAAAAATGGCCGAGTTATCACAACTTGAATATTGCCAAAATCGAGGGTGTTCTTGTTAAAAATAGGGTTACGACCATATACTCATATAGAGGTAGATACATAGAGACTTTTTAGTGCAAAGTATACCCTTTTTAAACGGCTATATCTCGGGAACCATAAAAGATACAAAGCTCATCGACCTAGCGTTGGAAAGTAGAAAGTTGGAACTTACGAACAGTTCCCTTGGAAAGCATCTTACGTCATTTAATGACATCATTATGACGTCACAAAGTCGTAATTTCAAATTTTGATTTCCCGAAAATGGGCGTTTTCAGCGCCATTTTTCGGCGTGAAACTTTCGAGATAGGAAAAAATGCGGTCATATGAAAGTATACCAATGACCCCCTACTGACCCCCTGCTGATCCCCTACTAACCCCCTGCTGACCCCCTTCTGACCCCCTGCTGTCCCTCTACTGAACCCCTGCTGCCCCCTACTGATTCCCTGGTGAACCCCTACTGACCCCCTGGTGAACCCCTTTTGACCAATTTCTGATGATTGTCTCAATTCTTATCTTGAGTGATTTTCAACATCTAAAAGCACTTTGAATTTCACTTTGCCTTATCATGACGCTTGACATGTTATTTATTTCAGTTATGGCAAACATAACTAACACAACTAATATAGCTAAATACTAACATAGCATACATAACATATTATAGGGTGTGTTTATGGTATTTTGGTGTGTTGAGGGTGCATCGGTCGACTGGTCATAATTTGCCTTATCACTTTGTGATAAGGCAAAGTGAAATTTAAAGTGCTTTTAGATGTTAAAAATCACTCATGATAAGAATTGAAACAATGATCTGAAAGTGGACAGTAGGGGTTCACCAGGGGGTCAGTAGATGTTCACCAGGGGGTCAGTAGGGGTCAGCAGGGGGTCAGTACGGGTTCACTAGGGGTCACCAGTGGTTCACCAGGGGATCAGTAGGGGGGTCAGCAGGGGGTCAATAGGGGTTCATTGGTATACTTTCATACGACCAAAATGCTCATGATAATGCAGAAAGGAAATTTAATGTACTTTCCAAAAATGTGGTCGAAATTTTCTGGGCTCTCCGGGATCATTGAGATATTTGCAATTGTTTGAAACACTTTTACACAAAAAATTCGCAAGAAAATAGCAAAAACGGTTAAGATGATTTTGAGAGAACGGGACCATCCCAGAACTTCATCTTTGGATAATGGATATGTTGTCGTTCATAGTCCTAATTGTGTAATTGAATAGGTTTAAGATAGCTCAACTAATTTTATGACGTGATTGTGACGTCATCAGTAATGCTAGGTAACACGAATTTCATATGTGCGATATGGCGCCAAATATCAATATCTGAGCACAGAAAAAGGGTGATATCTTTTCCAAAAACCAAGAAGGATTTGGTTGTGATGGTCCGCGGTGGTTTTAAGGCGTTCTGTACTGTAAAATCCATGATATGGGAAAGTACGCGACGGTTAAAACTGCCGCAACGGCACTGTTTTGATGCATTAAAGTTACATGAATGCTGTATATTTTATAAGTGACGTTACCGCAGTTTTAACCGTCGCGTTCTTTCTCATATCATGGGTTTTACAGTAAAGAACGCCTTATTAACCCATTAATGACGAGACATAGATCTGATTGAGATAAAAACTTAAGATTTTCAGGATTGAAAACATTTTTGCTAATTAAAGAGGAAATCTTTTGTTGTTATCATTGTCAGATGCCTAGAAACTGACGTATTGAAGTGTGAAGCTGTCACGTTTGTTGACAGCAACCGTCCACAAATGGGGACATCGTCCCCATTTAGCCATTTGTGGACATTTTTGCAATTTTCAGAAAATTCCTGGCCACAATTGTAGACGTCCACATATGTTTTTGTCGAGTTTTTTTACACACATTTTTTGTCAAAAACAGTCTGTTGTAAAATTAGCTGATTCGGGCACAACAACCCCACATGTGACATTTCTGAACGTGAAAATGTAATCTTGTGAAACAAATCTTTACACTGAAGGGTAGCCTATCATTAATATTTATAAATATACTAGCAGGCCCGTTGGGTCTGCATATACACAGATCACACAGCTACGCAGCACCTCGTTCGCAAAATTTAAAAACTACCATTCAAATTGATTGGATACTTCTTACCGCATCAAAAATTCCAATAAGATCAAAATTTATTCGTAACGAAATCAATTAAATCATTATTCAATTTTATGAAGGAGCAGAGTGGAAAATTGAACGGCGTCGGTTAGTGTTAGTTATGCTAAACCATGTGAGTTTTGTTCCAGTGTTCCGGTTTGATTTCAAGAAGTCTATGTCAATTCTCATACTGATACTGAAATTGGACCATTTTGTTTCGTTTACATTAATCCAGGCCAGGAACTGTCTTCGTAATCTGCTACACCTATGTTCGACTATTGAATTGTACACTTCTGTAAACTAAACGGCTAATTTCGAAACTATAGTTACTATTGTTATCACCGACTCAGCATTGATAATCTGCCAAACTCTGCCACAGAAAACAATTCATCTGAAATATCCTCCGTTATTCAAGTTATGTCCTTTCTCCATCTTGAGATCTTAAATTTGAAGTAAAAAGAACGTCAAATGTTCAAAAACTGCAGCACAACATTTAACAGTAGTAGCGTAATAGAAAGCACTCGCATAGAACTGATTATAATCTGCACGTGCCAAAATTGGTTTTCATAGCAACGGCACCTCTCTTCTCCCTTTTGTCTTCGTTTCTCTTGATATTTACTTGGAAAGCTCAAGTTAAATGGTGTGCGCCCGCACAGACAAACATTATTCACGTGTGAATTTACTTTATATATAAGATTTGATATGATTTGATTGTAAAGTGCCGAAAAATTTATTAAACGTTGTTTCTCTTATAAACGTTGTTTCTCTGTCGCTAATTTTCTTGGGTTGAACCAGCTTGGAACAATGAAATCGTTACTCACATTTTAATTCTAGGATTCCTCCTCACTCCCAAATCCAAGTTAAGCAAAATGGCTTAAAATTGAGTCTGATATGCAATTTTGAAAATTGTCTATCAAGTGTCCACATATGTGGTCGTTCGGCACTAATGGGTTAAAACCACCACGGACCATCACAACCAAATCCTTCTTGGTTTTTGGAATCTTACTATATATAATGCGTGTTGTTAATGCTAAAAATTTTGAGAATTTTGTCCGAATTATTGGGTCACCCTGAGGGGCGTGGTACGCTACGCCCTTTTTTCGCAAAAATTAAACTTTCGAATTTTTTCAAAATTCCTTCGCCATCGAGTTCCTTATGAGGAATAGGAATAGAAATGTACATACAAAGCCAAGTTACAGAGCAGTAACGTCAGACTTATAAACATAGGATATTCATGAAAATGAATACTAATTTTGAGAATTTTGTCCGACGTACAGAAAACAAACAGAATCTGCGACTTTATAACTAAAAAAACTAGCAGGCCCGTTGGGCCTGCAAATACACACCTCATTCGCCACCTGAATTAAAACTGTGATTCATTCCAGTATCTTAGAAAAACCTCTTAAAACTGAAGTCACTATATTTCAGATTCGTTGATCCAGACAAAGACTGCAGATCATAGCCGAATCAAAAGTCACGGCAATATGATCATATGTCCAGACACTTTTGACACAAAAAGGTGTATCCTTAAGAAGTGCCCAGAGGTTCTCAGTCACGAAAATTATCTACATGCTGGTTGGTACTCAAAGGAGAAATCAAAGTTTCATTTCCATTGCCCTCAATGCAATCACACTATGTCAAGAAAAGACCATGTTTCAGTCCATTTGCGTCACTGCAATAAGAATAAGCTCATAGAACAGCCTGGGGCTGAACTGAAGCAACCAATAATATCTAATAATGACCAGGACGTTACTAGTGGTACAAGCACATGTGAACCCACAGATGCCAAGTCTAAATCGAGACAATGCTATCTTCGAGAAGCTGGTTGTCGTGAATCGAAGCACTATCACTGTACACAATGTAAAACCTATACTGCCTTCCATCGCAGCCGTGTGGAGAAGCACTTTGACAAATGCTCTAAGAGGTGTCCTAATAGCAAGTCTGACAGCAGTTCTGCTCTTATTCACAAGTTGAAACACCTTCAGAATGTCGTTGTAGACAAGGAAAGAAAATTATATCTAGTTCGAGGTGCTGCATCGGGTCCAGGAAAGCCCATGACCGTAAATCTGGAAGCAATGTCGTGTTCTTCATCAAAGTGCAAAAATTTTTCTGAGATTTCAAAAATCAGTAAACTCCAACCGGAGTATTACTGTAAACACATTCGTTCATGTATACATGAAAATGGAAACCCGATAGCACACGATTTGCTTACTTTAGATGTAATTAAAGAACACCAAAATGATCTTAGTGATGAAGACAAAAGTCGTGTGAAGTACATTATGGAATATGCTCAAATTATCAAGACGTCCGTCATTGTAAAATTCGAGCCAACGTGTATCAGCAGCAAACCATCAGATAATGTATATTTTTCGGTACTATATGGATCAACCAAAGTGGGACAATATGTTAATGACGGCAGAGTCATTGTCACTTACAACAGGAGCACAAAGACACACACATGTGATTGTTCAAATATAAGGTGTGTTCATCGCCTCATTGCTATGATTGTTACTGATCAGTTGACATCAAAAACAGATGACAAAGGAGGGAATGACTCTCCTGACCACGGTTATACTGCTACAGCAAATTCAGACGAGGGAGAATGTGTTGAAGAGAGAAATCAAGGAATCGTCACAGATAAAATCCTTAAAGAACTGATGTATATTTACGAAAGGAAGAAAGTTCCATTGCGCCTACCTTTTGATGAGAAGAAGGAATCTACGTTTGAAGGCCCATTTATTCCAAAAGAAACCGTTTGTGCATACTGTCCAGGTGGTGTTGGACTAAAACTCAACCCTCCAACAAAAGGCGATCTGTATAAAGTTTCTGAAAAAATTAAGAATGTTTTAGTCCATACTAAGACCTGCCCAAACTGTAATTTGACATACCGATATCAAGAGATATCGGACAGGATTCACAATTTTAATAATACCTCATTATTCAGTATACGGTTGCTTGAGGACATACTTGTTGGTTACGTATCAGGAACTTCATTACAAGAGAGATTGTCAGTTGCTCAAGACAATATCGATCCTAGTAGTGGTTATATCTTGAATGAACATCATATTGGGGATGCAGTGAAACACTATTTGAAATTGAAAGATTTCAACGTTGAGGCACATTGTTTGAAATGTGGGTTATATCCCCCGATATTGATTTTTGATGCAATAAGAAAAATCAGCTGCAACATCTCAGCTAAAGAAGTAGTGTATGATGAACATGGTGGTTACTCCGACCACTCACAGTTTATGGAAGAATGTTGTATGCCAAGTTTAATCAAAGGAATGGTCCCTAAAAAGGATTTCAGCAAAAGTCTTACAAAATTGTTTCATTTCAAGAAGTACTCCTCTTTACCATCATTTTTCATCCCTGGTAACTGCAAAACGAACCCACCTATTTCAGGCCGGTCTCTGCCAAAGAATTTGGAGCCACTAGGTGTAGATGAAGAGAGGCCTGAGACTGAAGAGATAACACCTGGTCTTATACGAAGAGTTCTTGAATCAGATAATGCATACAAAGAACTGTCAAAGCAGTGTCGTAAGTGTGGAATCGACACAATTGGAGGAATTCCACATATGATAGAGAGAATATTAGCAAATTCAGATAAATTTTCCGAAGTATTCAAGAACTTCACAAGCGTTGAGGGTAAAACAGGTGGTATATTGCGGGCGTTTTGTCCGCATGGGTGTCTTTATGTATGCAAACTCCTAATTTTACCAGAAGGCATAACAGATTATACCCAAATATTTTTGGGTATGAAGGTGAAACCGACATTTATACTGTCTGATGTAGCCAGATTATTTGCTCAAAATGTGGAGAAGCAAGAGCCTGGTTTACTGGGCGAGTTCATGGGATTGATAGGCGACCCACACGATAGGAAGCTAAAAGAAGATATCGAGCATGGAAAAAAGATTCACATTGACATAACACAGACAAAGGATATCTTTGATCCTCAAAGCCACACTGATGCTAAGCAGCACCCCCTCACTGGACAGGTGCTCCGTTATTTTCTTTATGATAGGTTCCACCAATTTAATCACAAAGAGAGCGATATGCAGTTGAGGTTGATTGATAATGTTGAGACGTTGAAAGGGTCCATCAATACCCAAGTCGTTGAGCAACACAACAACCTTATGAGTCGTTGCAAAGATTTTTTGAATAAAATGACTTTGGATAATCACTATATAACCATCTTGTATATAATGCTGATCCGGAATCTGAAACTTAACGACGATCTCATTATTTCAGTAGAAAAGGACGCTCAATTTTCTAACAAGAAGCTTTCCTTGGATCATTTTGGGAGGCTGGTAATTGGTGAAGGAGAGAGTTCTTATTCTGGGACAGTTAAATGTGGATATGCATCTCAGTATATACCCAAACCTCCACTAGAAAGCCTGCACCCGTTGAAAATATCCTGGCTTAACTCTTTATTATACTTAGTGTACTATTCAGATATGTTTCAAGAGGTCCTTGAAAACAAGAGTAAATCAAGTCACATTTTCTTAAAAGCTTTCGATCTGTTGGAAAACAAATATGAAAGATTGAAACACCTAGAAGTATCAGAAAATTTTCTTGAAGAGCTCAAGAAAATGGACAGTGAAAGCAATGGGACAGTGGAGCAAAATGTGATAAAGGCTATGAAATATCTGTTCATTCCTTTGTTGCATGACATTGGGATAGCTTTGTCACAGCTGCAGATTTGCCAAAACTCCTCGCTGAAGGAAAACTTGCAAGAACATCTATCATGTCATCGTGGAAGTTCAAACGAATCTTTGCTCCCTGAGTTTTTAATCATTTATAATGATTCAAATGACCTCAACCTGGACTTTGAGAACGAATCTTTAGAAACTACATTGTCTTTCGAAAAGGTTTCAGTCAGGTATCTGCTCACAACATTTATTTCGAACAACGACAATGAGTTCAATACATACGCCAACTTAAGAGGAAACATATTTTCCATTGCTAACAACCACGTCGATAAAATTGGCATGAAAGATTTTTTGGAGGCAGGTAAAAAAGCTCAAATACTGCTTTTAAGAATGAAAAATATCACAAGACGTCATGGAAATCGAGGTGCTTCGAAGCCTGAGGAATCAAGGACCGACAAAAGGGCACTTTCGGAGATTAACCCAAGCGAAGACAGTCAAAAGCCATCAAAAGTAACCAAACTGATGCACGTGATGGACACACAACCTCCAGTACAACCTGAAGTGTGGATGAACTATGGCCATACAAAACTTTACATTCATCATAAGCAGTGGCTGCAATCAGGCATAGAAAAGTATGACGATGCAATTATGGATGTTGTGTGCAATATCATTCAAGAAGCCTCCAGATCAACAAACAAGTTTCAATCCACTTGTCTATCATCGAATCCGAAAGGTCCATCTTTTAAACCTGTCAATAAGTCAAAAGTTACTCAAGTCATGATACGAAATAGCGATCATTTTGTTGTTATTTCGAATGCCTTCACTGATGACCTGGGAAAGTTTGAAGTTTTCGATAGCAATGCTCAACATTACTTACCATCAATATCGGGAGGAACATTTTTGAACCCGAAAAATGACATTAGTAAAGCTATCAAAGCACTTCAACCAAAGGCTTGGCTAGTTGCATTTGTTGATTGTAAGCAGCAAAATGACTCCGTTAGCTGCGGCCCCTTGGCATTACTCAATTTTTGGGCCATTCTATCAGGCATCCCTCCCCACCATGTTAAATACTCAACAGATGTTCCTCATCTCTGTAGAAGTATCTTCAAAACAGTAGAGTCGAGAAAGCTGCAACCCCTGCTAAGTACTCAACCAGAACCTTGCATGAAGCTAACAAGAAAAACATTTCGAATGTCTTATTGAACTTTAATGTTACATATAGAAATATTGTGAGAACTGAGAATGCTTGGTGAGCCTGATGGCTAATGACTGATATTTTTCGATATAAGCATTCGGTGAGTTCATTCCCAAAATTTATTCATGAATTTATTCATAAATGACCGAATACCCATATTATTAATCTATTAGGCGACTTACTATTCCAAGGTGTTTTTTCAGTATAGAGTAATTCGCCTAGAATATATTAATAATATGGGTATTCGGTCATTTGGCCTAACTCGACATTATACAATAAGAAAACATTATTACTTCATCATCGTATTACCGAATAAGGCTACGGTACAAATTTTCTTCGAAACCTTAATTTCAGGCACTTTGCAGTCAAATTTTTAGAAACCTGCTAGGACAACCTTGAAACTCGATTTTAAAAAATTGCCGTGTTTCAGCAGCATGATATATTATTGCTACAGCAACATATTATATTGCTACTAAACCTATTACCTAATCAAACATGCGCAAAGCGTCAAATTAGTTCTCATTCACTTGCCAAATGAAAAAATTGTTTTCAAGTTATGGCATATGGTTAGGTATACTGCAAATATTTACTAGTATTGATGCACTGGAAGCCCACACCATCGAGCAGTCGTGGGAGGATGGACCTAAGGACTATCGTGCATAGGATGAAATTGTAGCTGTTTTAAAGTTTTAATTATATATTATAAGGAATTTAATGGGGCCGTAGAGCTGCGGACCAAAATCACCAACTAACCAATTGAAGATTTTTTGGCCGCTGGTACAGTTATCAATGTATGGATCGAACGAGAATGCTGTTCCGACAAATCCGATACTCAAAACATACTTATATCATAAACCCAGGGTTACATTGATACTTTGAGTACAATGCAATATTCTCCTTATATTTATGATGCTATTCAAACAAGATTATCTTTGTTGGCTATTGTTATACATCGTTATATTTTTAAACCTCATTTGAATCGGCAGTCGCAGTATCATACGATATTAAGTACATGACGTTGATTTGGTATGATCAAAATCTATGTTCAGGAAGTCAGGATAAGCAATCGACTGATTTTTAACTTTTTATGTTAGGATGGTAAATGTGATATAAATGTTATATGTTGTTTGGGCATAGATCCGTTTGCCACTTTGTCCAGGCGCCAGTCTAATGCAGGTCTAGCGCCGGTTTAATGCAGGTCTAACGCCAGTCTAGTGCAGGTCTAATGCAGGTTTGGCGCCGGTTTTGTGCAGGTCTAGCGCCGGTTTAGCGCGGGGCCAGCGCAGGTGCAATGCAGGTCTAGCGCCGGTTTAATGCAGGTCTAGTGCCAGTCTAATGCCACTCTTATGCAGGTCTAGCGCCGGTTTGGTGCAGGTCCAGCGCTGGTTTAGCGCGGGTGCAGCGCTGGTCCAATGCACCTCGGATGCTATCTCAATATTACTTATGCATTTTATACAGATTTGGCGCCGATTAAATTATGCTGGTTTGATGTCGTTTCATGCATGTTTGGCGCTGTTTTAATGCAGGTGCAACGCCATTCCAATGCAGGTTAGTTACCACCGTTAGCCAATAGCCATGGTAACGTCCGTTAGGGACCACCGGTAATCATGGTAACGTCCGTTAGCTCCCATCGGTAAACATAGTAACATACGTTACTACGTTAGTGACCAGTGACCACCGTTTACCATGATAACCCACGTTAGTTACCATCAGTAACCATGGCAACCCACCTAAGTTACCACCGGTAACCATGGTAACGTACGTTAGCTACCACCGGTAACCATGGTAACCCACGTTAGTTACCAGGTCGGTAACCATGGTAACGTACGTTAGTAACCACCGGTAACCATGGTTACGTTCGTCAGTTACCACAGATAACCATGGTAATGTACGTAAGTTACCATCAGTAACCATGGTAACGTATGTAAGTTACCATAGGAATGGCGTTGCACCTGCATTAAAAGAGCGCCAAACATTCATGAAAAGACGTCAAACCTGCATAATTTAATCTGCGCCAAATTTGTATGAAATGCATAAGTAATATTTAGATAGCATCCGAGGTGCATTGGACCAGCGCTGCACCCGCGCTTAACCAGCGCTGGACCTGCTCCAAACCGGCGCTAGACCTGCATTAGAGTGGCACTAGACTGGCGCAAGACCTGCATTAAACCGGCGCTAGACCTGCATTGCACCAGCGCTGTACCCGCGCTCAACCGGCGCTGGACCTGCACCACACCGGCGCTAGACCTGCATTAGAGTGGCAAAGGACCTGCATTAGACTGGCGCTGGCCCCGCGCTAAACCGGCGCTAAACCTGCACAAAACCGGCGCCAAACCTGCATTAGACCTGCACTAGACTGGCGTTAGACCTGCATTAAACCGGCGCTAGACCTGCATTAGACTGGCGCCTGGACTAAGTGGCAAACGGATCTATGCCCTGTTGTTTATATGGAGAACTGCCAACAGATTTTTTTGTGATCACGGTGATTACAATTATATGAAACCATAATATTATATCAATGTATCGTATAAATAGTCAATATAATAAAATTTCTAAGAACTTATATAGTGTGCTTTTATTTTCTTAGTGGTCATATGAAAGTATACCAATGACCCCCTACTGACCCCCGACTGAAATTTAAAGTGCTTTTAGATGTTTAAAATCACTCATGATAAGAGTTGAAACAATGATCAGAAAGTGGTCAGTAGGGGGTGAGCAGGGGGTCAGTAGGCGTTCACCAGGGGGTCAGCAGAGGTTCACCAGGGGGTCAGCAGAGGTTCACCAGGGGGTCAGTAGGGGGTCGGTAGGGGTTCAGTAAGGGGTCAGCAGGGGGTCAGTAGGGGTCAGCAGGGGGTCATTGGTATACTTTCATACGACCCATATTTATATCTTATTATTATTATTTAGCCATGTATGGTTGCAAAGAATCATTTTAGTTGTGATGAATTTCCTATTGAATTATATAATTTTTGTGTATATATATAGAACACTACACTCATTTCTTCATCAGAAACTTATTGAAATTTAGGGTCAAAGTTTTTATAATTGCCTATTAGAGTTCAGGCTGTATCATTTGCATTACCTACCTGTTAGTTGCATTGTTATATTTACATGATGAACTCGTGTATAGCTCTTAATGGAAAATCTTGTGAAATCATTGACGAGCTAAATTTATCTTTTGATGCTGATAGATTTGTTTCACTTATTACGTGCAAAAAGTAAAATTATCGTTCTATGAACAACAACAAAAAGATACTTCAGCCTCACTTTTTTAGAAATAATTGAAATTTTACTGCGTTAACAATTTCGAACCTTTAATTTTGGTATTTCTGTCATTGAAGCATTTTGTCTAAACAGAGCTTTTACTTCCAGATTGTCTCACCTAAGGTTGATACTCATCACACTACGACTCAACACAAGTATAATATGATTTACACTCCAGTGTAGACTCGATACATATTAAAATATACGGAAAGGATAGCTAGATTCTACAGTCTACACTCATAAGAACAATAGGCGCAATATGGTCATCAGTTGGGCACGTCTCAATATTGTAATGATGCAATCCCAATCCCTCTCAATCAGCTATATATTTTGCACAGTATCTATAATTCAATGATAGGGACAAAGTTTCTTCCTACAAAATAGCCGGTTCTACGTAAACAATCAGCTGCTTTACATTGTGATAATTGCGTCATCTTAACCGCATTAAACTTAGAATGCAATATATCGAGTAGCCACAAGGCGACGAAGCGCTCTCCAATGATCCTGCCAATGATACTTTAATCGACGGAAATTCCGGGAAATCCATGACAAAAATGAAGAGGAACCCCCATGTAGATCATGACCATTCCATGACAATTCTGCTAGAACACCTTCTCATGAACCCAGTAGATGTTCTAGCCCAAAAATGTCATGATTTTACAGGAGTTTTATCTATTGATCCTCGACAAAGCATGCGGCGCGTTCCGTAGCTGGACACGAACAAGCTCCTACGAATTTCTAAGAATATCTGCAATCGATATCATGATACGGATATGGTTTCATTTAAGCAAGTAGACAATTGGGCGTAATCAAGCATCCACTCTGTTCAATGAAAATTACGTCAGATGAAACGCCTAAAACATAGAACGTGATATGGAGCATTCGTAAAAAGCCGCAAAGCCACAGAGAGCTCTTTGTTGATACTTTAATTGACGGAAATTCCGTAAAATCCATAGAATTTTACGGTCGGAACCTCTCGTAAAATTTAAAATCGGACACTTTTATGACAAAAATGCTAGAACACCTTCTCGATGAACCTTCCGACTAAATCTGAAAGATATTCGAGCGCATTTTACCTTACAAAATTCATTCTTTTGCTAGTCCTAGTAAATGCGTTTATGACATACAATTGCAGCTATGTAACTATCATACACTGTGTCAAATATCAAGTTTTTGGCATGAAATTTTCTACCGTGCCACATTTCACAAAGAAACACTCAGTTTTATTTTATGTTCGGGAATATTGAACTCTAGGCTAAAGTTTCTTATTTTTTTCTGAGCCTAAAAGTTTCTTAATCGGTTTCTTAATTCTGCATAAGTACAGTACAGCAAAATTTTTGTGAATTTCAATATAGAGCCCAAATCTGTTGACGGACCGTCTACAAAGTATTGGATAAGCACCAACTACAGTTGGTGCTTAAAATCGAACCTTAGGGTATTTTCCACTAAATTATACATTTCCCACTAAATTAGTAAATTATATATCACGTCCTATTGATTTGTGAAATATTGTGCAACTGTATGCAATAATCTTAATGAATCATCCAAAGATGTTTACGAATTTAGATAATTTGATCTGAGCCAAGCCCAAGGCTTTTAAATGAAGTTCTCGACTTAAAAACAAGCTTGGCCTGTGAGAAGAAATATGGAAATATACAGTAGTATCGTGAAAGAGTCCTTTTCTAAAGTTCAATCACATGTTCAGTACAATAGAAGTCCAATTATAGAGCGATAGAAGCAACTACCTACTAATCATTATCTAATCATCAGAATGTTAACAATCCAGGGGCTCTGGGAATGCAGAAGAATATCTGTTCATGATCAAAGAATTTCTGCAACAGGATTTAATAAACAAATTAGAAATTCTAGGCTGAAAGTTTCTTAATTTCTTAATTGTAAATCGATGAAGTTTCTTAATTTTTCCGAAATTCTAGGCTAGGTTTCTTAAATTTTCGAGAATCTAGATACTATAGACGGTTTCTTATAAAAGAAACTGGGTGTATGAAAAATACTCCAGTATTTCGCGTTTAATTACACTCACCCATTTGTTGCTATGGATTCTACATACACACACATTGTTATCAAAAGGACGTGGTGTTTTAATAGGAACATACAGTTCAAGCTCATTTCAAGTTTCAACTGTTTTCCATAAGTGTGATGAAATACCACTGCAAATATTTGAATGTGAAATGGTGCATCATTGACAATCAAATATATCTCTCACTCTGTTGTATCAACAACGGAAGTTTCTAAGTATCTAGTGTGCTTGGGGGCCACCTGTTTCTTCAGTATCATTTCAAGAAAGCGTTTAATTTCAAAACATCACATACTTAAAACGATCTAGGATAGTACTCCACTATAATAACATTCATATAATAACATAATTATCAATAAATCCTATTTTAAATTTCACAGCACTTATCAGCTAATAAATCCAATTAAAGTTACAGTAATCAGTAGGTGTTATTGACTGGTGTAACGAAAGGTCTTTGCTATTAATAGTACAGTATCTAAATACTGCACTATAATAGTGCTATTGATACTGGACATGGAATGTGCTTGATAATATCAAAACATTGAAATAACGTGGAAGACTTTAATTGAGGTCGGATATTAAAGTCAAGACAAAGCTCTAAGATGACACCTCATACACTCAGTTTTCTTTATAAGAAACTTATTGAACTCCTAGGCTAAAAGTTTCTTATTTTTTCACGATTTTGAGCCTAAAAGTTTCTTAATCGGTTTCTTAATTCTGCATAAGTACAGTACAGCAAAATTTTTGTGAATTTCAATATAGAGCCCAAATCTGTTGACGGTCTACCGTCTACAAAGTATATTGGATAAGCACCAACTACAGTTGGTGCTTAAAATCGAACCTTAGGGTATTTTCCACTAAATTATACATTTCCCACTAAATTAGTAAATTATATATCACGTCCTATTGATTTGTGAAATATTGTGCAACTGTATGCAATAATCTTAATGAATCATCCAAAGATGTTTACGAATTTAGATAATTTGATCTGAGCCAAGCCCAAGGCTTTTAAATGAAGTTCTCGACTTAAAAACAAGCTTGGCCTGTGAGAAGAAATATGGAAATATACAGTAGTATCGTGAAAGAGTCCTTTTCTAAAGTTCAATCACATGTTCAGTACAATAGAAGTCCAATTATAGAGCGATAGAAGCAACTACCTACTAATCATTATCTAATCATCAGAATGTTAACAATCAAAAAGAGGGGCTCTGGGGCTATACGAAAATGACGGTTCATGATCAAAGAATTTCTGTTGCAACAGGATTTAATAAACAAATTAGGAAATTCTAGGCTGAAAGTTTCTTAATTTCTTAATTGTAAATCGATGAAGTTTCTTAATTTTTCCGAAATTCTAGGCTAGGTTTCTTAAATTTTCGAGAATCCTAGGCTAAGTTTCTTATAGACGGTTTCTTATAAAAGAAACTGGGTGTACTGTGCACAAGTGTAACATGTAATTACCAATCAGTTCATAGATTAAAATAATTCGACATTTTGAAGCGATTCTGATATCGACATGAAACATAATGATCTTTTGAAACCATTTCAACTATCAAGAAAGATAGTCCATGTTTTCAATAGTCCATGTGTTCAATGGACCATCACTTGAGATATACTAGATATTACAGCGAATTAGCACGCAGTACACAATGCATTGCTGAATACAATGATCTCATTGGAAAATTAAAACATTTTCTGGCAGCGAATTTAACTAAAAGTTTGTGTGTTATGCTGTTTGTTTGTAATCGTGCATAGTAACACAATAATACAGATACACGCCCAAATACATGCCACAATCCACCTGTTCCTTGAACATTACTTCTAAACCTGATATTGCAGACAAATTAATGTAGACAAAATATTCAATAAATATGCAAGGTATGTGGGCGGATAAAATGTCGTTAATTTCACAGCCTGAATACAGCAAATAGTTGTTGGCAGAGTCAAAAGTAGACGGAAGGAAAGAAAGCCGCTCACCACTTGAGATTGTCACTTGGCCATCATGAAGTGCGAAGTTAATTGCCAATTGCCAAGTACAGCCTAGCCCTAATATTGGAATTGCAACAAATTTGTTGAAATGGCCATGCAATTCATTTAAATGTGTGCAAGTGTTTCCTGATTTAGGGCTTAGCATAATGTCATACATAATTTTCATAATGATCAAAATGCAAGCAATGCATGCATTCTGCAACGAAAGAATTTAATTTACCACAAGTACTCCAGTTATCAATTTATCATCAATACTATGCTACTAGACTCTCATCCGAAAGTAAGTAAATAATTACAATATTATTCTGATTTTATGCACATATCATATTTTATTTAATAATAAAGTCGTGTAAGCGAACATTTACTTTTACATGTATGATATGCTCATGTTACTTCAATTCATCATTCACTAGTCTCCCGCTAAACAAAGCTCGACAACACACAATAAAAATCATAATGAGCACGTCTAAATAAGGAATTTATTTGTATTGGTGCCAAAAATATGATCTAGAGCTACATGCGAATTCTCCAATCTAACATATAGTGTACATCACAACAACATTCAGTAATATTTACTCAGGTCGCAGTCTCATTCATAACTATCATTATAATCATTATAATCATGAGGATATTCCAGTGCGGCCACTACATTCACGATCTACTAAATCAAGGGATTCACTCACTCAAACACAAGAAAATATTTTAATTTCTATTTAATCGAGAGTGCGCGTACATTGCGAGTTAAGCGATCACCGAAGGGCTCATTACATCCGATCTTTAATTAAACCAGCAACTAAATTTCAAGTTTGTACGGGTTTGTACACCTATAACTCCCTAATACCCTTTCAGTAGAAAGTAGCTGTAATACTTAACTATTAACTTATTAACTTACCATGACGTCAATAACTCAGGAAAAGGAACTATTTTCCGGTCGCGAAGAAAGCAAAAGTCGAAAAATTCAGAGGTTTCGGGTTTCACCAAAATACGATGGAAGAATAGAAGCATGTGGCATGCATGCTCTTAGGGGCACACTTGAGCCCCATTTCATATTTGGGGGTTCAAATAGGGGTTTATTAACCTCTGTGAATTAATAAATTATTAAGCCCGATAGACTTCATCGGTTAGTGGCATCAAGATCTCAAAATTAATGGTATAAAAATGATACTTTTTCGAAAAAGTGCCAAAATTCAGTGTTGGCTGTGTTTTTGAGACTCAAAATGCAGCAACAAAATGGTAGCTGCTCATTTGAGAAAAGTGAGTGAAATTAGAAAAAAGTGTAATTATGTTCACCGATTTAGGTGTCACTCAGGTGTTCATAGTACTTAGTAGGAAAATATAGAGAGAATGAATTGTCACGGTCACATCACTGCTACGTCAGGGCTTGAGGACTTGGAGACAGTGTTCTGTCGGGTGAGTGAGACGTTTAAACTTCACATTTCAACAGCACTGCAAATCAACAGGAGAGAGAGAACTTTGTATAACTTCTCATTGGAAATAACCTCCCTTGCGAGGAAAAGGAACACATTTGTTTACATTCAGTCAGTGTCTGGATAGGTACAGCTATATGGAGAGTGTAGATAGAGCTCTTAGAGGTACCTAGTAGCTACCAGTCTTTCTTATCTATCTCTGTGTAGAGCCTCTAGGTACCGCTAAAGCTCTAAGTAGCGTTTCTAAGTCCTGTCTCTAGGTATTTCTTACTGCTATCTCAAGATAGCGTTATGGACCTTTGGATAAAGTAACTGCAGGATTCGGTATCAAGCACTAATACCCACTAATAAGCAGTCTCAGGGAACTGTTTGATATCTTACCGGTACTCGGTAGATAGGGTGAAATGTCGGGCCAGCCGCTAAGCGCTTATATTCAAGATGAAAGAGAGAAACTGAGAAAGAGCCTTTGAAAGCCTTCTATTTTAGTATTTTAATCTTTGTAATTTGAGTAAGACGAAGCCTTGCTAAGTCATTGTAAGGGACATCTTATTAAACATTGGCAATGTTAAATGTACCGTGTATTGGGATTTCAGGGAGTATTCCAGGAGAGATGAAGGGGACAGGCACCTACTGAGTTTAGTCACCAATACACAATAGCATGGTGATGGAGTGAAGGGGACATGATAGCAGACATACACAGTCGCACTTAATCTTACTGACGCAGCGAGTTAGTTTACATCTCTAATGATATAACTTGCACTTTATCTTTGGATCATTTTGTGGGCTGATGAAGATAACAACAGCAGACAGAATCGTTGTAATTCGGAGACAAAAACCCCTACAAAAACCACAAAAAACCATAACAGAAACCCCTACTAATATTATAAAATTTCTATATAATATGGAGTAATAATATCATGACTCAGACTTGGTAAGGCCCTTGGGGTGCGGATAGCTGGCTCCAGTGATACTCTCCACGAGGTGCTTCATGTCACTGTCGTCAAATGGCATGGTGCCGCACAGCAGCGTGTAGAGGACCACGCCCAAACTCCAGCAGTCCACCTCCGGACCACGGTACCTGGGGTAAGAGGGGGTAATGGCATGGTGTCGCACAACAGCGAGTAGAGGACCACGCCCAAACTCCAGCAGTCCACCTCCGGACCACGGTACCTGGGGTAAGAGGGGGTAATGGGGTTGTAACGCACAGCAGCGTGTATAGGACCACGCCCAAACTCCAGCAGTCTACCTCCGGACCACGGTACCTGGGGTAAGAGGGGGTAATGGCATGGTGTCGCACAACAGCGAGTAGGGGACCACGCCCAAACTCCAGCAGTCCACCTCGGACCACGGTACCTGGGGTAAGAGGGGTGGCATGGTGTCGCACAACAGCGAGTAGGGGACCACGCCCAAACTCAGCAGTCCACCTCCGGACCACGGTACCTGGGGTAAGAGGGGGTAATGGCATGGTGTCGCACAACAGCGAGTAGAGGACCACGCCCAAACTCCAGCAGTCCACCTCCGGACCACGGTACCTGGGGTAAGAGGGGGTAATGGCATGGTGTCGCACAACAGCGAGTAGAGGACCACGCCCAAACTCCAGCAGTCCACCTCCGGACCACGGTACCTGGGGTAAGAGGGGGTAATGGCATGGTGTCGCACAACAGCGTGTAGAGGACCACGCCCAAACTCCAGCAGTCCACCTCCGGACCACGGTACCTGGGGTAAGAGGGGGTAATGGCATGGTGTCGCACAGCAGCGAGTAGAGGACCACGCCCAAACTCCAGCAATCCACCTCCGGACCACGGTACCTGCGGTAAGAGGGGGTAATGGCATGGTACCTGACTGAGGAGGGGGTAACCGTAGGTCTGTAGCGGGGAGGGGTGACAGTATCGGGGGTAATAGGGTCTTGCAGGGGGTAATGGGACAGTGCAGAGGGGGTGCCGAGTAAATTGGATCGTGGTTTCTAGGAGGGGGTAACGGGGATGTAGAGGGGGTTAGAGGGAAGGTAACAGTTTTACATGTAACATGACAAACACCGTGGTACAATGTTGGAGAGTTCAAATCCTTGAACTCAAAGAAGGTGTGGTTGAAGTATACTTATGTTCAGTATTGTACCAGGCTTTGGTCTCAGATAGTCGGACACGTTATTATATCATCTTGGTCATGTTTTAAAAGTCGGTCAAACAAAGCCAGTATGTTTGTGAGCTGTCGGCTAGGTTGTATTTCTTCAGTTCTAGGAGTGGTAGGCGTAGCGTAGGATTGTTTAATTAAACACCTCTAGTGTCCTAGTGTTCCTGGTTCCAGGCACGAGTTGGAACTGCTACTCCACGTATTAAACAATGGTCCGATAACACTTTACCTGTACTAATAGCAAGTGATGAAATGCAATAAGTTACACTAATATCATGTTGTTTGGTCCATGATCAAGCTTACATTTTCACTTTACGATACATAGTCATGAAGTGAAGTGTTTACTTCATACTCGCTCTAGGATAAGGATTGAATTTAAATGATTTAAATCCAAAATAGGGCTAAGACAGACATCAAAGAGAGAACGCTTTCTAAAATACGGTATACATATTATTATGTTTTCTATAAACATGAGCACATGATGATAGTTGATACATGAATATTCAATACAACTTCTGAATGTTAAATGAAGCGGCAGAATCAGAAGATTGAAGTCGGCAGCTACTTCTGTACTTTGTTATATCCATAGCAAAACTCTGCTGCTTTCCTTACAAAGTATAGTACAGACACTGCCAAACCTAGCAAATATAACCGAGGTTTACTCGAAGTGTTCTATAATTAGCATCCGCCAAAGGGCCGACAAACTGACTCCCACCCTAATACCAGGAACGTACTGCATGTATTGAGTGCTAAGGAGTGGTGTAAGTGGAGGAATGTTTTTAGTAAAGGTTGGCGAGATGCCAGACATTTGTCCGACGAACGTACAGTACAGCACGTACTTCACATTTCTCTGGAGCTACAATTAGCGAGCTGACTCGGTCTAACTACACAGCTTTAGTTAGGTAACTGACATGGAAGTCTGATTGGTAGTATTGTGGTATGTTAGGAATGTGTTGTATCATGAGAAGAAGCCTTTCAATCGACACACGCAACCTCTTCTTCCCTTTTCTGGGCTAATCTTCGTAAGTTGGGGCGTGTCTCAAATACTCCAGAAAACACTCTTCTTACTTAGTTTCTGAGAAAATTCATTCTCCTCCTTCTCCGTTCTATTTAAGTCGTTATACGAGACAATATTCATCATAAGAGTAAAGGTGTTTGGTAAAAGGAGCGCGTTACGACACCATAATCTGGCTATACGAGCTTAGAAAATAACCCGAACCTCTACTACCTATCTTATTCGTGGTCAATTGCATGCTGTAGCCATGATCATCTTTCATAACATTGGTGACTGTGTGACAAAATGTATTAAAGAAATTTGCAATGGTGCTACTGCATCAGTTCAGAAATACACAAATTATGCCCCATTGGTTGAATGACTTAAATGAAGGTTAATTAAATTCATTTTACAAAATTATCACGTTTATCACAAAATGATGTAACGTCCAAGAATCACAAAGTGTGGTGTGCAGTGACCAGTCGACGTATACTACAACGTCTCAACATTTTAATATTATGTTATTAAATATATTATCGGCAAAGTGTGATATATTTCATTTACTGTACACATCTCCTGCTGTCAAATATTGTACACAATATCTCCCGTAAAAGTGTTGACATCTCTTCCCTTGACGTAGTAGTGTACACTTGTGTGTGTGTGTGCTGGTTCGTTTGAGTGAGAAGGCCATGGCGCAGTATTACTGTTAATCAAGAGTCAAGAGGCACAAAATTAAATCTAAGATAGTTACTGAATTACACATGATAGTGGAATACCACAGTTCTACTGGCGCAAACCTGGATTTACAAACAACAAACCACGGAATTAAGCTGTGAAAAGAGAGATACCATTTGATACTGGTGACAACTAGGTGATCCTCTATGACAGTCAGGATTCACATTATTCGAACCACACCTGAAAGGCTGAAACCATGGATCTTTTCGAAGTACACTGCACAGTAAACGCTACATTTCTGGCAGATTTCTCACACATCAGTTCCCTGTTTATTAGCAGAACGCCAAGGTACTGTGAAGAAGTGTTGGTAGAAATATATACACGGCCGTGTTGTTTTTGCGCGTGCTGTATACGTATAACCATCACTGATGGAGTTACGAATCCAGAGATGGAGTTATATAATATATAAACACGCGCGAAAGTCTCTCTCTAAAAACTCCATCAGTAGATTTCAAAAGTCCATCAGTAGATTTCGAAAGTCCATCTCTTGATTTATATTCGGATTCTGACACGCTGAATTACCGAATGTTACAAAAGTTAATTAATCATGCTTACACTGTTTATTTACCCTGCTTATTTACCCTGCTTATTTACCCTGTCTATTTACCCTGTCTATTTACCCTGTTTGTTTACCCTGTTTGTTTACCCTGTTTTACCTGACCCATTTACTGTATTAAACAAAGATACACATGCAGAGTAACGAACACCAAATACCAATCAACACATTGTAATTACTGTGTACATTTGCAAACCGTTATATGCTAGACATATATGTCACGTGACGTCGGCTCGTAACAAAGGTATAGAATGGAATGTGGCTGCTGGTAATTCCAAAAAGCGATGTGCACCATGAGCGGTGCCTCTTTAGTGTACACTATGTTTGGTCGGACGTGTTCAGTGTTCACAACACATTTCGATGTATTGGTCTGTTGCTGCTGATTTATACATACTCAATTATGTTGTACTCCTACAATGATCATTCAAATGTGAGTGGATTCTTGAGAATGTGAGAAAGTGTGTGTGTATGTGTGTGTGTATTAGTGTATTGAATATTCATTTCGTGATTGTAATTGTATCTTTTCGATTTGTCTGTAGTCTGTACATTGATTTTGCAGAAGTTCATCGAAATGAACGTTTTGATGGATCTTTGTTGATTGCTGCTTTTTCAAAATATCTTCAAAATGTACAAATGTGAAAACTAAGATTGATAATTTAATAAGGTGTGCTGTTCAAGGTGCTAAATCTGTTCATTTTATGCTTACTTCAAATCGGCCGTGTATATACTATATAACCACGCGCCAAGAGAGAGACTTTTGATCTTCACATATAGCACTCACTGGCGTTCGTACTACTTATATGAGCAATTAGACACTCACTGCGTTCGCGCCTAATTGTAATTCACCACGCTGCGCGTGGCGAATTGCAAAAGTCTCTCTCTAGTCGCGTGGTTATATAGTCTATATTGCCAAAAGCGCATTTTTTCATTTTTACGCTCAAAATAGTTGTGATCTTTGAGTTCCTGTCACTTTGTAACTTGGGAATAGCACAGTATCACTCTGTTCTGTCACGTGTTACCGGTCACATGACCAAAGGAATGTTTCACTGCATTAGATCACATATCAAATACCAACTACCAATAAACTATGAATAAGAAATACCCGTTGTATTTATATCCGGTGTTACATTGGATAGCAGTATCTTTAATTTAAGATATGTGCATGTACAGGATTTCTACAATGTACAATGTACAATGTACCAAAAGTACATAATTCAGAGAAAAGCTCATGATTAAAATGGTACTTTTGTTATCCAGCATATTATTCAATGACTCATGACAACGTAGTTATATAGAAATTAAAAGTTGAAATTACCACCTGAGTCAAAGTACATTTTACATATACAAGGGCGCGGTCCACCTCATAGCACAAAGGTCAAAGAGGGGGTTAGAGGTAGGAAATGTACAGGAATGTATAGTTAATGTGTACACATTTA